>VWZU01004428.1:130195-158801 GCA_013397095.1 Sterrhoptilus dennistouni | reverse complement strand
GGCGTGTGTGGAAACCCAATGATGTACATTCCCAACTTAAATATACTGCTCCTGAAAGTTCACAACTATCTGGTTGCCTACATTTCTAATTAAAAAGAGAGTACCACTGTTAAGAACATATTTGTTGAACAAATAAATCTAGGAAATGGTGACTTGCTGCTGTTATGCTAAGAAAGAACGATAAATCATTTTACCTGTGTCTCAATAATAATGATTCAATTTCTATGTGCAACAGAAGTGTCAGTTACAAAATTATTTCATCTGGGGAGGGGAATATTCAGGAATAGATACAAAATAGATACAGGGAAAAAGAGCAACAAAGCTCATGAATCATGAGGGCTACAAAGAATGTTTGTTATTGCTGTCACATAAAGCACAAGTCATTAATTGACCATTTGCCTTAAATTGAACAATAGATCCTCAGAAAATAAGAACAGAGTTTATGTATTTTAAAGGATAAATGAGATGTATCAAGCAGAGTAACAAATTTCACAATCTTTTTAAACCAAGATGCTACTGTGCCTCTAAATTCATCCAAAGTTAAAAACACTTTAGAAGAAACTAAGAGGAGATACCTTTGAACCACAACTTGAACCCCAAGTCAAAGGACAATCCAGAAGATGATCAAACTCTCACCAAACACCTGTTTCAATTAAGACTAGGACAGCTCAAACTGCCTACATGCACGTACTGAAGCTCTCCTCCATGGCTCATTCCAGAGTGACCTATGTGTCTGCTGGGTTTGTGGCTGCAGAATTCCTTGCTAATACAACCTATAATCAACACAGACACCATCTGTTGGGAGTCAAAACCTACTAACACCTTTCCGTGCAGACAGGCAATTTGGGAAGTGTAACACTTGACTCCAGTAAACCTAAGTTTTCTATTCATGCATATCCATTACTACACTACCAGTTTCCACCAATATGCAGCTTTTCACTAGCTAGAAACAGTGAGGAAATACAAATAATCCTGAAAAATAAGTTTATCTTATTAGGTAAGTTATTAATTAGGCAATAGAGCCAAACGCTTAACTGGATTTCTGCATACCGTTATCTACTTTGTATTGCACCCTGCTCTGTTCAACTAAAAGGATCATGGGCAAATGGTTTTATAATTTTATTTTTTTTTTAAACCATAGTCTAAGGAGTTAAAACTGATAAATAGCCCAGCTACATAAAACCTGCTAAAAGCACATGTTTTCCAGATTAAAACCCCATCCAAAGAAAAAAACCTCACAACAAAAACTTACTAAATATACGGCTATCACAGTTATACACTATAAACAAAATTCAAATGCTGGTTTTATAAGACAGTCACGCTCCTCAGGTACAGACTTCTTTGGCTAAAAAGGCCATGACCGCAGAGCTATGATGCAATTGTTACAAAACAGGTATGTCTGAATTAAATGAACGGCTTTATATTAAACACGAAACATAACTATGATTTTTACTAGAGGCAGTTCAGGGCTGAATGTTTCTGTGATGAAAACTGAAGGTACACAGTAGTACAAGCCAAGTCCCTTGACACAGAAACTGAGCTTGCCTCAGGATGTTAATGGTTGGCAACAGCCTCTTTTTCATCCATAGTAAAATTGCATCTGATTGCCCAGCCTGGAATAGCTGCTCAACATCTAGCTGAGGGATTATCACCTACATTTTAATCAGACCTACATGCTTTGAAGGATTCTCAGCTTCTAAAAGACCCTCTGGGCAAGAATTAACGGGGAAACCAGCCTGAAGCAGAGAATCAGAGCTTAGAAAGGGACCAAAAACCCAATGCACCAAAAGATCTGACTCTAAAAGGGCTGAAAAGAAGAATATCCCTCAGAACTTCAGCTTGCAAAGCTCTGCAGCTGTAGTTACAAATAGGCTGTTCCTTGGTCACACTTGTGTTCTTTGCTTTCCTGCCATTCCACCACAATGGTAAAAAGCAGAGCACCTACAGCCTGGCCAGAGCTTGCAGCAAGCTTCTCTCAGCAGGCTGGCTATCACAAAGTCTCTGATGTGTTTGCAGTAGGCAAAAATGGAGTAATAAGATCTCACAGCCCATAGAGAGGTGCTTGACACACTAAGCACTGTCTGAAGAGGATGCCCTCCAAGTAAAAATAGTGGCTGGATAAAACTGCATCCCAATCAGCACTGGAGCAATTATCAGTGTTACTAATGACACAGAAATACTGAAGAACATACTCACACAGACAGAGTGACTATTTAACAGTACAATTAATTCAGCACAAAAATTAATTTGAATAATACCATCATGAACTATCTCCTCCTCCTCACTGCATCATTCCATTACAATGTCATTGCAGACATGCAGTTATTTTGATCTTAGCTGCATTTGCATACATTAAAAGATGTGAATCTCTTAAGGTCTAAATCTTTCAGAATGAATACTTTCTTTCATATTGAATAATCAGGAATACTACCTAACTTATGAAATGAAAGTGTTTCTCAAGAAAGCATTTTCTAAAGAAATGCAGTTCCAGTACATACTTCTCAAAGTCAGCTTCAAGATTGCAGACTTTGTGCAAAGAGTCACCAGAGAGTCAATTGGAATAAGACACCACAAAAATGTTTGGGGACAGAAAGGAAAGGACCAAATATAGCAACACACTTTAAAGATGAGGGACATACATATCTATAACAAATAGCAACTGAGCATTGCCTGGGAAGAGTCATTAGAGTTGTTTGGAACACAAAGTAGAGAACATATGAGAAGGATTGTGGGAAGAGCCCTCTGTGGGAGCTGCTAGTAGACCTAGAAGGAAGAAAAGAGAGGTAAAAAGGCAGCACACAAAACCTTCAGGATCCAGGTCAGAAGGGAGTCAGTTTTGAGAGTCATGTACAGCCTCTTCCAGCTCTCTAAACAAGCCCAGCTAGGGTGGCTGGCTCTGGGGACCAACAGCTCTCCTGCAGCTGGGAGAGGAGCACACTCTCTGTAACTGATGTATAACAGCCTTAAATCTCTTATCCCAAACAGAACATCTTTGGCTTTAGAACTTTTTTCTCCGCCTGTGCTTGAATTTTCAGAAGTTAGCCTAAACAATTTCAGGCATCTTACTTCAAGGCAGAAAAGCAACTTGTGCAGGAATGTAGACAAAAAAAGTTTAAGAAATTTAAATTCTCCTGGTAAGTAGCTTTTGCATTCTTCTGAGAACATCTTTAAATTTTCAGACTGCAAGCACACACACATGCCCACAAACAGTATTTTATAAAAGCATTCCACTCATTTTATCCACTGCAGGCTGTTGTGGTTACCCACCCCTCCTCAATTCACTATGGCATATTAGCACCTTATAAGGGTGACAAAAAAAACCCATAAATTATTCAAAATTTGATTCCTTGATTTCCTAAACACAGTTGGGCAATTAGGAATATGTTAGCTGAAAGACACAACCAGAGGAACTTGGCACTGTCCAGTTTATCAAACTTACCTGTCTCCTTCCTTTCCCAGCATTCATAAAATAACTTTCAAAGTAAAATTTTCAAATAAAAAAATTTAAAACAAATAAAATTTTAAAAATCAATAAATAAATAAAGGAAGATTGACATTTTGCTTGAAATGCCACTAAGTTGACACTTTCTTTGATCATTCACAGTAAATATGCTCAAAGTTTTAACTTCTGCCCAATATTTATCTTTTGTTTTAAAATAGTTTTCCCACCTCCCAGCAGTAACACAGACCTGCACAACTTCCTTATTTAGCTGCTTATTGTTTATTTTCTCCCTCAAATCCAACTTTGCTATATTTAATTAGTCTGTGGATATATTATCTGATTTCTCCTGCTCTACCGAAATAAGAAGATTTCACCTTTATTTTGCTCCAGCAAAAGAGTCTAACATTCATTTAAGAATCACTAGGTAGGGAGATGCATAGACAACTCCCTTGCCATTAGCACAAGTGTCAAGACCAGTCACCTCAGACTCTTTCTGCAAGTGGATGGAAGAGGTGTGAAGCCTAAAACAGTGGCAGGTGAAGAAGGGGAATTGTTGTCACCTTGTTTTTCTGTGCTGCTGCTTTTGAAATGTGTGAGAATGAAAGATTGTTCCTATGATTACCTTTCAAGCACAAAAAAAATTACCAAGGGTCAGAAATAAGTCAGCTACAGATTTGTCTGTTTTAAAGACATGAAGTCCTTTAAACTTCACATTCAGTACTTTCTCTTGACGTGGAAATGAAAGGTTTAGGGCAGCTTTTTTTTGTGTGTTGCAGTGACATTTCCACTTAATTGGATGTAATTCTTAGAAGAAACTTTAAAAAACTTACTCCTTGTAGAGCCCGGACTATCTCAGAAAAAAGACAAACTGACTTCAACCAAATTGAACCCAGAAATCACATGCTGAGGATAGGATTAGTCCAACCACATAAAAAACCAAAACAAAATCAAAAAGACAGAAAACCAAACAGAAAAAGCCCTCTGAGTTACCAGACCTACTAAAACATGCAACATCGAAATCTAATACTTTCCACAACATATTATTTAGCTCAAGACTAAAAGTAGCTAGATAGCTTTGTCTCTATATCCCCAGAGGAACGTTCTTCCAGAAGCTGACTGGTTTAACATCAAGAACCTTCTGTAATTTTCAAAGAAGGTCTTAATGTCCAAATTATCTCACATTATTATGCCAGCACTGGCCTTTATCTTACATGTATGTTCTCTTTTTTTTTTTTCCCCATTACTGGAAGTGATAAAGGAAGCCAAGTTTCGGGAGTTTTTTTATTCTTTAATTCATCCCCTATAGGAAATGCTCTCCAGTTCTCATAACCCTTCCCTGAACCCATCTCTCAGGAAAACAGATGAGACCAAACCCATATAAATCATCAAGATATACAAGTCTGAGTTGAAACTACATTACTCAAAACCAATCTTACATGGTTTTGGTCCTATGATTTATTTTCAATTTTAAAAAACTGTTATACCTTTAAACCACACTATCTTGGCTCTACCTACCATTATCAGTAGCACTTGTTCTCCAATTGATATTCACAAAGATGGTTTCTCTTGTGATGTGCCCAGTAATTTTGATCTTTACTCCATTACAATTACCTGTTTCCAGATTCAGCACTGCAGAAATCTACCAATGCCCCAGAAGTCTTAGCACTGTTCACTGAACTGACATCAATCAAGTGATTTCTGCTTCACTAGCATTTTCTCTAAGTTGTTAAAGCAACATTCTAGTAACATCATAATATCATGTACTATAGTGCCATTTAATAATGTCTATTTCTAGCTTTTGGTTGTATCCTTCAATATTCATGTTCTGCTATGCCTGCTATGATATTACCTTATGGCTATGATATCCAGTCTAACATTCTGCAATTCAAATTATTCCATTTTATACCCCAAGCTCTTAGTATTTGCGCAAAAGTGTTTCAGCTTTGCTTGCACTTCAGCTAATACACAATCTTAACTGCACTGAAAGCTGGCGTAGTCATAACCAGTAGTTACATACCTGGCTACTATTCTCAGAAATATTTATTGCACTTAAATTTCATTCCAATAATTGTCTGTTGTTCTGTACAGTTACATCACTTTATCTGCTATGCTATCCTTGGGTTTCTATCTCTTTTCAAGTACACTTTAAAGAAAAAAATAGGTATTATGCAAATCTATCATATTTCTCAATTTCAAGTTCTTCTTCAGCAACAGCATAAATTCTCAATGCCAGTGAGCTATTTCTCTGGAGATTGCAATTTTTTCTCATCTTTTCAAAGACTCCTCTTCCAGTAAATGCATTTTAAATGGCCAAAATTTTCAAATCCTCTCTGTAGGAAAAGGTCTCGAGTGATACATCTCCGTTATCCTGTTACATCTTTGTTCCAGTGCCTGGGAGAGCTCTGTTCAGTGCCAAGTAAGCCTGCACATGCACCATGCAGCTTCTCCAACCCCACTGAACTCTTCCAAAAGAAACCTTTGATATCTCTGCTGCCTGCAAAGTCACAAACATACACCTGCAGTTACCTCCCATTAGCCAGATTTCTCTTCAGCCTTGTATTTTAGCACCTAAAGCTTCCACTGGGATATTGAATAGACAGGTTATATTGATTTACCAGTGGAGTTACTATTTTGCCCAGCTCATCTGTAGACTTTGAATTTTGCATATGCCTATCTCTACATTCCACCACTATGCCAAAATCTCATGGGACCTCAAGCCAGTAAGCTTTTGGTCTCTTCATGACAAAGCAATAAAATAAACAAATTAGGCTAGCAGGTTTGGAAGAGAGGTTCATTGCAACTTAACATTTCTTTCACCCTCCCCCATTCCCAAAGAAAATGGGGTATGATCTTCACCAGCACAGGTTACATAGAGCTTCTCGTGACTCATTTTCTAACCATGAGTAACAGGGGTGGGGGATCTCACAGAAAAATACAGAAATCATTTCTCTTTTTGAAAGTTAGTAGTCATACTCCTCTAGACATCAAAAATCCAAGTATCCAACTAGAAAGTTAAGGCAGTAAACATCCAAAGCCACAGAAGAGGATGTGACACTTGTTCTCACCTTACAGCAAAGAAATGCAGTCTCAGCTGACAAAGCTTAAGGGTACTACCATAGTAAGAAAGCTCTGAATCTCAGATGGTGGCTTGTCAGTTTTCTTAAGCAACAATAAAGAAAACCATGACAAAACATGAAGGCAGCAGCCACAGATCAGTATTTCCGTCCTCTCCAATCGTAAAATTAAGTCAGAAGTAATTTAGAATAAGAAACAATAGATAGCACTATCCCTGTCACTAGGAGATACAGAGAGAGAAACAAGCTCTGCTTTCTAAAAGAGAATGTTAAATGCAAAAAAAAAAAGCCCACATGCAGAATAAATACAAGCAGCAAAGACAAAAAGTCACAGTTTCTCATGCTATAGAACAAAAAATTTAATATAGCAACTCTGTTCTGGATCCTTAAGAACTGTTCCTAAATAGTCCAGGTAACACTTAAATTCCTTTTTGATAAAACTATCTACAAGAGGCTGGACTTAAGAGTTCAGAAAGTTATGATGGAACACTAATTCTCTTTGGCATAATTATGAAATTATGTACTTCCTTCTACAAGAACAAATCTTTTTAGCACAGATTTTCTAAAGGCATTTGGTCTTCACGCTTTCACTGTTCAGCACAAATGTTATTCACACATACTTAAGTGACTACAAATATTTTTACTCACTTTACATGCTCTCTCAATCTTAGTAACATAGCTTGTAATAACATTTCTCTCTTCCATTGAGCTCTTTATTCTAATAATCGTGGAAAAGAGATGAAGCAGTAGCTGGTGTACTTGGCTTCTTCCTACTACTATATTACGCTAAAAAATCGGGGAGGGCAAGTAAAGTAGCAGTTGCACACAATCATAAAAGTTTGGTTTTATCTGCACTTGACTTTCTCTACAGAGAAGATGCAAACAGGAACACTATCAAAACACTACATTAATTTAAAACCAAATGTATTTTTGCACAGAATCCAAAGTTTATGGACACAAATACTTTAGAATTACACCAGACTAAGCCTCATATTTTCACCCGAAAGCTTAATACATGCAGATACCTTTCTTAAAAAGCTTTGAACTGGGGTATTGGAAATATTGAGCCTTTCTCTCAGTTCAGATCAAATCACAGAAACCTACGACCCTAACGCCAAAGTTACAAGTGTATCTTTTAGAGTACTGAAAATGCCAATGTTGATTATCCGTATCTATATCATAGCATGTAAGAGCTATCCATCAATTCACAGAACACAACTTCACCAATCTTACAGAAGAAAACTAGAAAAGCCAGACATCCTCATATTTGAAATGCAACTGTCCCCATTTCTCTCATGAACATTACAGAAATGCAGTAACTGCTACAAACACAAGAGGGAACACAGCTTCTACCACATCTCCTAAAAGCGCACAACACTCATTCTCCCAGGGCATTTCATGGCCATGAACTGACTCCTTCAAGGAAGTCTGGCCCTCCTGCAAGCATTAACCTAACCCTGTTTCAGATCTACTCATCCTCCCTTTTCTAGCAGCTATTTAATTTCAGGCACAGCATAAGCCACTTCCCCTGACAAAGTGTGAGTAACTTGCCTATAACACATACTCAGACACATCCTGCAAAACAAGAACAGCAGGTTTGATGCACACTAGACTTTTTTTAAGCCAAAATAATAATCCTACTACTAATTTACAATTAGTTTTCAGATTAATTTTCAGCAAATGGCAGAGCTCAGATTACCACATCCACCTGAACACATACACCTGCTTACTATCAACCTTACTTCTTGACATTTTTAATCCAGCTTGATATCCCACATACTGGCTATATTTATAATACACAGCAAACTTCTGGTCTGTCTTTGACTATCTTTTCTTTATTATTTATTCCTTTTCTTTAATATTCAAGTACCTTTTTTTAACCCAGCTGCATCTTCGAGATTACTTTGAAGACAAACTTGGCAACCTATATTTCATAAAAATGAAGAAAAGATGGAATTTCAACCTAGACATTATGCAGGTATAAGAAAGCTAAATGCTAGCCTATAAAGAAGCTGCATGCATGAATTGATGGGATTAAAGAGAAAACTGCTTACTGAAAACCTGAAGTAGGATTGATCATATAAAAGATAAGTGGGATATATAAACACATGCGATACCTAAACTAATCCATCTGGGATAAAGAGACCAACTCACTGATAGGACTTCAAGGTAGCATTAGGTAAATGACTGAGAAAATCATTCTGGGTTTAGCCTGTGATCGGACAGCAGGTAACTCTCAGCATGCCTGATTGCATCTGTATTTTTTCAGACACAATAGGAACCAACTTGTAACAATGATAAACTTCCTTATTATTACTTTTACAAATTTTAAAAAACACTGAACAGCCCTATTCAACTGTAAAAGGCCCTTGGGCCAAATAGAGAAAACAGGGAGTCTAGATGAAATTCTAAATTGGAAAGCAATAAGGAAATTTGGTAAAACTTTTAAACTTACTAATCACCTTAGCATATTTTTCATGTATTACAGCATTTTCTAAAGCAGGCTCTAGAGAATAAGAGAATGGTTTACCCTCAGAGGACAGGAAACACTGAGGCATCAAGTCCTGCTGTTGAACTTCTTGGAAAAGAAAAAGGCAAGCTAGTCCCAAAATAATAGATAAGAAGAGACTAATTCAGTGCTCTCATAGGGACACCAAACCAAAGAGCTGCTAGGACAAATAAAAACAGAAATAACACAAATTTTATTTACTAAAATACAAATCCATAGCTTATGAAACTCATTAAGAAGACACAGCTCAAGATTTCTTTCACAGCAAATCTCTGTAGATGCCGTTAGGACCAAAACTTGCACATTGTGGGATTCACTCTTCTTGAGCTCCATGTTTTATGCAAACAAAGAAGAAAAAGAAGATGGCATAGGGGAAATTAAGCTACCAAGCACTGTGTTACCAAAATATCTAACAAATAAATCTGACATAATGCTGCAATAGAAACCTACAGTAATTTCCAAAGGTTCTGTTTCAATGAAGAACTAATATTAATGCTATTAACTATCTCTTTTAGAGTTAGCTTCAGCCTAAAGAGCAGATTTTTCATGTAATAGGGGACATATATTTGTCATAATTCTCTTTGGGCTACTACATGCAACATAAAGCCTACATTCCAGTGCTTACTCCATAAGGTCAAACAACTTTCAGCTACCTTTGTGAGCCAGGACCAGGCTAAGCAGAGAAACAAAAACAACACATAAACATATAATGCATAATTGTCAAGAATCACTTCTAAAGGCAAAAACAATGACAACCAACTACCTTACCTGAGCTTAGTGTATCAAGGCACTGTCTCCAAGAAACTCATGCTGACTGCTTCTGATTTTTTCCCCTCTTCCCTGAAATTTTCAATTTTCTACAAACCTTACTCTCTCCCTCTCAAACAGGGCATTGAATTTAGCAGTAACAGTCTGAAACTGCCGTACTTCTGGTTGCCACTCCTCCCTCCTTGAGGAAAGCACCACCCCCACGGCAAGGGCACAAAAAAAAGGCTAATTCTCAACACCTGCTGTTCAACACAAATGAGCACCGGTATCAACACAAACTAGAACACCTGGCTGGGACCGGTAACAGCCAGAAAATAATTTGTTTCTGCTGCCCAGCACTACCACAACAACCCAGTCAGGAAGAGCAACCTCCCCAGCAACTTCAGCAACGCACAGCAAAGCTCGTCATCTGCCTTCTACTCCTGCTTCCCATACTTCCCACAAAGCCAGGGGACAGGGATCTCATGATGCTCAAGTAATATAACTTGGATTTAATGTTGGTATGTTCCTTTTAAACACAGATGAATCATAATCCCTGAAGGTTATGGTTTTCCATATTTGCAAGACTGCTCCTGATGGGATTAGTTCTTGCAATAGCATAGCTGATCACCACCATTAAACAAATACAAAAAACACATAATCAAGTAGATGAATGTATGCAAATAAACAATTTCCTACACTCTGAAGGGACTTGGTACTATGCCTAGAGAATAGCACAGTTTTATTTCTTAACCTAAAATGTAAGCAAAGCGAATTTCTCCAGCCTCCTGGAGTACTGATTATCTAAGTTCAGCTACTTCAGTATTTGTGTTGTTTTCTACTGCCAATCTTCTCCAGCCATGTTCACTTTATGAGAGCACCTAATCTGCCCCACTGAGTCTGATTACAGACTAGACACGGCTAACTATAGACTGGTGTCATCCTGTTGGCAACAAAATAAATCATTTCTCAGAGAGCTCTTTACAAGCTGGCTCTGTATTCCCAAATACCTTGGTAAATAAAACAGGCCTGGAAATCACAGATAGATGGATGGTAGTGCTGGGGTCCTGCAAATGTTTTTCCTTTCAATGACTGCTCACTCCATCAATGACTAAACAGCTTCACTATTGTTTCTCTTAGATACTAGTTCTCTGCCACAAACATTCTGGTTAGCTAGGAAAAGAAAGAAAAAACCCAAACCCTATCTATCTGAGTCTTCATGTTCAATCAGCCAATGCATGGTATACGTGCAGAGTAAACATTTCAGACATATCAGAAAGGGCAATGATTTACTTAATGAATGGTGAAACAGGGACCTCTGCTTACTCACAGGACTTTCATCTCAAAGGGACAAAATTCTGGTCATACGTGTTGAGCCTTGGAAGACTCAGACTCTTGGACACAGATTATAGGCCTGACAACTTGATTTATTTGTTTTCCCAAGGAGCTGCGTGGTGGTTTAAAAGTTGCAAAGACATTAGTGTGTCTGAATGCTTGTGTCTCCCAGAAGGAAAGTAATTTTCCATTTCCAGGATGAAAATGGTACTCTAAGTGGTATGTTCTCTCACTTTGATGAAGAAAGGCAATTTCTGCACAGGTTGTCCTGACTGGAAGGATATGAAGAATGGAGTACCTAACTAACAAACACTTCTCGTAAAGAGACAGGCACCACCAGTAATTCACTTTTCTGCTCCTTACACTCCACTGCTGCTACCAACAAAAATCAAGCTGAGCTGAATGGATGAAGGAGCAGAAAGCAACAACTGATCAACTTTATAAAATTTTCTTCAGAAGAAAAATCTCATACCAAAGTATTATTGATAGAAAACACAAAAAACCCTGTGAGGAATCAGCCAAACTTAATTTTAAAAGACCATCTGAAGAAAAGATGGACATTTAATTCTGACAACATTTTCTAGCTGAACTAACATTCTGAATAGAGAACTGATGTTGAGATGAGCCACCACATACATTTGAAAAAAATATTTAGAACTACAATTGTGAGTTAAGTATTTTGTCCACTGCTGCAGCAAAATCTGAGGAGTGTATTGGATAGTGTACTTTTTATTCTCAGAAGTAAAGATAACACACACAATACAAGCAGTCTAAGTTTTCTTGGAGCTCATCACTGGGCTAAGATAGAAAGGGCTTCTGAGTACCTACAGCTCAAAAAAAAAAAGTGAGAGCCTGCAGGTTCTATAGGGGCACAGCACCCTCTGACACTGGGGTGAACATGTAAGACAGCTGGCCTGTAAGCAAAGACTTGCCTTCCACTAAGGGCATTAATTATGGCATCCTGGACCAAACCTAACTCCCAGAAGCACACCTAGAATTTTCTGTGCAGTTTCAGATAAGTACTGTTCTTCTCTTTGTTCTTAATGGTGGCTATGTAGTTCTGCTAAATGGCTGCTGCATTCTACCCCAAACATAGTAAAGATAAAGAAAAAATCCAGCAGCAGAAAAACTGGCACATACCAGTATATAGTTCAAGTATCTGATTGCACAGTGTTTGGAACCATATCAAAGAGAAGGGACAAGGAGGGGAGTAGTATCAAAATTAAATATTTCACTTCTTTATTCTGGGCTAATCCTTAAAAGAACCCATAATATGTCTGGTAGTAATTTAAATTCTCGTCTCAGCAACAAAAGGGTCCTACATTCCCCCCAGGGAGCGAGGTGCTGGAAGCCAATCTAAGCATGGGAGAAGCAATTTACCCAAAGCACCTTATGCTTGGACTAATCTGGAAAGCACAGAGATTGAGGCATCAGCTCAAAACTGACATAAATTAGAGCAATGCCAATTGAGCCTGAAGGGAGAAACATAACAGCTTCATCTTCCACTGTCCTAAAATCCAGTCGTGTACTTCTGGTCTTGCACTCCAGAGAGGATGATCAGGGGTGGGACACCTATTCAGTGAGGAGCAAAAGAGCCCTGCAGACAGCACATATCTCAGGTTTCACAGTAACCCGGCCTGGCTACAGCAACACCAGGCTGACTTGTCACAGCAGACAGCTGTATCACCAGCTGCTATGTACCAGAGGCCAGAAACATTGCTCTAGGACATTTCATCCATCTTAAGACATATCAGCAACATTTATGTTGTCTATTTACTCTACAGCAAGCCACTTAAAATACAAAAAAAAGAAGAGAAGGATAGTTTACCTCCTAATATCTTCTTAGCAGTAACCACGTTTTACTACAACTCTCTGCCGTATCTGGCCAGAGCTGAAGTTGTCTCTTTTTAGGTCTAATACTCTCTGGCAGCTGCTTTGCTGTTTTCCTCACATGGCAGGCATCACTCAAGATGATTTTAGAAAACGCTTTGTTCATTTGTTTTGTTTTCATTTGTAAGTCTTCAGGTTAAGTGAAAGGCTAAGTACAGATTCAAGCACGCAGTCTGTATCTATTTAAACATATGTCAAAATTTTGAAATGCTATCATACCAAAACACTTGCATCAAATCCCTGATCCATAGGAAAGAAATACAAGGAGGCCTAGCTAGAGGTCAAATTTCACAGTTATTAAATGAGCACAGCTCCCACTGACAGCTGCATTCTCTGCTATTTTATTACATTTCCATGGATGCTGAGAAAACAATATATTTGCCTAGCAATTTGCATATCAAACTAAAGGAAGAAAGCTAAATGAATGTGGTTGAAGAAATACAACAGTAATCAGATCATTGGTTGGAATTTCTAGATCATTAGTTAGAAAAGTATAATTTGCCTTTTTTTATGCCATCAGAGGACTCAGTGCCATAGTACCAATTCTGCCCCCTTCCATGGTGGGGTCTGCTGAGCTGTGCTTTGAGGGGTGAAGAACAGTGACTTCTGGAGATGGACACAGATTCCAGCTCAGCACTGCACTTGGGAGCAACGCGGCTTTTGTTGTTGTTACTGAGTTAGGTGCTTCAGTGACAGCATTCAGGAAACTTTATTGAATGGCAAGTCATCCAGAGGAATAAACACTGTTGTCCTGTACCAGTTGATTACAGAATACTCATCATTCTTCTCTTTCATGTGGTGGAACTCAATACTACCTGGCAGGCTTTGCATGCTCTTCTGCCTGTCTTTTTCTGTCATATTGCTTAATTAAGATTATTTATTCCTGTGTTAGACTGTAAAATTACAAACACATGGAAAGAGTGATTGGATTTTTTAAATTAATTTTTTGACTATGACTCGGACAAGATTTTTGATAGCCCCATGCAACTAATTTGTAGGCTACATAAAATAAACTGCATTTTATTGATACACTACATCATAATTTTAAAATATTTTACTTTATATTTGAAATTCATTTCTACACAGGCACAGGAATATTTTTGGAAAACAAAGGACTACTTTAGAGATTCAATTGATGAGGTTTTGTTTGTGCTTTTCTATAGAAAACAAATAAACAAAAAGAAAAAAATACAACAGCTCTGATGTGCCCTGGATAAGCTACACTTAAATTTTGTAAAGGAAAACAAAAGCAGAAACTCAGGGAAATACAGAACTGGCATCTTTTCCCTTGTTCTCCCAGCATTTCTGTCATTTCCCATTTTTCTGGTCTAAGATTTTCTCAAACTGCCCAAAGCTTCCTGCAGTTGACTTGCAGCTGCCCCCCTCTCACTACCCAAAGGAGACATACAGTGTAACAGTTTAGATAAATTTGGTTACTTTTTATTTTATTTTCTCAGTCTAAAACAGGCACAACTGCGCTTCAAGCTTTCATTTTTCCTCACTGCTGAATTAATAGAACTTGTTAATAGAAAAGCCTCAAAAACTGAGGAAGAAATCCATGTAGACTGCAAAATGAACCAAGAAACTGTCACTTCACCTCCAGTGACTGTCCTTCTAATCCTTATAAAATATTCTCATCCTAATCCCTCATACCTACCTCCTACTTCAATTATCCCTGGCTGTCATTACAGGAACTACCCGTCTTTCTTCCCACAAAACCAATTTCTACCACTTCCAACATTAGCATTCGCTAGCAAAACCATTCTGAACCCAAATCTTCCCCAGTTTCCCAGCATCTTACCATGCTTGAGGCAAACATTCCCCAAAATACTTTTATCTATTCCACTATTAAAAAAACAAAACACACCAAACCAAAAAACCCAACAACAAACAAAAAACAAAAAACCAAACACTCGAAACACCAACAATCTTATTACAGCCAGAAATACCACACTTTTAACTTTTTAGTTGTAAAGAAAGTAATTAAACCTCCTGCATTCCATGTGAAGAATAACACTGCATTTTAGATTAAGGCAGAAAACTACTACTACAAGAATGAAGAGGAAGAAATATTTCAGTATATGGCAGTACATAATCCTAACCAGATCATTTAGTAATTCTTAATGATAGGGTACTACAACTAAGCTGAAGAATGGAAACTGGGCTGGTGAGCAGTTACCAGCACACAAAAGTGCCTCTGCACTCGGGAACAGAGGCACAGGGGAAACAGAAGGAATCTTGCCAAAAATTCATCAAAGAAAGAATTCAAATTCAAACCACAACTCAAAGCAGGACTTTTATTAAAACCACCAATGTGTTCTGGTTTTAATAATAATGCAGATTTACTACTGAAGACCTTAACTGAGGTTAATTTCTTGATCTGATCTGAACCTTCTGTTCCAGTGAAGTCACCAACTCTGACCAGCAAACTGCCCTGCAGAGTGAAATTCAGAGCACACATCCAAGGAGACAGCTCTTCCACTACGTCCTACTTCCATGAATGAAAAATAGAGCTGCAAAACAGCAAGTTCCAGCTCAGAGCAGCACAGAAGTAAGAACTGTGCCAATGCAGAGCTTAACGTAATGCTGACACAGATGACAACTTTCAAGCTTTGTTTTTCCAGATTAAGGTAATTTCAAAATCTACAAATACGGAGGTTAATCTAAATTCCTTCCAACTCAGTGTTTATTTAGTTCCAATGTAATCTAACTTCTGGCAGTCACATACAAAGGAAGATTTTATGCCTTATCCCTTAAGCAAAGAGTGATTAAGAAGCACCAAAATTCTAAAGGAACTATGAGAGATATCTTACCTATTTCATCTGCAAAATGACTGTAAGCTATTTCTTATGACATTGAATTAAATATTAATATTCCTTAATGTTACTCTTAACATTAAGAATCCTCACATGTTAAATATTAAATCCACAACTAAAAGTAAGATTGGAAAATTACTTGCAAAAACTGTTAGAGAACCATAGCCTGTAATAATATGAATTTGAATTCAGTTGCTATTATCAGGAACCACTGCTCCACTGAGCCAGAAGGAGATACACATACTCTGACTCAAAACATTTCCAAGGCCATGTCAGAGAGGCACAAGGTAGTTCAACTGGACACAACAGGAAAAGTGTTCATTCCTTATAAGTACAGCAGCAGAAGCTTCTATAATAATACTTACTTCTGCCTTTTGCTTTGACAGGTACACCTCTGGCCACCAACTGTTTTCTCCTTTGCTGCCTTTTTGGCAAAAGTTTTAATATGTCTGTTTCTACAAGAGGACTCAGTTCTAGGCTTCTTCCCCCAAACTTCAGTAATGTGACTAATGCATGTACACAGGCTAGTAAGAATGGCACTAATTTATGGAGTAATGCTGCTATTTTTAAATACCATATTCTGTAACAATTTAGCATACCAAGTATAAATAAAAATGTTCTTGAAAACAGAAGGTTGAAAGTATTATATTGATTCATTCTGAATTTTTCAATTATCACTTAGTTTTAGGTTTGGCAGCTGAATGTACAATGCAGTCTCAAGCTCACACAAACATCCATCTATACTTAAGACATTAAGTGATTCCCTGGGCAATCCAGCCTAGAAATTTCTATTTCCCTATGATTCCCATGTGCTAATGGGATGTTACGCTGTAGGCACAATGGTTCAGACAAGGCAAGGCTTGCAGGTCAGGACAGTACCCACAGTACCATAGGCTGCATAGCCTGTTCAAACAGTTTGCTTCATTGCACATGATGATCACAGGAAGGTTTGGGTTACAAGTGACCTCAAAGATCATCTCCTTCCAGCCCCCCTGCCACGGGCAGGAATGCCCTCCTTTGGACCAGGTGGCTCAAAGTCCTGTTCAATCTGGTCTTGAAACCTTCCAGGGATGGGACAGCCACAGATTTTCTGGGCAACTTATTCCAGCATCTCACCACCCTCACAGTAAAGAATATTTTCCTAATATCTAATCTACACCTGCCCACTTTCAGTGTTAACTCATTACCCCTTGTCCTGCCACTCCATGCCCCAAGGGCCTCCCTCTCCAGCTGCTCTTGCAGCACCCTCAGGTTCCTGTAAAAGTCTCCCTGGAAGCCTTCTCTTCTCCAGGCTAAACAACCCCACCCCTCTCAACCTGTCTTTATAGGAGAGGTTTTGTAGCCCTCAGACTACCTTTGTGGCATCCCCTGGACTTGTTCCAACAGGTCCACATCCTTATGCTGAGACTTCAGAGCTGATGCAGCACTGCAAGCAGAGTGTCACCAGAGCAGAAGGGCAGAATCCCTTCCTTTGACCTGCTGCCCACAGTGCTCTGGATGCTGGCAGGGTACGGTTGGCTTCCTCTGCATTCTTCTCTCTGCCCTAAGGATATTCCAATAAACAGAAAAAATGCAATTCCTGCTACAGATCTCAGCTTTCCCCTTACTTAGAAATGAAAAATTAAATATTTCATGATGAAAATACAGTATCAGAAAATTGGCATAAAGTATATTTCAAACCCACAAATTTTGGATCCCATGCTGTTTGTACATTTTTAAAGCAAAGCCAGAGAAACATTAGAAAGTTTCTAAAATGTTGCGTTTATAGACGAAGTGTTAGTCTCTGTAGAAAAACTAACGGGCTTCCAACATGTTTCTTTGGTAAAGGACTTAACTAAATTAGAATTTTGGGTTTGGCTTTTTTTTTTTCCTCTCTTTGTCATTGTTTTTAATTAAGTTGGTCCCTTGCCTGGAGGAGCCAGAGTTGTTTACCCACAATGGCCGTGAGATTCCCCGTGCTTGATGGTTTAATTATCTCCTTATTGCCTGGTAATTCTTTTAACGCTTTTTTCTTCTTTTTTTTTTTTTTTCCCAATGTGGCCCACCAGACAAGAAGAATCATCTGTCTTTCTCTGTTCAATCTTATGAACTTACTTACACTGTCCCCTCCTTCACATGCGATGACTTAAGTTGATAGATTAAGGCAGTGTCTGTTTTCAAGACAGTATAAATTATTTTGTTTATTTCTGCAGTTACCTGAGCCACTGCAGTCCATGACCTGTACAAACACCTGCTTGCCTACAGACATTACAGGATCTGAGTTTTGTTTATTTGTTTGGTTGCATCACCTGTGAGATGCAGAAAATGCTACTGAGAAGAACATGGCAAGTTCCATGCACCTCCCACCTCAGCACTGTCTGATTTTGTTAGTGGTCTGGCTGTGATGAGAACTAGGTCTGAAAGCTATGAATATCCTTCACTGGGCTAGAATGGGAGCAACACTATTTAGACAGAAATAGAACAAGCTGAAAGATAACCATCCATGAAGAAAAAGGAAAATCCAGTATTGTCGACAAGTGGGCAAGTCAGCTGTACTATGACAGAAACTTTACAAATTATTGAGACTAACACTTATCATTAAGTTTAAAAAAATCCCAAGTATACGCACCTTTCATTAAAAAATAAAACCCAGATTGCTCAACAGTATGTAAAAATAGAATTTACTGTAGTCTAAAAAGGCAGCCAGCTTATCTCCCCATAGACACAGAAATGCTCTAAACACAAACAAAACAAACTTTCAGGTAAAATGGAAAGTAGCCAAGCACACAAAAACTTATCTTCATTGTTAAAGATTCAGGAAAGCTGCAGCATATGCAGGTTATGGCATATTCCTTTTCCCAGCTGGTAGGCAAATTTCTGTCAGCCCCAATGTTTTTATGGCTTTCCAGATGTGCTCTGCAGACACCAGCTCGCATCCAGTTCCCCCACTGCCATTCAACAGAGGCACATCTTACTTTGCCTGTTCAAGGATTCAAAATTCCAGTCTGACCATCATCCCAGTGAGTGTTTGCAAGGTGAGGCCTTCACTTCCTACCAAAATACCAGCACACCTGGGTTTCTCTTATCATCTTGTCCCTTCTGTGCATTTCCAGAATCAACATATGAGAGGCCAAATTACTGCTAAGTTTTAAGATTTCATTTTTAAGTCAAGATTTTATTTATTTTTAGTAAGCAAAACCCAAAAGCCAAGATCGTCCAAAGTGCTTCTTTGAGCTGCAGCAAACCTACAGCACCGCAAATGGGGTCAGAACCTGCTCCCATCACTTAGGGGAGGTGAGAGATGTGTGACATTGCTGACTACACAACAAAGGCTCTTTTGAATTATTTACTACAGCAGAACTAACAAATCATCTGGGTGTAAAGCTGCAACACTGTTCCAAATACAGAAATGAAAAACTAGGGTCAAAACTGACAGGCTGGTATTGTCTTTTAAAATTGCCTAAAAATATATCTTCTTGCACTTCATAGTTCAATTTCCAAGAAAGTATTTCTACCTTAACCTTCAAACTTCAGCAGGAGACATTGCTCTTCCAGACCACAAAAATAGATTCTCAAAGCTGATGTTTTTCAGAACTTAGCAAGCATCTGCCAAGAAAAATTCCCACATACGTGGGCTAGATCTTCATCAGTATTTTATTTACAATCGGCAAAATGTTTTATGTTTATGTTTTACAGTGTTTTGGCCCTCCTCTCTACCCTCCATCTGAACAGTTCATGAGGATAAAGGTAGCTCTTCTTTTTCTAAAAAGGTAAAAAAAAGCCCCAGAAAACAAAGAGAAGACAAACATCAGATGCTTCAGGTAAAATTCACAAGCATGTAATTATTTTAACATACCAAAATTGATTGTCAAGGTAATTTCAGAGCACTGAAAATGAGTAATCATCATTTTTCTTTGGAAAAGAGAGTACAGTTTTTCTATATTTTACTCTTGATATAAATCTTAATAAATATTCATAGATAACTCTAGGACACCTCATTAACAAGCTGTTCAACAGGTAGAGCAAGCGCTGAAATAGGTGTTTAAAATAATTGTTATAAATGTATCTTTCCAGAGTAACATGGAAACAACTGTAGCATGTTTTCTAGGGAAACATCAGATTTATTTAAACGTGGTAGCCAACAAACGCTACCACACCTGGAAGAAAACTCCAAGGTTTTGGTTCTAGTAGAAAAAACAAGTGGAGAACTCCAGATGCATTGACTTCCTTTTGTCTCCACTGTTCAGGTAAGAAGTGACTTGATCCCAGCACCTTTGGAAACTGTTTGCTTTGCTTAAGCTGAGGTTCACCACTTTGCTTCCCAGATCAGCATCAGTAACTCCTTCAGTTTTCACCCATGGCTCATAAAACACAGCCCAAACTGGACCAAAGGATTTAGTTTTCCTTATAATCATGGTTGGAGGTGAGATCTTTGGACATCAGATCAGACAGTTTATTTCTGGAATACTTTTTATACAGTCCTAAAATAAGTTACCATTTAATCTTGCTTCAGTGTCTCTATTTCTTTCACCCTGTGACTCAGTCAGTGACTTTTCACATTCTGCTTTTGTCAGAGATCTGCTCTGTCAGGTTCCCACACACCTTTAGATCAATCTTCAGTTCCAAATTGTAGGACAACTCCTATTAACACTAACATGGGCATCCACGACCTTTCTTCTTTGATAAACTGGTGCTTAACATTCTTTTACTTTTGTGCATGACTATACAGTTGCCATTCAATTAACACCAGTCAAAACAACCAAACAAGAATAGCTGTGAATGCTGAACCGGAACAACTCAAACTGAGACATGGCATCTCAATTTACAACTGGAGTTCAAGCAACAACTAAGATTCAGAGCTGCCAAGGAGAATTGATGCTAGGTTTCCTTTGCTGAAACTATGAATGATAAAAGTTAAGGCTGAACTTTCTAAAGACTACATGAACACAGGGGGTCACTCCAGGACCATACATTCAGGAAGTCTACAAGCACAGGTTTACTTGACTACCTACATTTTCTTCTGGTAAATCTTTCACATTATCTTCAAAATACTGATATGACAGGTATCAATGGTACTGAACATTTTCTTCTGTGAAAAGTATAATAGTATGAACAAAGAGCAAGGAGGGGGAAGTGTTTCCTCACTAAATACTCCCACTGCTTCACAGTACTTTTGTGTCTTCTGCTTAAAAGAAGTCATTATCAAAAGTTGGGATTTTATAAAATGTTCATTCTTCAAACATTCAGCACCTCCTGATTCATACCTTATGTATGTACAATCTTTCTCATTTACCATCAGATTAATTACTGATCAATTTTAGTGCAAGGTACTAAATCTATTTCCATGTATATTTTGACAGCCTGAATTCATTTAATAACTTCAGCAAGTGGACAGCTTGGCTTTTTGCATTACACAGTTCCAAAGAAACTATTGCGACCAGGCTTTTCATTTTTGTCAGAGAAAAAAAATCCAGTTTATAAAAATGTAAAGCTTTAATGGTGTTACATCAAATTTCTTTCCCATTTCACTTGCAAATACATAAAGCAGTTCAGGAACTCTGCACACAACCTTTACAGGCTGGGTGCTCTGATCCCTCTTGCTTTTTATGCTTTAGTAGAGAACTGTATCTCTAGGCTATCGCATCTTGATGGCACAGAAACTGATTACATAAACTGATAAAGGTTTCTGTAAATGTTATTTTCTCCACCCTGATCAGAATTTTTGTATCATTAGGCATTGCTGAAGGAAAACTTTGAAAGAACTCCAAACTTTACTAACAAAGGATGTACTTAGCTCCCAGACAACTGTTCTAATTCCCACTGTCACTCAAGCTCCCTTGCAAACTTGAAGAACATGAAGATGCATTTGAGCTTTTCAAGACTCACACATCCTACCATTTTTAAGAAGACTTATATCCAGAGCAACTGGGGGTGGGGGGTATGTGTGTGTATATGTGTATATATATACATGCATATATATGTTCACATACATACACAATCTCTAAGAGAAAGACAGTAAAATCCAGCAGCACATGCAATTTGACATCAGATTACATTGCATTCCAGTATTTTCCTTTTAAAAACAATATATGCATACCAGATCATCCTAAACTATAAATGGCTATAATATAGGCATAAAATGTTAAAATGAAGTCTCACCCACCATTGTTTCATCAGTTGACAGCTTCTGTCCTACAGTTAAAAATAGACATCTCACATAACACTTTCAACAATGTGTGGTTTCCCTAACCAATAAATAACTACAAACATGAGCCAGCTAACCACAATAAAAGTGTAGACAGAATTTTCAGTATACCAGCTGTCTTACAGTAAGTGCCCAAACACATTCCCTGACTCAAACAAGGTAAAGTCAAGAAAAATTAAGACCATGAAAAATAAATGACCTCATATCTAAAGGGAGACTATGCAGTAAAAACACTCTTATCTACAAAATGAGCCATAAATGTGGTAGCTTCTATTGGGTTCATAAGAATTCCAAATGTTTTTAGGCTTCTTCATATTTTACACTGCCACCTAGTGTAGGCTGTATTGATACATTCCAAGTTTCCGACTATTGCCACCTGTGGTATCCAAAAACCAAAACACCTTCCATAAAAACAGCAGTCCTCACTTTTGTTTGTCTTACCTGGAAACTATCAGTCTGTAGTAGAAAATGTCGATGCTACCCAGCTGAAACAAATTAGCAGAACTTAAAGTAATCTGACACCAACAGCAGGAAAGTAAAAAAAAATCCTAGAGTTAAAAATATATAATTAGTAATTGTTGTAAGTCTATTGCTAAACCATTATAAAATATGAATCATTTATTAAAAAATTAATGTAGATTCACAGAATGATAATTAATGCAAGTTAAGCATCTGTGCTTGTACAGAAACTACCAAACAAATTGAACAATATTTCTCAATTGCGGGTCTAAACTGAGAACACTTACTTCAATGTTTACTCTTTTTTTTCACCAGGTGTCTCTTCCTCATTTACATCCTTTGTCTTTATTGCAAGGTTCAGTGGCTGGGCCACCATCTGATGATCCCAGCCACAGTGCTCCCATGGAAAGAGCTGCTGTGCAAGACTGCAGAGGAGTTTGCTTTACAACCCACTTTCCACACAGAGGCAACATTGTGGAATTCTCATTTCCAGCTAACCCAGAGAGGCTCTGCCCCACGGGCATTCTACAGAAGCCACCCAAGTTCTGTGTCACGAGAGGCAACAACACAGAAATTCCAGATATAGCAGAGCTCTAAAGCTGCCTTTTGAGGGGAGTGGGGGGGGGGGGGAAGGTACCCAACCCACACTCCTATTTGGCTAAAGCAAAAAGGCACTTCTCAACTTCTAGATTATTAATTTGAAAAATTAAAGATCTTCTCATCAATTGAAAGTATATTTTTAAAACTATAAAAAAATAGCAGGCTGACATTATTGTGAACGTAAAATGCAGTATCTCCTACTCTGTGTACCAAATTCCGTTCTCATTTACAGAATAAAATGGAATAACCAATAAAAATATTATTCCAAAATTACATTTCTATAACAGAGAAAGTTATTTCATCTTAGAAAACTCAGTTTTACTGACAGCTGTTTTCCTTAGCCGTTTACAAAAACACAAAGCAAACAGAACCTGTTACTGCTGCTGCAGAAACACTGTACAACAGCAGACCTGAAACATTCTGCTTAATGCTCCGTTTGCACAGAGGTAGAGGACACAAAACCACATTTAACACCTAGATTTTACACCTATTTGCAATGTTTCTGAGCCACTTTCACAAAATATGCAAAAATATGCACCCTAGGTTTAGCGTATTATAGCAATGCTAGTAAGATGCACTAAGATCACGCTTGGTAACTAAACAAACAATACACAAACTTGATGATACGTGAACGACAGTTGTCAAAATACAATAAAAGCCTATTCCCCACAAGACTTTCTTCCTCTTAATTGTCCATTACATATCCACCTCCTACAGTCACATTAAAAAACAGGGTCTTCTTAGTGCTTCATGGTAAGAGATTTCACTCTATTTGCCACAATAGTGTTCTTGTAGCAAGAAACTCCCATTGGCAAGTGTACAGATAACAGAACGAAAGAAATTGATACAAAGGAAAGTGGCCCAGTTATTTATATATGTTAAGTTTAAGAGAAGGTTCTCCCCAGACTGACTTTACTGCCGTACTCGGGATAAATTTTCACTGGGGTCACAGGGTGAAATTTCATAGAAACAGAATACAGAACAAAGTAAAAGACATCCATCAAAAAAGCACAGATGGATTTGATTTCTAATACCATCACACCCAGTAACAGAGCACAAACTCAGCCTGTCAAAGTGACCTTGATAAACAACATCACATTAAACACTTTGACACGGTATTATGTCAAGTAAGCACCTCTAGCTTGTGTTTTCTTGTGTATTTTCATTAAATGGAGCCTGGTTCCACATTAAAAACAATCTAAAGGAACCTGTGGGGCAAAATTACTGACAAATAGGAAGAGACTTAGTTTACCAGATTGAGACAAAAAGGCTTTTAACATCCAAACCCAATTTTAAACCTCCCGTGCAGAGACAGAGCTGAAGCAACTGTAAACAGAATGCTCTTGCCCAGTCTCTTTGGACTCTGAATTCCAATCCAAAATTTTGGATTTTGAAGGGTGGCAAGTTCTTTAGGCCCTGAATCTATAACACTGGAGAAGCAGAAATAACTCCACATTTCTTAAAAGTCACACCAAAAACACTGACATCAAACCATTCAAAACCCATTACTGAAACACATAAGCAAACTTTATCATTGTAAACTTGAAAAACCAAGAGAAAAAGCAGATACAGTTTGTTCTATTCACTCCCCCTCAAGACAAATTAATAATCATACCATGTACAGCATAAGATGTCCACTTCACTTTTCAGTATGTTATTTCAGTATACCTTGCCAAAAAGGTACACAAGACTTGGAAGACAGACAACATCTCCTAACAGCAATTTTCATAGTAGAACGGATTGCTTAAATCTGATTTGCTCTTTGAGATTCTGTCCATATTTAGTTAATTTATGATGGCAGAAAAAAAGGGGGAAAATCTTCCCCAAAAAGACCTGCTACTGACCTGGCCAAATCAACTGAATCTCCCTTTGCAGCTTATGTAGAAAATGGAATAAAGAGTTCTACATCAATAGCTTATACTTTTTTTTCTCTTCTGGCAAGCAGTAAAAGCATAGACCTCCAAACAGCAGGAAACTGAAATTCACAAACCTCAAGCCCTCTTTAGAATTGTCAGCAGGGATTTTGTATGTAAAAAAGCAAGTCTTTTTAATTTAAATCCTGTATCGCTGTGAAGACATCCCTGAGCTGAAGTCCAGCACCACACTCCAACCTTGTGCAATCCAACCAGCCTGTCAGAGTTCGCCTCAGGTTTTCTGTAACATGTCACTATCCAGGACAGGAGAGCCTGAGAAGTTAACTGACCAGATCCTTATGCAGCTGAGTTAAGGAAGAATTTGGCATTCCCTTTAAAAAAAAAAAATCTTAAAAGACAGCAAGAGCAAAATTAGCTGTGACCGCTGCTAGATAAAGAGATGGAGCATTATAGCAGCCGTCTTGTTAGAGGGTAGAAATGAGCTGAGGCACAGACTTCTTGCTTATCACAGCATGAAAAGGGCCCTGGTTTATTCCTCTCTACACCTCAGCCATCCTGACTCCAACCATTCACTGACTCTGGCTGCAGCAGCTCCTGCTGTAGGTTTCCCTTGCAGCCTCTGACTGTTGGTTATTTCCTGCTAAACTCTGACTGCAGGGATCAGTGTGCAGACTGACTGCAGCTTTTACCTGGCTGGACTGTGACTGCAGGTTCCAACAACAGGCCCTGACTGCAGGCCCAGACTGACCTCACAGCAGTGATTCTCCCTCCTCAGGATCCTGCTTCTTCACCCTCTCCTTCATCCTCATTCCTGACACCTAACCCACTCCCTTTTATCACACTTGCCTTTATTGGACACAGCTGTGACCCATCAGGGGCCAGGCTGTACTGGGTAATTAACACAGCTGTTACTTATCAGGGACTTATCACCTGTATTCCCTTCTCCTACAATGGAGAACTCAGGAAAACTTGTAGTGAAGTTGCCAGGTTTGTTGGTGAAATCAGGAAGTGTGCGGAGGGCCCATAAACCCAGGGAAAGTAGTAGACAAGACCCAAGGCCTGATGAGACCAGGACTGCCAACTCATCCCAAAAAAACATTTCAGCCTTCCACCCAGCTCATGTGTTGACACTCAAAGTGAAATTTACAAGTAAATTTTTAAAATCCAGGGAAAAGTATTTCATTGAATTTGAGTTATATCAGCCCAGATTACTTCGAAGAAAGAATCGTTTTTCAAAAGTGTAATAAATAACATTCACCATTCATTAATAATAACAAAATATTAGTGTAATACAAGATATTTAATAAGCCAAGCAAAACTAGCCCTTCCTAAAAATTTCTATCAGCTAGAGCATTTGACATGCAGGAAGGGTTATGAAAATAGAAGTTAGAGAGAGACATGTAGCTAACTTCCCAAATGTTTAAGCATGCTGCCTCAAGTCATCAGAAGTTCTGAAGAAACTTCAGTGCTGGGAGTAACTGTCCACCTTTGGATTTGTCTCGGTAAATGATCTTACTTCGTCCTGTAAATTTGTTACATAAATTCAAGAAGTATTGTTTTCAGATTTCTCTGCAGAAGTCGTATATTAAAAATAAATATCCATAACAAACTAAATAATTCAGCATACTTATCAATCCCACTATTTTGCCTCCAAAAGTTCACAGTGAATTTAGGCCTAGGCCTATTCAAACAATTACTTCACCTGCAGCCTCTCTCACAGCCTCCACTCATTCCTGTCAGCCAGCAGCACTGTCCTCTACAGGCTCACTTTGATGCTCCAGGCAGGTCTTCCACTTCTGTGTTTTTGTTGGGGTTTTGGGGGTGGGTTTTGGGTGGTTTTTTGTTTGGTTTGGTTTTTTGGGGTTGTGTTGTTGTTGTTGTTGTTGTTGTTGTTGTTGTTTTGTTTGGTTTTTTTTTTTTTTTGTCTTCTTACAGTACAGTAGACTTCCAGACACTAAGCAGAGTATTAATCTTGCATTTTTGGTTCACAAAACCTTCACCTAATGTGAAATCTTTCAATCAGATCAGAAGATAAGGAGACTATATATATTAAGAGAGGATCTGTAAGAGGCACCTGGATACACCTGTTCAAACTGATATACCTTAGGCTGAGGAAGACAGAATTCTTTGATCAAAATAAACTAAAGCAGCCTCACAGTTAAATCTCTCCAGAGAAAGAGAAACCAGAGCAAAAGAAGGATCAGCCGCATTTGCAAGGTTTGAGGAACCCATAAAGAATTGGAACTTGAAGCTTCAGTCAGTCCAAGAAAGCCAGTAAAAGAAAAGATGTATTTTAAAGAAAGATTTAATCTTATCTTGAGTGCTGTAGAAACTGACAGGAAGGGGGGAAAAAAAGGCAAAAACAAGGCTCTGAAGTAGTAACACTGCCACATGCTGCCACTAATGCCATCAGGGCTGTAAAAATCTCACAGGACTAATTGCTGCTCAGATTAATCTTGTGACTTGTATCCTAATTTTGGTTATTATTTGGAATTATCAATGAGTGTGAAGTAAACAGCATTCAGTCCTGCATGGATAGATACAGTAATGAGGGCTTACATACACAAACACCATCCAATATACAGGTTCACAGAAAAAGAATCTGAGATACTGCAGGGCTTTAAAGCTAACTCAAATTTAATCGAGTAAAATAAAAACAACATTGAAAAAAATCAAGTGACTAGAAAACTGCCTTTTTAAAGACTGCTATCACACTTGCAAATACTTATCCAAACAGAAGTTTTGTTAGTAACCAATTATTTACATACTTTTTCCTCGATACAGACTGAGAAAGAGACATTCTCCCCATCATTCTTGCTTTGTAGGCATAATTTACATACAGAGAGTGCCTGTAAGCCAGTAAAGACTGAACATCTCATCTGTGAGATTGCAAGTCAGATTTAAATGGCATACGTATGGCCTGGTTTTAGTATATCTCTTTTAACACATCATTAATGGGTAAATAAACAAGTACATTTCTTCTGGCAAGGAAGACAAATGGAAACATAATTAGGCATCAGATGAAAACACAGGTCCACAAAGACTTAATCCTATTATTTCTATTTTGGATAAGGTACCGGGTTAGTTTTGGGGAACAAGCTGGGAGTCCCAAGTTCTGCCATCCGTGCTTCAAAATCTCTGTGTCATTTCAGGAAAAGAAAACAGAGCTCTACTCGATTGTAGATCAGAAATTGAACATCATCCCCTCCACCCCCCTTTCCTGGCTGATACAATTTCAAGTTACAACTCTGCTCAACTTAATTATCTGTAATACCTTTCTTGTGGTTTCCATTACATCTCGGCAGACGCTGCTCTTTGCAAGATGGGGATGGGGATCCTATAGCTCGATTACTCCACCAAATTAACCCTTAGCGACCCACAGAAGTCGCTTCCTTCACCCAAGTCTCCCCAACTTTGGAACGCGGCACAAAAGCTCTGCAGATGAGGTCCCCGAGGCCCCCGATCCCCTTTCCGAAGGGCCAGGCCCGCAGCTGAGGGGGCCCGGCACCGCAGCCAAGGCACATCCAGGCTCCCGGCGGGCAACGCCGCCGCCGTCGGGAGGAACTGGGGGAGATCCCCGGCGCGTCCTGGCTGGAAGCTGCCCCGGCAGCTCGGTCCTTCCGCGCTCCCGGTGAACCCCGGAGGGCGGCGGCGCTCCGGGCAGGGTCTCTGGGGC
>VWZU01004428.1:66006-129387 GCA_013397095.1 Sterrhoptilus dennistouni | reverse complement strand
GTCGCACCAGGCTGGGCTCGCTCCCGGGCAGCTCCAGCTCGGTCCGGGCTGGCAAGCTCCACATCGGCTTCTCCCGCGGCACTGTGCCTTAGGGGAACGCAGCAGGACTGGGAGGAAACGCTAGTCCCTTCTCTGTCCCAGAGAAATCGAATCTCCCTAGAAGGCAAGCAAGCGGCTTCTCGGAGCCGCCGGGCCGGCTGCCTTCCAGCCTCAGAACTTTGGGGAGTGGGCGATGAGGGATGCCTGGTCCTGTCAGGGAAGAGGATGGGAGCGCTACACTTCGCCTCCGGCCAGTGCCGCCGCTCCAGAAAGTGCTAATGGCATCCATTGCCCCCGGCCTTTGGTCCACGGCATCTGAAAACTGGGTTTGTATGTGTGGCAAGAGAGGAATTAAGACAAATAATTTCTCGAGCGTTTTACTCACTTGGTAATAATCTTCTTTTAATACAGGGTTTTTTTCTACTTCTTTTGTAGTTAGATGAATTCTGGTATTTGAAGCTTCAATCAATTCTTTTGAGACTGCTTGTGCATTATTGCAGGACACCGTCTGGGATTTGAGCAGCATAACTCACTCCTACACCCTCATTCTCCAAGCAACTGAAGTTAATACAGATTAGATAGCTGCATTAGCCTACTCAATATCATTTGTTTCAGGGTTGGATTTAGTGCTTCCTGTGTTGTAATAACTGCAGTCATCTACAAGGTACCAGCACAAAGCCTAAAAGTGATCTGTGCAAAGCAAGACAGATTCAGCTTCAAGAGCTTGAAGTAAAAACAGAGATACAAAGCTGGGAGCAGAAGCACAAAGATGGGAGCTAAACAAATAGCATTATAAGCTGCTCAAAATTGAAAGGAACATCCTGAGAAGGCACAAGAGATATTTGACCTTGTCCAAACACCTAAACAAAGTAATACAAAAATCTAGCTTGATGGAACTACCCACTTACACAGAGCTACTCATGCATAAATGTTTGCAGAATAAGGCTCATATTGAACAAATCATCATAATGAAGTTAAACTACCTTTTCAATTCATAGATTAGTCTTTGAGCATCTCATGAACAGTATTTTGCTTTGCACAACAGGAGTTTCTTCACAACCTTCCTTGTTAAATTTTTAATGTTCCAGAGTGTAACACATGGCAGGAAAGATCCTGCTGGCACAGGAATTGGTAGCAGTACACTCACGTTGCCACCAACAACAATCTAGATGGTGAACAGGGAACCCACAAGACTTGGCTCTGAGCAATTCAATTGCATAGGTTGTTCCTTTCTCTGTGCTCCCTTAAGAACCAAATACTGTGGAGGTTTAGTCTGTAGTTGCTTTTCAAATGAAAGCAACCCCAAACTCCTGTATAAGTTCAGAACTGAGTACGGAGTCTGTAAAATTGATATTCTGATAGATTTGGAAGAAAAGGCAATGACAGTCCCTGCTTTCTTTTTTCAGTAATAAAACCTTGACTATGTGTAGCACTGAACTTTATTAATAGCAATTATCAAAAATATTGTCTTGAAGGACACTTTTTCTTGGCAAGACTTTGTTATATAGCCAGTCATAGTGCAGACCACAGGAATGAAAAAGGCTGATTTTTAGATTAGTCTTATATTAAGACTCAAGATTTTACTGGGAAATGGCTGTTCAGAAATCTGCCCTATGTCAGAATGGAAAAAAATATATTAGCTAATCAGAGTTTCATCCAGCTCTGGAATGTTTTTAAATGGATATATAGTCTAAAACTCTCTTTTGTCATATAGTCAAAAATTTCAGAGCTTGAAAATACACTTAAGCATAAAAAAGGTATCTAATGCTCAAAAATACCGTGCTCAAAATCATTTCAAATGTGTTTCTATGCTCCCTACCTCTGAAAAATCACATTTTCTTAAGTGCCTAGATATGGATTTAGGGTGTCTAACTGCATCCACTCAGGCTTGAAAATTTCAGCCTACCTCTACCTGTGCTTCATAATAAATGTATCAGAAAGCTTCAGGCAAGCTATAAAAGTATTCTCCAAAAAGCAATGCAGACTTGAGCCATTAGAAGACACCGACCTAATAAAGTACTTTACTGTATAATTCAGCTCATTCTGGTATATGGAAAGTGGCATCTGAAGCCCAGATTTTAACAGGCATCTGTAGTAGAAGGAGAAAAATTAATATGAAACACCTCCATATTATGGCAGTTTTATTATTAATATTTTCCCACTATTTCCCAACATTTTCCAAATCAATGTGCTTATTGCTCTGAAGTCTCCCTCTCTGCTATCTCCCCAACTCCTATATATAATGTCCTGTATTCCACCTTATAAATATGAAATCTTTATCAGGAGTCTCTAACTCAGTGGAAAAGGATCAGGAGATGAGGGGGGAAGAAAAGAAGAAATTAAATCATGATAGACTTCAGACTTCCTAAGGGGACAACAAGTGGAGCCATTGGAGAATATCCCTGCTCTGCTAGCCATATCCAATCTAACCAGATGCAATCTGGCTAGCAATGTTTGTTATACCAAGGCCTGGGATCAAAGAGAACAATAAATCATTGAAGAACTTCAGGATGAGGAAAAGAAATAGGATTTAAAGGCCTGTCAGCAGCTGGAGTAGAACTTCTCTGCTGGAGGAGCTCTAACTAGCAGTCAAAGTTCCCAGTGCTTGGGGGGAAATAACAAGGTTGATAGGAATTTACTAAATTTTCAAGGAAAGGCAAAGGTCTAAGCAAGAAGAAATGCAAATATTTATTGTTGTAAGCCTTTGCTCAGAGTACATTTTGATGGATAGAAAGGGTTTGTTTTCAAGAAGCTCTTCTTGTGTTATCTTCAATTGGCATTCAGTATAACAGTTTACCAAGGGAAAGGACTGAATGTACACCAAACGCAATTGGGGCTGTCATGCTAACCTTGTTAGGAAGCAGAGCTGTGTCAGGCAGAGATGTTAAATTTAGGCTCAGAATCAAAGAGGGACTGAAGAGGATCTAAATCATTCTGTATTCCCAAGCAATGAAATATCTTTGAAGGCAGAGCTAGGGTAAGAATCGAAGGCTATTCATACCAGCTCTGGATAGCAGGTATGAATAACTGCATGGGATAATTGCATTGCTTCTTCATACTAACCACAGTACAGCAAAGATTGTTGAATTTATATCATCTTTTAAACTGCAAAGAACTGGGGAATCAAAAATTAAAATCCTAGGGAAAGCATAAACATTTCCTCCATCAGTGCAGGATCACTCCCATCCTTTAAAGTCATCTCCTGCTGGAACCAACAACCCTGCCTGAAACCAAAGGATGCTTCTGACACTGAAAATAAACCTAAAGTATTAAATGAAAATCAGCAAAAACCACATCCTAGCAGGGCTGAACTTGACTGGTAGGGCTTACTGCATAAGTGTCACTGTAGATTACTGCACAGAATTGAAATCCTTGCACTATGTCAGGCTCTCGACAGAATTGGTGGCCGTAAACTTCAGTTTAGTTCTCAGTGCCTCACACCTTGTTACTTACGCTGATGGTGGACGTGTGCCAAAAAGTTTCCCTGCTAACCTAAATTCTGCAATTTATACCAAACATGCATATTGCAATGCAGCTACAGAATGACTGCAGAAGCAGCAAGAAGATGATGACCGAGGTTCTGCAGGGGAGCTGCAAACCATGACTTACTGAACAAATGGAAGTCTTGACTTTGCAGGTTGCTCTGTGTGGGCAATAGATTGTACCAGTGGCTCCACAGTGGCCTGTGCAGGCCAGTGGCAACATCAAACAATTTGCAGCATCAACACTCACCAGAGGAAGAGCTGTGTAACTAATAACATTGAGGTGAAACTGAAACTGAGACAAATACCATACTACCAAATACAGAAGAAAGCAATGTCAAAGGAAAACGCATCCCCAGTTGTCTGAAATGATCACAGACTTTTCATCAAAAGACATGGAGGAAAACCAATACAGAACTGCTGGAGAAAGCATTGCAGAGAGAGTATCACACTGTGTACTAAATGAAAGAGGGGGGTAGTGCAAATAATAAAAAATTCCAAACCAAAATGATGTCTTATGTTGCCTAGATTGTACCTCCTGCTGAAAGGCAGATGGATTTGCTTTCTTTACATTTTGGCAATATTTACTGTGTTGGTTGTACAAGTAGGGAATGATTGCAACAGAGTAACCCTAATGGGTTTTCTGCACATTGGATAAAACATGCAACAATTTATCATCAATCTGAACAATAACTTCAGTTCTTGCCCCGCTGCCAGGAAAAAGGCAATTGTAGAAATCTCAGACAAAACACTATTACACTATTATTGTTCTTTTTTTCAATAGCATTTTCTCTCAGTTTCAACTTTTGTTGCTGTGTGAAGTTTTGTGTAAAACCAAAGGACAAAAAGTGTAAAAGCAAAGTTCCAAAGGACAGAAAATGTGGTTTTATCACTAATAAGAACTTGGAAATACCATATTCATATGACACAAAATGCTGAACAGCATAAGCCTTCTCTATTGTTCAAAATATTTTAATGGAGAGACTTTATTGAAATAGCCTTCATGTGAGGTATCATCTCTTAGAGCTTCTATAACCACTGTATCATGTTCTCTGGCCACTTTGACAATAGTGCAGCTGTGTGCCCAGGGAAATCTGGATCAGATTTGCCAAGCTATACAGATATGTGTAGATCTTGTACTAAATACTGTGGGGCTGCTGTTTAAAAAAACCCCACCAAAACAAAAACCAAAACCAACCAAACAAAAAAACCCAGAGAGATGAGTTTTAATTTTATTTTCTGCTCATTTTTCACCAGTACAAATGATTAGATAGCATGCAAGGCTTAAAAGAGTCAAGATAAATGGTTGAATTATTGGACCAGTTCCATTAGTACAAACTCTGTAGACTTCAGGGGTCTTTTACTGACCTATGCTCAGGGCAGAAGCCATAGTTTTTATTAGGTCTACTAGTACTGGATGCCATTTTTCAGGCCAAATGCCCTGTTACTTGATGTTGGACACTTAACCTCTGCCAAAAAATCACACTGCTCGATTTTATCTCACAAGGCAAAAACACTTCAATATCTTTCGGCAATACTTGTTTGGGACAGAAGGTGAAAGGGCAAGCCAGCAGTTAGTTTACTGTCTAAAACAATAAAGTCATCAGACAGGCTGAAGTGGAAGCAATACATGGTTGCCTTCTTGCTGACAAGATTTTACCATCACTTTTTTCACATTTTCTGTGTAGGCTGAATTTCAAGGAAGGTTTCTACCTTGCCAGAACAGACCTGTTTTAAAGCATTTTGTTGCTCTCCATCACAAAAAACCCCCCAAACTTCCCCCCCAAAATTCTAATAAAACCAAAAACACCTGTCAAGAAAATTCCTTAAAAAATAAAAATCTCTATCCCTCAAATCCCAAAATCCAACCCCATCCCTATAGCTTTGAAAGCAATTTCATGGCACTTTTTATTCCCCTACAACCACCCCCTTAAATTATGGTTCAGACTTCTAGTTTCATTCTCAGAAGTTAGAACTGTAACAATTACCTATCTACAAGAAAGAATATTATTGATCTTGTTGCTTTATAATTCTGCCAAAAAACTCAAGAGAATCTGGCTTTGTCCTAAACTTAATCCCACATTCCCTTTGCCTCAGCATTCAGAGACAAAACAGTCCTCTGGGATCGCAGAGCCTACAAAAAAGAGTGTCCCTGCCAATGGCCAGCTGTTCCCAATTCTCTCATTTTTCAAAGGGACAACTTTTCAGAAAGCAGCCAAGTTCACATTTGCCTTGCCCTCCACTGGTGTAATTATTTATATCATATTATACTGAAAACAACTTTCTCTCAAACCTTGACAGCTTTTTTCTTTTTATTTGCATGGTGAAAATTAAAAGATTTGATGCAATAGAATATGAAGCCCTTAGAGCTTTCCAGTGCTTTTGTTGGAGTAGTTCACACAGTAATTCACACTCTCCTTTGAAATAGATTTTGGCTCCATTTGTGGCAGCTGGTTGAAGATGAGCAACATCTAAAAACCTGAAAACTCACAAATGCCTGCCAGATTGAAGTAGCAAGATGATAGGATACCTTGTCATTGGTAGCTTGATAAAATGGTTATGAGAACTCCATTCTTATTTAATATGTATCTGCCTTTACAGCTGCATCAACATCCTTTAATCTATACCCTGTGAATTCACAGCAAGAGGGGCCCAAGAAGATCTCACCCTTGTCTGAGGAAAAGTAAACACTTGAAAACTAAAGAAAATAATTTAAGCAGAAGCTTTAACACATACTCTCTTCTATATTAAAACCAGATATTTAGAGCTTGAATAAAATGTTCAGAAATAAGGTGTGACTAAAAATAGAAAAATAACCTTTAGAAGTTGCATTCTTTTCTGTGTACAGGCTATCCCCTTTTGCCTTGGAAGAGGGTCCAGGTATTGGACAGGTGCAGCTGACAACTGAGGGAATGCTTTTTGGAAGTCCATTACTCTGCTGAGCAGCATTTTTTGCTTTTAACTTGGATCCTGACAATTTTTCCAGAGCATGGTTCATATAAAAAAAGCCTGGAACATTAAATTTCACAGTTCCTAGGTGGATTCCTGACATGAGTGCTAACCAAACCCTTAAAGCTGGGGGCAGACCTGGTGCCCTGTGCCATGACACTTCCAAACCTCTCATGTCCATGTAGAGCAACCACTGGGGAACTCCCTCAGAGAAATGAACATAAAGCTTCCAGCACACATCTTTCTCTCACCATATGTCATCCATACATCAAGAGGATGTCACTTGACAACACAAGTAGATTAACCACATCAAATATCGACTGGCAAAATCAAGGACTCATGAGGAAGTATTCAAGTCAGCAAGCAGGCAGGTTGGAATAGCAGGTAAAGGGATGTTGCAGGTACTGCAGGATGTTGCAGCCCAGGGAAGACATCTGAGCAAGGGGCTGGCTCACTGCTCCCTGTGGTACCAGGAACAGCAGAAGCAGAGGGCTCTGCCTACCTGCCACAGAGGTAAAATACCACCACTCAGCTAATTAGCAACATCTCATCTCCTGAAGGGAAAAACTCCTCTTGCTCTTGCTGAGCTTCTGCCAAGCTCCTGCTGTCACACTTTTCTTCTGTTTTGAAAAAGAAAGCTACAGTTCTGACACCCCTTGTTTGAAAATTGCTAGCCCCTGTTCTAATCAGACAAAACTTTAAATAACAGCCACCTTGATTTCAGAAAAGTTTAACTTGTAGGATAACTTTCTATCACCATTTAGTATTGGCTTATTCATGTAGCTGTAATGTACAGCCCTTGGACAATAATTCTCTTGTTTCCTACACGTTGGCAGACCACATGCAGACTCTCACCCCTGATCATTTTATACTGGTCACAGCAGGAATTTAAAGAGGATATATTTTACTACACAGATGAGCAATCATTTTCAAACCCCTTTGCAGTATTTTCCTACCCACTGTGCTTCAATTCACAATTTAATGCCATTCAAAAATAGCAGTCTCTTGTCTGTGTATGATATTGCAGCCTGTCTTAGAGTAAATGCTTAATCTGAAATCATCACCACTTAATGGTGTATCCTTTTCCCTGTACGGCAATTTAAAAGAGTGATACAAAGAATATTTTGGAGAGCTGACTATATGCTTAGCTGATCATGTCCCTCACTTCTCATCTCTTGATCTTTAATATATTTTGGATTTTGACCCTGTCTGTCCTGTAAAAATTTGTGTGTAACATGAATCAACTACCTAAGGCTAATGATGCTCACTGCTTAAAGTGGGTTGTCTGTTCTGTTGGCTGAAGTCTGGTTTTTTCCACTGTGTTTAAAAATATTTTCTGTCTTGCACTGTAAAATAAATGAAACAAATGGAAATAATGACTATGTGGTGATTGATGGTGAGGACAGTGGGGTTATTTTCATCTTTGTCACTGACCTTTCACTAAATTTTGAAAGTTTCACTTAACTTACATGAATCTGACCCACTTGTAAAATAGCTATAACACCCCTCACTGATGTCACAAGGTAAGTTAAATTTGGGCCTCAGCTATACTTGGTCTTTCAACATTTGTATGCCTTTCAGGATATAAAAAAAGATTTTTGTCCTGCATGCTTTATTTTGTCCAAGGAAAATTAATTAAGTCTGGGAAGTGTCAAGGGAAAATCTCCTTTGTGTATCATTGCGCAGTTGATTACCTCAAAGAGCTTGGGAGAATGTAAAATCATATGACATTGCTGGCCCATTAAAGATCAGGAAGGAGCTATATTTCCTTTCTCTATCAGGCTGTTGTCTGCCTCTCCATGTCTAGGACAGTCTGGCCTTTAATTGAGTGGTTAGGACAAGTTAAAATCCTCAACCAACAGACTCTAAACAAGAGTAAAGTGTTATTATTCATTTTAAGAGGAACATATTTAAGATAATTTAAGTCATGTTTAAGGTCATATGAGAAGTCAAACCCATTTTTATCAGGGAATTATTATCTGTCAGTTTCTCTGGTTAGCAGAAGGTTGGTTTCAAGAACTATTCCCTGCTTCTTCCTAACTTTTATCTAGGTCATCTTGATGCGTGCAAATATTCCACTGAATTTAATGTAGTTACTCTCATGTAGTTTTAGGACCTCTTTCTGGAGCTTGACAGTAAGAATATTTAGCTCTATGCTTTATGTAGTTGTCTGCCAACATTCTAATATTTTGCTGCTATCAAGAAAAATCAAGGATTCTGTGTCCTGGAGTAGAACCATACAGCTATAGTGACAGCTATAGTGATACAGCACATCTGGTTAGAAGAAAAACATTTATTCTTGATCCTTCTCAAAAAAACAAAAAACAAAACAAACAAAAAAAAAAAAAAAAAAAAAAAAAAAAAAAAAAAAAAAAAAATTGGTAGGTACATAAGAGTAACTCCAGTGTGTTAATTTGCTTGGCTCACTGCCTACAGATAAATGTCTTCAGAATAAATACTACTTCAGCTGTTACAGGGTAAATTGACCTATGTGACTGGCACTATTTTTGTTAAGTCAACTTAGTAGAAAGTAATTTCCACAGGTAAAGTATAAACCCATTACAATGTAATGTTTGCATTCATGAGCTTGGGGGCTTTTTTTTGTTTGGGGGAGGGTGTCTTTTAGCTAGCATTAGTTGCTAAGATGTTAACTTCAGGCTTATAAAAACATTTCAGCAAATGTGGATGGTGCTAATAACACTTTAACCACTTCCTCCCTGATAGTTTTAGTGACTGTGTGGGGTCAAGTGGTTTACACATATATTACCTGTAAATCAAGCAGGAGAAAAATTAAAACTACATCTTCTTGCAGAAGTATTAAGTTAGCTGCATTTGATACATTGTGTTGGAGTGGTTTTTTTGGGGTTTTTTTTTGTCTCCTGTGACAAATTCAGAGAGATTCCGTTGGATCCAGCTAAAGTGTTCTGAAGCTGCAGCATCTGAGGAAGAGGAGGACTCGCCCACTCTGCAAGAGATGAATTTGCAGCTGCCTTCCAACCAATCACAGGTGGAATTTACCTTGCATCTTTCACATTTCTTTTAAAACCACCCAGCAGAACCTCAGGAAACATGAACCAAGGAGCCAAACTCTGCACTGTGGGCTGGGAAGTGAGCAAGTGATGAGCTGAGAAGGAAGTCTGGGGGTGGAGAGTAAGGCAGAGGCAAATGCTGCAGCTGCTCAGTGGTTCCTTCACCCTCAGGGCAGTGCTGTGGCTCCCTGTCCCCTCCCTGCGCTGGACCTGGCTCCACATGCTTTGTGGTGGAGACTTTAACCCTCTGAGTCAACCTCAATCCATTTTGTGGGGAACAAAAGCTGAGACTCAAAGACAGGTGGTGAATGCTGGATTCCACAGAGTTTTTGTCCAGCTGCCACTGCCAAGGGAATCTGGGAGATGTTTCCTCCTGTAGAAATGTTACATTCCTACTGCAAAGTAAATTGGGACAAATACTGATTTTCTTTAGGATTTCCCTGTAATCTTGTTCTAGAATATACATATGTTTTCTTTTCCCTGCCTTCTGTAATATGACAGTGATCTGCCTGAGGAGGTTTCTTGCAAAGTACATAAAATGAAAAAAGAAAATTGAGAAATGATAAAGAAAAAACTATGTAGGAACTATGAAACTCTGGGTTTGTATATTACATTTTTGGATGCAAGTTCTCCTTTAGGTGGAAACAATCCTCCCAGAGGATTTTTTTTTCTGAACATTTATTTGATATAAGAAATATTGGGTGTAGAATAAACAGAGTCCTTGAGATACTGCTGTTTCACCTCTGCCATGCTCAGAGGATGTGCAGCATGAGCCCGACTTGCCTGCTAAGGACAGGGGGAACAAACATCTCTTGTGGCTGGAAGAATAAAATTAACCTGTATGTGAAACTGGCTAGAGAAGAAACATATATACTGGATAATGTTTGTACCACAACACTACTTCTATGCTAGCCATTCGTTTTCCTCTCCTTAATGAGGGCAAGAGTTACAACACGGGGAATAAACAAGCATTTCACAATTAAAGGTGAGAGCAGGATGACAGTGTACAGGGAAAAACTGGAGTTGCTACTAGTAATGAGTCTCCAAGAGCTTGAGTCTGTCGAGTGCTTTCACTGGAGCTTTACTTTCTGAGGAAACTGCTGAGTGCCACCTCTCTTGATTATACCTGTGGAAATGGATTTCTTTTCATGCTTATTTTCATATCAAATCTTAGAAACTAAGGAGTGCTGAAGTTCAAAACCACAGCTTTCATAAAGGAAGGTAGAAGTACATCAGGGCTTCTTGCCATTCACTCTTCTTGTACAGTTCAATGTATATTTGTGTAGCTAACAATAAGATAAACATTAAAAAATTTGGAAAAGTGATATGACTGCAGGGATAATCCAGGCAAAATCTGAGCAAGGACTGAGAAGCGCATGATCTAATGCTCTTCAAGGTGTTGCAGTCCTTCATTTAGCATTGACATTTATTACCTCAGCACGTATTGGCAATAGCAGCTTTGCTTTCTGGCCAGATGCATTGCGGTGCATGATATTTTCCTTGTGACACAACTTGTTGTAAACAAAAGAGACAGAAGATTAAAGCAACAACCATTGTCATATCAAGGAATTGCTCCCTCAGACTTCAGGCTGATAGTTACTGTGCTGTTATACTTTCTATAAAATGTAACAGGATGCTTTAAATCTCAGAGTACAATTTCTGTAAATACGGTTGTTGGAAAAAAGAACACAAAAAGCTATCATAACATGATAAACTGTCAAAATGGGGGAGAGTTGATTTAGATACCGAGTTTATTCGTTTCAGCACAGATGTAATCTCCTCTCATCAGCACTGAGGTATTTATTCTCCTTACTTTAGGATTTCCAGAAGACACAGTGTGTAGAAGAGTAGTAAACCAGCCTGCTGTTTGGAAATGGTACTTGGATAAATCCACATTGCCACTACAGTGCTTTTAAAAAAGGTGACAGTACCATAATAAAAAGGTTAAAATATCAGGGAATATGTCAAAATGCTTCTTTAAAATTAAACACGTAGTTGCTCATTGGCTACACAGAATCAAGCATATTTCTCAGCTGACATTTTGTTTAAGCTTTTTTCCTGTCTGTGACATCAGGCAGTATGCAAATGAAAAATATTTATTGCCTTTTGTGGTCCACTCTATAGAGACAGCCCAATCTCTATGTGTCCATTTCAATAAAACAAAAACATTAATAAAGTTCATTTATTTATTGATCATGCAAAACTGCTAAAGACAAAAGAAAAACAAACCATTCCCAGACAAAGTAGTAGCCTGAAATCTCTGATGTGCAGTGTTAAAGCAAGACTAGCTTTTAAAGAAAGACAATTTTAATGTATTTCTTTTTTAATTAGGAGGGTATACCACGGGGGGGAAAAACCAAAACAATTCTCTTCTCCTGCATCTAGTGGCTGGGCTGAAATGCATATTTTAATTCTATTTGTAGATGTTCAGAAGTATTGGCAGGGATTCAAAATACCCACAACTGAGGAGAAGTACTACCATTGATGAAGACCCAATTTTGGCCCATATAAAATGATGGAATAACAGATATAGGAAATATCTATAATCCCTTTCAAAAATGTGAAATAGCAAGGAAATATGCCTTGGTTTCTCTGCATCACTGTGCAATAAAATTTATCATAACGTTCAGCCTGAGCGTATTTATTGCTTCACATTCAAGCACACAGCATTCATCATTTTAAGATGAAATGCAATAATTACATATGCCACTTCAATGGCCCTTGTTTTCTCCTCCTTGGATTTTCAAACAAAATCTAAAAGGAAGCTCAGAGAGAAAGCAAACTGATAGAGAAAGCAACTGATGTGTTCCCCATGAAGGAGGCACAGAGCAGCTTGTTCAGCTTCCGTGTGAGCTGTAATGCAGTGCAGGGTGTCCCTCCCTTCCACTCACTTCCCCAGCCAGTGGTTGCCATAAACAACTCTGCAATATTGTCATGTTGCAAGCACATTAATCATGGCTCACATTTGGGTGATAGCATAAACAGCATAAATGTCTGTTATGGCCACAATAACAGTTTCAGCACAGGAGCCAAGACAAGGAAGAATAGGAACTGAAGAAAATGAGGCTGTTATACAGAGATCATTCTACTTAATAGATGAAGCTCCAGCTCCAAGAAGCTGCTCTTCCGTTTGCAACAACCTAATCAAACCTTCACTGCCTCTTGTTGAGGTGTGTTTCTACAGCACCATTATTTCTTCTTCTCTAAATCAATTTAATTGATTTATCTGGCTTTTTGATATGAATGTTGTTTATTATAATAGCGCAGAGATACGGGAGCAGGCAGAACAACCAAAAAGAGGTGAAGTGAGAGGAAGTTTGTAAAAACTAAATCATTTTATGGATTTAGATGGAATAATCCATGGAATAATAAACTATTTTTAAAATCCCCATGGTGTTATTGTTGTATATACTATATAGTTTCATAGAAAATTGTAATGCATAATACACATAAAAATCACATAGAAATAAGGTGACTTTTTAGTGGGAATAAATGTTTTGTTAGAGCAAACTGTAGAATGTTCTATTTTATTTCTTTAGAAATAGAGAGCTGAAAAAAACCCCATGGCCAACCATTTTGAAGAATACACCTGGTAAAAGTGCTAAGCAGGCCATTTCAGTTGATTATTTTCAGTTTAACAGTGTACAGTTTAGTGCTTTTTTTAAAAATTTGAGATGCCATTACATATTATGAATATAAAACTCCCAGACGTATAACTACATGCAGTTGTGTAGTCAAGGAGAAATATAAGTCAACAGAGTGAGCTTTCTTCTAACTTTTCAAAATAGAATTACCCACTTCCATCCGAGTCACCACAAAACAGATTTCAAGAATAGATAACAGTTCTTTTTACCACTACCTTACTCATAATTGAGAGAGATAGCCATATGTGCATATATTTTTGCCTCTTTAGCATAAAAAAACCCTAGGGAAACTATTTATCTCTATCATTTCTCTACTTTCCTGTTCCATACAAATAAGCAAGGTAAGTTTGCTAGGAAGTGTTCCTTTCACTTGCTCTTCAGCTCTACACTCACTGATGTGATAATCTGACCGTGCCTAAGCAAAAACACATAAATGACTACACACCTGTGTTTAATTTGTTCAACCTTTTCTTTAGAGAGGAGATCACAGCACAGGAGGCAAATTTTGCCATCCTTTGCCATGTGAAGGAGTGACTGACTTTGCTCATCCTCTGCTGTATGCACAGTGGGGAACAGTGGCACCATACAGAGGAGCAATGACTCGAGAGAAGCAGCAGCAGCAGAACACAGCTCTGTGCTGAAAATTTCCAAGTAGTGGCAAGAAAGAAGGAAGAGGAGAGCTGTGGAATAAATGGTGTTAACATTAACAGCAACACTGCCTTTCCTATAACATGGTCTTTTTCAGCCATTTCAGCTCTTCCATCTGGAGCAAGCTGGATGTCAGTGTCCCTCTACTCTCTGCTGAAGGGAAATGGCCCTACAGAGCCTGTCCTCTCAAAACACTTTCTCCTAAATCCAGACTCCTCCTTTACCTAATCCTAGCAAGACTTCCCACACCAAAGACACGTATTTTGGTCCCTGATGGATGGCTCTGCAACCCAGTGCTGGATGGGTGGTGCAAATTCATACAGAGTTTTAGTAATGTGCTAATAAAAAACCCAATTAAGATCAAAATACCTTCTACAAAGTTAACATGAAAAGTGACATGTTGAGTTAAATTACACTAAGGAATAAATGGCAAATGCATGCTTATCTCTCTAAATGGGACTTTCATGAATAATCCAGCATGCTTGCTAATGATAATGAAAGCATCTGGGCCTTATATATTAGAATTACTTCTCCCTTAGCCTTTGCAGGACAAAAGCTTTGCCTGTTGTTGCACACCAGGCCATGATGAAGGGTAGCTAAGCAAGGCTTGATTTTTATGTTGACAGTCTACTGCAATTAGAGGTGAGTTCTGGTTATTGGCTTTACCACAAGCCCACAAAATTGGTACTGCACACCTATATCACAGTAAAAAATATATTTTATATTTCTCAGCTATCTTTTAACAACACATATCTAAAAGTTACAACCAGACCAAAATCTGTATAAAGCAACTCTACCAGTTACATCTATGAGATTGGCCTAGTGGAGTCACTAAACAAGAGGCCTGGCTTTAAATTCAAAATTTATCTGATACATGTAGTATCCCATTAATTTTAATGTTTGTATCAGGAAGGGTGAGGTCAAGTACAGACCTGGTGGAAAATAATCAACTCTTTTTATAGGAAAAAATATACTGACAGGAATAACCCTTCCAAATTACAGAAGGGAAAGCAGTGTGGAGATGGGAACAGACTATAGGTTAGTCAGTTTATTAGGGCTTCTAGAATTTGTAGCTTACCCAAGAGACATTTTAGTTACGGGCTAATGAACTGGAAAAGATATTTGAAGAAAAAGGATATCCTAGTTGATATAGTTCACAAAGCATTAGTTAAGCTTCATGAGTCTGATGGACAACAAATTATTGTTGAAACAGCTCAAATCTAAAGAACATTTTTCTGTGTCATTTGTTTCAACTTGTTCTTCTCTGTCACCTAAAATCAAGAAAGGAGCTCTGCAGCATGCAGTTATGGGCCACATCAGTGACAAGTTTACTCTCCTAACATCTCCTTCGTACTTCTTTCCTGTCAGAAATCAAATGGGCAGGGACTACCTCTCGAACAATGGCAGATCTAAGCTGGAACAGCCTGCTGCTCACTAATTTAAGACCACTTCACATTGCTCTTGTAGCATAGAAGGGCCTGAAAAGGATGTAAAAGGGTAACTTACACTACTTTTGTTCTCTGTTATTCTGCCAGTGATGTATGTTCAGTGTAACCAACAAGCCAGAAGGAAATGTTCACAGTTACAATTTTATTGCATGCACAGTATTGCTACAAATATATAACTTGGGATATTTGGTGCTGTTGCCAAGAACATAGGATGATTTACTAATTACACCATAGTCACTATAGCATTCCTCAGAACTATAAGACAGGGAACCTGCAAACACAGCATGGCCTGCAACTAGAATTACTTAGCCGTGTTATGGACCATCAGAGAATCTTAAAATGGTTTGGGTTGGCAGGGACCTTAATGATCATTTAGTTCCTGCCATGGGCAGGGACACTTTCCACTAGACCAGGTTGCTCAGAGTTCCATCCAACCTGGCCTTGAACACTTCCAGGCATGGGGCATCCACAGTTTCTCTGGGCAACCTGTCCCAGTGACTCACTACTCTCTGAGTAAAAAATTACTCCCCAATCTACATCTCCCTGCCTTTGCTTCAAAATTGGTCCCCCTTGTCTTCTCACTACCTACCTGTGTAAAAAGTAATTCTCCCACTTTTTTTATAAGCCCTTTAAGTACTGAGAGAATGTTACACAAGAACATAAGCAAACCACACTAGAGTATAAAAAAAGATCCAGATAACCTAGCATTCTGTTTCCGCCAATCGTCAGATGCAGATGCCTGAGAAACATGGTCCTCCTCTGAATCTCTCTTACCATTCAACCTTTGCCAGCTCAGGGAATTCCTGAAACAGAGTGGGTTTCTGGGCACCGAACATTCCTTCACAGATTTTCCTTACATAAGTTTGAGCAATCATCGCACAAATGCCTGTAAACCATCAGCATATACAAGGGAGTTCCTCAGGTCTGTTACCATATCCTTTATTTTGAATTTAGATTCTGTTAGCTCTGTTTCACATCTTTTTGTTCTTGTAGTGGGTGAAGCTGTGAACGATCAATCATTATGCACTCTGTCATGTCACTCACTGGTCTACATCCCTCGGGCTTTTCTTTTGTCAGTCTGAGGGATTCCCGTCTGTTTAATCCTGCCTTCAAGTGAAGTTGTTCAATACCTTTGACAAGCCTGTTGCAATTTTCTGAACCTTTCTAGTTCTTCTAGATCCTTTAAAATGCAATAACCAGAACAGCATGCAGTATTCAGAGGTGGGGAATTATTCTCTATTGTGTTCTCTGTTCTTTTCCTCACAATTTCTAATGTTTTGTACAGCTACTAGTGGATTCATTCAGTCTGAATGGAAAAGAGCCTCTAGAAATTTAATTTCTAGATTAATTTTTTTTTGACTGCAGTTGGCCACTGACAAGAAAGTTTTGAAAATCTGTCTATATTACAAACTTGGAATCTTATTCTCTAATATCACTAGCAAATAAAGAGTTTGTATAAACTTAGGGGTACTTTTTCCTTTAACACTTGAGTTACATTAGTAAGAACACAGAAGCAGTCCCACCACTTCTATGCCTGCTCCAGTCCTCTCTGCTCCACCACTTAAACCAGCATGTGCTACAAGCCTGACTCACTGTTCTGCTGTCTACAGTCCTCTGATTCCAGGATGTCTGTGTTTGTATTATAACCTATGCCTGTAAAGACCCAGTGTTTGTAAACTACCAGACTAAACAGGCTGGAAATTACTATTTTCATTCATTCCTAGATTTATTTTCTTCCTTTGTAATTTCTCAGCGATGGATACCTCCATTATTAAGAAAACAGCTTCCTCTCAGAAGCAGGTAAGTGGCACTCCTTTGAATACTATGACAAAATCTAAGGACTTACACAGAATCTGCTCATGCCCTTTAAATGAATGAGTGATAATGTGCAGACACGGAAAGCTATTGCTTTATGCACCACCCCAAAGCAAGCTATTCCCACAATTTTCTTGCAATCTCTTCATTAATCAATAGTAGGCTTTGTGAAAGTTCAGGAATGCATTTGGAAAAAGGAAGTAAGATCCCATGCCATTTATCTTCCTGTCATGCTCCTTGGAAGTTAGAAAAGCCTTTCTTCGAGGATTCCAGGCCAATTGTGGAACCAAGCACTTGAACAAGAATGCCCAGGGTGATGGGAAGCCTCCACCACTGCTTTTGAGGGAAAACACAACCTGAGTCATTTGCTTTTTAGGTTAATGATGTAAACTCTTTCCCATCATGTTACAATTTGAAAAACAAAAAAAAAAAACCAAAAAAAAAAAAAAAAAAAAAAAAAAAAAACCAAAAAACACAGTGCAAAGAAACAGTCAAGAGATTTACTTTCTATAAGAGGTGGTTTTTTTTAAACTCTGCCATGGAAAGCAGAGATTTGGCCCAAGGACAGCAGAGGAGGGAAGGACTTCAAAAAGCTCTTGTCAGTGTCCCAGCTCAGTTCCCACTGAAAGAACTGAGTCTGCTGAGTCTACTGAAATCAGCCAGCTGCTGAGCACTTTTGAAAACACATCTTTGTCTCAGACAGACGGTGGTGGAGCTGGGCATAAAATTTCTGAAATTTACTTTGCCTAGAGGGAAATCAGCAAGCCCTGTCTCTCAAATTTCATTGTGAGACAGCATTCTTCTCTTCTTGTTACCATACCTTGATTAGAATTCAGTGTAAAGATTAGTGATAGCAGCATGGCTGGACATTTTTAGGCCACAAATTTGCTCTTACGTAATCAGATTATTTAATCTTTTCATAAAGATGCATTTCTTTATCATAAGACGATACTGGGTTTGTTAGCTACAAGGAGTAATTGTTATAATTTATTAATAGAAGTCTGTCTTTTTTGTTCAGAGTCAAGGTTTTTATGACTCATGAGCCAGTGGCGCCCAGTAATTATATCTGTAGCTTTTGGCTCCTGTTGATACAGTGCTGCTGTATTAGAAGGATTACTTTTATATATTGGTGAGCTAAAGAAGATTTTTCTTTTATGAATTCTGAACTTCTGAGAGGCTTTTTGAATTAATAACAGTGGAATTGATGCTTTGAAGGCATTTTTATTAAAATGGTGATCTCGGTGGACAATATGCAGTGAGGCTGGTTGATAAGTAGGATGCATGTTGGAGAGGAAAACTGTAGGTTTTTACATTTATTTTAATTACAAGAACATAAAAAAAGTCAAAACACTCCCAGTTTTTCAGAAACCAGCATATTGTAAAATACTTGGGGGTGATATGGCTCCAATTTCTTTCAGAGGATGTAAAAGAGGCACTCCCCTGAAGAAGACAGAGCCAGCCCCCACCCCAGCAGTTTAGATGCTCTGAGTCTCTCTGTACAGAAAACAAACACAGGCAGCAGCAGATGTAGAGGGAGGAGCCTGCAGCACAGCAAAGACAGGGACCTAAGCTTGCTCTCAGGTCAGTACCTTGATCAAAGGACTATTCACTCACCTTTGATTTGCTTTCAAATCATGTGGCTTGGAGTTTCTGTCCAACTTCAATTTCAGACAAAGGTCCCATCATTTTTAACTGCTGGTCTCAGAAACTTATTTCCCTAGAGTTTCTTCTGGTTTATTTTTCTTAGATCACTGGAAAATGCTGTTCACCTTCTGAGGTGAATTCTGAAGATTATAAAATTGTCCAGATTCCCTTAAATATGTGAGTCTTCCCACACAGGAGATGGTCAGAGACCTTCTAACAGCAATCTAAATCACAGGGGATCCAATGCCTTGAGATATTGTTATGGATACAACAGACACTTTCAATGTATAGAAAGTTTTAACAATGGAGCACACTATGCAATATATATTCTGCTCATTGTTCCTTTAAAGCTTTTCTACTATATGCTGTCCAAGTGCTTAATAACGGTTTTTATCAAGTGCAAACATGCTTCTCTAAGTCAATATTATTGGTAATGGTGAACTCACAGATATTTCTCCTTCTATAAATATTACTGCTGTTCAATTATTTCTGAGATTTTTTTTATCCTATTTGTTACAGAGAGTGTGCATTCTTGGGCAAAAGAGATTTCCCTACGGGCAGGATAACAGTTAAATGAAATGTAAATGCAGGGATGGCATTAAGATATCATACAGCACAATACTATAAATATTTTAAGTCCCTCTACATTCCGTGTTATGATGCACATGAAACTGACCCAAATTTATACTGTTCTAGTGCAGAATTATGTGATGCAAGTGCTTTACAAATACCATAAAATTCCAGCATGTGCATACTACCCAGAGAGAGAACATTATTTTGGGATAATACTACCAAATCAAATGGCAGTTGTGTACATTTCCTCTGCATCCTCCAAGTCCAGAAATAAGGAAACTGTTGCCACTTAATAGTTCTGATCTCTCATGGTGCATCCTTGGCTGACGCTGTTGTACAACAACACAGACTCTGACTTCAGAAGGCTGAAAATGACTCCTTTATTTTTGGGATGTGTCTCTCTTTTATACTATTCTACACAGACCAATTCAATTGGTGAAACAAAGACAAACGTTTTCAATCACATTGGTCAGACCAGAGGGACATCAAGAAGAAGTCCCTCCTAGAGAAAAGAATGAAAACATAGGTACAGTTTACAAAAACATGTCTCCTGTTTACAGAAAATTCCCTGGGAAAAGAATTTCAGAAAACCAAAACGTCTCAGGCATGGAACCAGGGCTACACTTGGCCATAGCTTTTACCCCAACTTAAGAGGTACTAATAGTACTTTTGTATGACAATAATGGGGAAATAAGGTTATTATTGCAACTGGAGCTAGCCAGGCAACCCTTAAAATCTAATAAAAAAATATAGTAAGGATACCCAAATAAGAGAATAGTGTTTAAAAGTTCATTGTCTTGGTTGGTTACACAGACAATGGCCCAGATCTGCTGGACATAGAGCCTGTGTGTTCATTTATGCCTAGCAAGGACAATCAGGAAAACACATTTTTTACAGTTATTGAGGAGAGAACAGGGGATGCTAACTTCTGCTTCTCCATCTCACAGCTGTTCTTCTTACCTGTGCTCATGTGCAGAAAATCCCTCAGAATAGAACCTTCTGTTGTAAGAAACAACTCTATGTACCACATATTGCACAACAAATGTTCAAATATCCATGACATTGACATGTATTATTTAGTGCTTTTTTTTTCCTGATTAAATTTTCATCCCTAAGACCTTGATTTCATTTTGTTGGATTCATGTTTTTCAAAACATGCAGTTGTTTCACACAAAGCTACAGATAAGTTGTACTTTTAAAAATCCAGGACATATATAATCTGAAACAGTCCACTTTTCATGCTAAGGAATTTTTAAAACTACTTAGCCTCTTGTCTTGATTTACATAAAAAGTTTATATGCCAGTATCTAATTTCATGACAATTTATATTTTCTTCTACAGAGGAATAAAATAGCAATTTTTAAAATTTTTTTTTCTATAAATCGAATAACAGATCTGTGGTTTTGTAGCATGAAGTGAATATCTGGCTGATTGAAATAGCTCAAAATGATTCCTTAGGAAATTTTGTGTACTCTTTTTTTCTTTTTTTTTTTTTTTTTTAAAAAATTTCTTTTTTTTAAAGAATGGACCCCCCAGAAAAAGGTAGNTGTACTCTTTTTTTCTTTTTTTTTTTTTTTTAAGAAATGTCCTTTTTCTAAAGAATGGATCCTCCAGATAAAAGTAGTATTGCTGAAGTGGTTTTGGACATTGATTTACAATACTGCTGCATATTTTTTGAAAGAAGGAGGTTTAGAGGGCAGTAGTCAGAGGAAGACTGCTACAGCTTTCACAAAGTCAATAACACATCACAAAAAGCCCTGTGCTACAGAAGGGCTGGAGCTCCTAATGGGAAACCAAGTGACCTTCAATCGTGTGCCTTAATGTGCCTGGTGTTTGAACTTCTGTCCCCAGACAAGGATCATGGAGGTGGTTTAAGCCAGCCCTCCTTCTCTTGCAGTGATTCATGATGAGCACGTAAGGCCAGTGGGTGACATGAGCTGCCACAGCAGAAGCACAGGAATCCAACTACTACCACCCATCTGCTCCCAGGCCGGGTAGCTGAGTCTGTGGAAGGAGGGTGCCAGGGAAGAGCACAGGATTTTTCAGGTTTTACACAGGATTTTCCACCTACTCCTTTCAACACAAGCTCCCTTGGAATCCCCACACCTCCTCATAGCCAGAAATAGTAAATCCAAATCTGTTCATTGTACAAGTAGAGCTTAAGCCAGTTCATTCCTCCTCCTCACAGAAACCTGCATCCACAAAATGCACTAAGGAGGGAAGGTGGTGACCTGCAGCACCAACATCCCTTCCCCATCTATCCCTGCCTTTCTCTTGGCTTTTGTACATGGCAGCTTTGACTACCACCTTGCTACACTCCAGTGTCCTCATCGCATCAACAGAATATAAATAACTACAGAGAGGAATTTAGGTGGCAGAAAGGATTTCCACCAACGTTCTGAAGAGAACAGAGAGAGGAGAAATTTTGCTTGCTCTGTGTTATGGCTTCAAACAAAACCTGGAGGCAGTCAGAAGGCAAGGAAAAGCAAGCCCAGGGTCTTTGTCCAGCAGCTACCTCTGTCTTTAACTTCCCATCTCCTTCTCTATGCTTGTTTATGAAATCGTAATGATAGTAGTAAAATAAATGCAAATAAATAATGGATGGATGAATACATCTTGGGATGAATAAATTATGGACATCATGCTGACTTTCAAGAGTAAGAGTTATTGTAGTTCATGCTTGAGAGGGGCTGTCATGGGGGTTTCTCCTGGATCTGCCAGCCCTTGCACTGTGGTGCTGCAAGGAGCGGCTGGCATGGGCAGGGACAGGGGTTTGCTGCTGGAGGCAGGTTGGTGTCACAGGCATTCTCCTCCAGCTAGAGCCCTTGTGGGAGCCAGCACTACAGACTGAAAGAAACTACACATTTAAAGGAAAAAAAAACCCACAGTGGTCCAGATTAGTCCAAAGTACTCCTACACTTTCTGCTGGCAGAGAGAGAGAGCTGAGCAAGGCATCTGGAATCCATGACTTCTCAGGCTCCCCAGTAGCCCTTCTGCCAACCACATGCCCAGCTTCACAAATGGGTTGCTTTACTTTCCTTTTTTTTTCTCTATGGGGTTTTCCACCTCTTTCCTTGTAGCTGAAGGAGAAAAACTAAGATTCTCTGCTAGTATAAAATGTCTGTGGATTTCAGTTTTTCCAGCAGAGGATCAGATATTGACCTAGAAATACCAAATAATAGGATCAGATTTATTTCCTATCCAGAGATGGCAGAAACATTTGGAGGGTTTCTGATAAGTGAGGTGAATAAAACCCAAGCCTCAGAATGCTCTGCACCACCATTTTTTTGCTTCAAAATGGGTATGAGTCTGAACCAGTTCCCGATTTCTCTTTGTTTGGGTCTGGCACCATCTAAATCTAAATTCCTTGCTGTGTCCAGGGGTTTGGGAAATGAAATTTAAGTACCTGAGACAAAGGGTAATTGTTATACTTTGGCTATGTCCCTAAGATAGGTGCACCTGTGCCACAGGGATTCCTCAACGTGCATAATTTCTTTCTGTCTTAAAAAAAATGAGGTTTGTATCAGAACATCCTGCCACATGTACCAGGTCCTGGACTTAATTCTGTGCAGGCACACCATAGTACATGAAGTACAGACATTGATCTTTCTTGCTTCCTTGTACCCTCCCCTGTACCAAATCCAGAGACTAAAACTTATCTTTTATTTATATATCGTTTATGTGGAACTGGCCCTCAAGTTCCAGCTCTGCATATGTACTTCTCTGTTTATTTCCATCCCATTTCTTCAATACTGGTTTTGTATTCTGATCACATTTAATCTGATAGGAATAAAGAATCCCCCAAATTATTTGATTTCTACAAGTTCCAGTAATATAGAGAGTCAAGAAGAAAGGAAGCCCTACAGTGAGTGAAACCATGCTCACATATTATTTGACATTGCAGAATCTATGTGAAGAACAGGGAGACAGACACACAGAGACACTTTGGAATAACACAGCAGTTTGGAAAACCTCCCATTAAATTTACGCCTTTTAAAATCTATGCTAAAATCAACCAATTTTTATTGACAACCAGCATTAGTTTCAGTGTTTATAGAAGGTGTCTCACCTTGGGTCCTACTTCATCTCCTCCCTCCATGTCTTTAATACTAAATGACAAAGCATTAAGAGAGAATTAGTGGAACAGATACTAATCAGAACTACCATGGTCTCAGGACTTTGTCCATGCCCCTATGATGTCCATGTGTGCCCACAACTTTTAGTTTAAAGCCATTTCTACAATGTCATCAAATTTGAAATAGAAAAAATAATATTATTTTTTTTTCACTCCTTAACAAAAGTCTCTCTGTTTTCTGTAGTATCTTACAAGATTTGGTATTCAACTCAAAGAAATTTACCTCTCAGCTGCTTGTAAACTCTCCAGTGGAGTAAGGAAGTAATTTTCTCTTGAAAAACTTGATGGACTTAAACTGCTCAGTGCATCCCAAGACACTGGTTTAGTTTCTTCTGGTAGCTTCATTGACAAAAAGATTCCATATTTCAAGAAACCAAAAGGTGATTTGAATTTGCTCTTCCTTTTGGTGGCAATTATGGTTTCATTATCACATTGCTATTTCAGCTTTAAGTCTTGAAAGTTCATGTTTTAGTGTCATAGAAACACTCACTAAATTATCTTTTAAAAGTTCTGCCTTTAAGTTTTAAAATTCTGTCAGTGCAGATCCACAGTGGATATGACTTCCCTGAGTATTGTATGTGCCAATGAGAAAAGAGCAGCATTTTTAATACTTTTGAAAATAATAGTATTAATAATAATAGAAAAGTAATCTTTACCAGATGTTCTGTAGTAACTTAATAGTTTAAAAATATCCAGATAGGTTACCTTTTGCTGCAGAAAGATCTGATATCCAAACTAGCTCCAAATTAATCTCCAACACAGTTCCAATTATTTCCACTAAGTGGCATAATGGATAATGGAACACACCATTTTCTGCAGTTTCTAGGTTCTTAAATCCAGAAACACTGCATAAGGGTAGACACACAAAAACATATGGGCTTGAGCAATAGAATATTGTTTAAAAAATATTTGTATTACTAAATATATAACTAAGTGGTCTGAGAGAAATGATACTTGAATTTCTGATTAAGAAACTGATATGATCTCATGTCTACTAAAAAACTTACTACAAAATCTATCTCTCAGTAGGGTTGCTCTTATTGGTGGGACTGGAAACATCTGCAATGCTAGATTTTAAATACAGGGAGGATTTTCCCGGGCAGACCAAATGATTCAAGGATTGAGGATTGGTTAGAGAAACAGGAACTTTTAACACAGTAATGGCAGATTGAACCCACTTCATCAAAAAAAAAAAAAAAAAAAAAAAAAAAAAAAAAAAAAAAAAAAAAAAAAATTCAAGTCTATCCTGAATATTTCACATTTTTCTGGTTTTGCTTGTATGGTTTAGAAGGTAAGTATACCTTCTGTCTAAGGTAAGTAAGGTAAGAAACAAAAATGTAATAAGAACAGAACACTACAAGCCTGATGTAATATTACACCAGTAAAGATTTTAAGAAAAAAACTCTGCTTATTCCTTTATTTGAGCCATATATTGCTGCTCATCAGCAATGTCAAAGACTGCTTATTCAATGTCAAAGACTACCTGGTCTAGAAGTGCTTCATCTGTTTCACTCAAACTGGAACATCCCGTTTCCTTGTACTGTACATCATTCAGTCTGTGCTTCCTTTCAGAGCAACCTAGAATCTAAGGTACAAATAGGAGGGTTTACCCATGTTTGCTGCAGTTTCTGGAGTACAGAAACACTGAAGAGAAGCCCAGCAGCCTGTTTTCTTCAAACAAAAGCTGATTTATGCTGGTAGCTCAGCTCACACATGAGGTTTGCTTAATGGTCCATCAAAATCTTTTCAAAACAGATGCAAGATTGGCATCCAAGTGTGCGATTTGGGGTTAGGGTACAGGCAGGTGACCAATAACTATTTATTGTCTGACAGTTACCTTCTGCCTCACTTATATACTGATTTCTGCCTGAGCTGCTTCTAGACAAAAGCAGCTGCAATTGTGGGAATTTGCACCCCACGTTGTGGAGGCTGGCTTCACTTCTTGCAGGTTTTCTAGAGACCACTCAGCCTGAGTATGCATTTTACTTAAAGCAGCCATTAATGCAGATGGAAAATGAACTTAGAATGGTATCTGGCACACTAGAAAGCAGACTCTGTGATAAATACATCTAGCACTTTAGACACTTTAGATTCCTCTGGGACAGCTGCAACATCTTTGAGTGATCACTGCATCATCAAGCTGTGGATCATAGGTTAACTGGAAAGTTTGCCAATGCAATAATTGTATCAAGGCTATGGAAGAACAGCTCTGCTTCTTTGCACCATTTTACTTCAGATGCTCCAACCCTTACTTTCACAAAGAAAACCCACTGGTATCTAAAGCTGAAACAAAGTATCATACTTGGTCTATTCTGGTACCTACAAGGAATTGTTTCCAAAAATAGGTTATAGATTTTAGGAGTTCTTTATTTTTTATTCTGATTAATTAAACAGATCAAAAGCCCATCAAATTAAGTGAGAATTAAACATGAGTTTCTTCTCTGAAAAGAAGGAAAAGACAATAGAATTGAGCTCAATGGTAATTCAAATCACAGGTAAAAACTAAGATGTTGTCCTTAGGGGATTTTCTTTATGTATTAAGCAGCCAAATGGTTTAACAAGTTCTGACATGTGTGTTAGTGCCAGATACCTGCACAGCTGGCATGCTTGCAAACAAGCAGGTGCTTTTCTTCCACTGGGTTCATTTCATAAGAAAAGAAAAAGAGCCTATTTTCAGGCTTGAGGTTTTGAGGTGCAAAGGACCAACAAATAACAATAACCTCCTTGTAGGAGAGGTTCTACACCTCTGTGGTGAGTGGCTTTCCTCTCACTGGAGTTCAGATGCTGTAAGTGAGCATAGATTCCCCCAGCCAGCTCAGCACAGTAGTGCTGAATGCTGCTTTCTAGCATGTCAGGAGCCACGGGGTTTGTTCTGACAATAATTATCAGCAACTAAGTGTAAATGCAATGAAATTTGACCAGTATGCAAGAAAAAGAGAGTATAACTGTGTTTGATTCAGAAATAAGTCTTTATTTAGACCCATCTCTACCGCAAAAGTGATTACCTGAGCATGAAACTGCTAATTTTCTGGTCTCTGATTATTACAGAGACTGGAAAGTGCACAGCATATTGAAAAATATTAAATTGCAAGACCATACAATAGTAATCCTATTTCCATTATAATGTAAAAAAAAGTAGTTGAAGGCAAGGAGCAGACACCATTGTATCTAGCAGACTCTTACTGTAGACTCTCAGGCTATTATTTGAAGCTGTAAATTCTTAAATGTCTTCCATGAAGGACAAAAAACCTGAATGTCTGAAGGCATCAAACTCCTTCCTTTGTAGGAAAGATAGATTTATGTGAAGAAGATTTTCATGTCAAATGTGACTGATAGCATGTCAAATTGGCATGGCACACTGGCCAAAAGCAGTGGAAATCAAAGCTCCCTACCTGACAGTGGCATGCAACAGGCTCATCTCTGCTCTCATTCCTGCACAGTAATCCAGGATTCTGCTTAGCAAGACATTTTGGAATTTTGTAACAAAATCGTTGTACAATTCAATGGAACGTCCCTTTCATAGTAATGTTTCCTTCTTCTAGTCATTATTCTACAACATGAAAGTGTTTTCATCAAGGATATCTCAAAGGCCTCTGGCCACAGAAACTGCAATGGAAGGAGAGGAAGCTGAGTACAGAGGCTTCTTTTCCACAGCTGTGCACATGAAAATGACATCAGTGGATATATCTATGCAGCCTATATATCCCAGCCTTGATTTTTATTCCCATTGGTTTGGTGCATACAAGGAGTGATCAGTAGAAAACCTTATGTGGAGGGTTGGTGCAGAGCTTTATTTCTTACAGTGTTTGGAAAACCAGGCAGTTCCTCACAAGCATGTGCTGAGAGCAAGGAGTCCAAACCCACCCCAGGCAGCAGAGAGGCCCTGGGAAGGTCCTCCCTGACTGTGCACAACATATGGAGAAAGCTCAGTCCTTCCCTCTGACTTCTGAAGTTGTGCACATGGAAAAGAACCAGGTCTTAATTGTAATGTATCACAACTCTCAAAACATCTGGCCAATTAAGTCTGGGATCCCTGCCGTAAATCCTAGCAGGAACTTTATGTATCTCTTTCTTATTTAAGTGTCTAAAAATACAATGCAGGCTCTGGCCTGCTCCATCCCCTTTGGGCTCCTGCAAAGAAAAGACACTGAAAAATGGAGCAACTTTTCTGGAGAAGGATCTCACCACAGGATGCTTGCAGTAGGTATAAAGATCCTGTAGCTTACCTACAGCACAACATCTGTACCTGAGGCTGGGAAAACAGGATGGGGCTGTGCTGCATACCAGGAAAGCCTAAATGGCATCAAATATGAGCAGAACTTTCAGAATTTTTTCTGGTTTATACCTGAAACCAGTCCTATATCCTGTGGGCAGAAAGAAGGATGGCCAGTCAGAAAAAATACTGCTGCCTTGTCTTCTAGATTCATTTTTGCTTGGTCATTGAGTTTGGTAATTATATAAAAAAATAAATATTATAGTAATTATGATAGTTATAGCTTTAAAATAACTATATTCTGCATTCTGCTATCATTGTATTGATTTGTTGTTGTTGTTGTTTTTGTTTTTGTTTTTGTTGTAGAAAGACTGTTTCTAATAATGTCCTTGATTGTTCATTTTTGTGTTCAGGGCTTTTTAAAAAGGGATAAAGCCATTCAAATAGGGTTTCTATTTATAGTTTTAGCTGTCTCCTATTTAAGGTAATAAATGAATTGGGTTTTTGAGGGAGAAAACATATTTTTATATATATATTCAAATATAAGTCATTTCAGCAACAATATAATTCTATTCTTATTTTTCGCTACTCAACTGGTAAAAATAAGGCTGAAAATTTATTACAAGAACCATATGAAAGCAATAAAATAAAGTAAAATGATCATAAAAACAATCACATATTTCATAGAAAATAGGAGTATAAAATCACTTTGTGTGAGGCTTCTTTACCACCAAGCAATTTATCATTTAAGAAAAGACAACATTCTGCTGTGTTTAAGCATCTACTGTGTTCAACTTCTTGCGACCCATATGGGAACGAGAATAGGTTTTACTATATTCAATTCAAAAAGCTTTACTCATCACTGGTCACACCAGCACAATCTTTTAGTGCCAGTGGTAGGTTCTGATAAGTTTGCAACAGTTCTCTCTTTTCTTTGACATTCTGCAGTTTCAGGCCTTTTGCATACTCCTTCCTTTAGCTGAAAAAAACCTCAATTTCTTAATACTCTAGGATTACTTTATGGACCAAATTTTTGGGATGTGCTCACACTTAATGCTTAAACCCCACAATTTAAGAAGGTAAAAACAAATTTAATGCTACACTGCTTTGGAGAGACTTCCAATTAATTTGGCCAAGATAATATTTCAGATGTTTCCCCTTAAGATGCAACTTGGAGTTCATACTCTTCACAAAATATTGTGTGTGACCTAGGTTCCTTTTATTCACCTTTTATAATCCTTGATATATAGCATTATTTGATTTACATTACAGGGAAGATCTATGAGTGTCTTTGGCCAGTAAATTCAAATTAGATCAGGCAAGTTTTTTCAATTTATTTCCCCTGTTTTATTACAGGATACCAAACAATGCAAACATTATTACCTAGCATTACCATGCCTTATCCTGTAGCTCCATCCTAAAAATATGTTTGTTAACCAAAGTGGAATTCTTCTGTAGGCACGAGCATAAGCTCTGTGAAATACAGCATTGCATCTTCAGAGGACACTACACCCATCTGAGTCATTTTTGTGCAATATAGTCGAAGGGAATTTTTTCTGTCCAAGCTCTACTCTTGTAATAGCATGTGTTGTTATTTTAAAAACGCATATAACTATTCATCTTGGCAGGCTAATAAAGTGCAGAGCTAAAACCCTCTTGAATTTTTTAATTTTACTATTTTTAGTGGACTACAATTCTGTTTATTACTAAGCTAATTGTACATTATTCTCTCCAGTTAGAGAATAGCTTATTAATAAACAGTACTGCAGACCATCCATTGTACATTTCACTTTTAAAGCTGCAGTCTGTGACAAAATCGAAGGAAGAAATTGTCACTCTTAACTTGAATTCAGTACTCTTAGACTGCTGCAAACTGTTACTGGGATGGGGAGAGAAGTGAGCACAGGAGGAAGTAAAGCCAAAGGAACCAGGAGTGCATAACCTTTAATTTCTCATCAAAAAGAAGTAACTGTTGTTCACATAACAGCAGACTGCTTTAAGGATACGAATATCAGTCCCAAGGAAATTGTAAAAATATCAGGCTGGAGCATACTTTTTCTGAAGCTCAACATTTACAGAATGTGTTTTCTCCCTTCGCTAATTTTCTTAGTTATTGGCTGTCTTCCCAGGCAGTAGTTTCTCAGGCTGGTGTGTTGTGGTCTAAATGCTAGGCTGGGTTATAAGCTAACTTGAAATGCAAAGTAAAAACCAGTGCTTTAATGTCAGCCTTTCCTACCTATTAAAAGTACTGTTTCTCCTAAACAATCTGTGAATTTGCTCACAGCAGTCACCCTGTTTCCCTGTGCAGTTACTTGCTGGTGTTCTAAGAGACCTATATGTAGTATTGAGATCTTTCACTCCTCACTGAACTCCCTGTTGGCATCTCTGGAAATTTTACTTCTGTAAGGACTGCTGGTTCAAAACCTTCATAGTCATTTTTTTTTCTCTCTCCCAAACCATCATGTCTGATAACCTGAATACAATTTCTTCCAGACAGTCTCAGGAGAGTTTAAGCAAGTGCCTGCTTGTCTTTTTTGTCTTTTTTTTTTTTCTTCTCGTAGAAATAGTCATAATAAAACACCACAGTAAATCTGGACTTATTCCACTGCCTTTGAAGGAGCTAATCTGCATTTACCCCTGTATTACTGAGCTGAAATCCAGCTCAGTGGGACTACTTGTGTGCAAAATTTGGTCCTTGTAAAATCTCACAAAATTGTTTAACAGCTACCACATAAATAGGAATAAAAACATAATCCTGAGCTGAAATCTAAGCAATTGATATTTTTTAGCAGCATGCTTTAGAGAAGAAAAAGGATTTCATGATAGTAGCTGGGTCAGTTCTCAAAAATATAGTTTAAGCTTTGGTTTCCCACACTAATCAAGCTGTATCAGCATTAACAACTGCTGGTCTGTCCCCTTTCCCCCTTCCCCCAGGCCTGGGATATTGATGGACCAAAAAGAGATAATGAATTGGACTGTCTGGTATAAACAAACCAAACAACAGATGCCTCTGTAAAGGTTTGAAAGGGACATTGCTTCATCTTCCTCAGCAGAGAGAACACAGCTCCAAAAACAGATCAAAGGATTTGGCGGAAGGTTCAAAGGGAAAAGACTATGATTTTCTCTATTTAATTTTTACCTTTTAATCCTTTCTTCTTTCTTTATACTGCAATCTCTCTTTTCTCTCTATCAGTGAGTTTGTTCTAAAAAAATGCCCTTCTGTTGAGGTCTTAACTGAAAGACAAAACCTGACAAATCAAAGGTCAAAACTCATTCACCCCTCTTCTTATCAAGTCTTTTGTCTGGAACCAAAAATATTATTTTCCTAGTATTTGAGAGTCTAACTGTTGTCTCTTCCAGCTGTTTCTGGGACACTTGTATTTTGGATGCTTGTCAAAACCTGCTTTTTCCTCTTGCAACTGAGAGCATGGCACCTCCCAAGCCTTGCAGATGGGGACATGTATTCAATTTAATCCACAAAACTTTAGGTAGGTAGGAGAGCTCCTAAATCACTGTTGTGGTGAGTTCACAGCAGCACCAGGTAAAAGGCACAGAGAACTAATGACAGCACAAGCTGGGAATGGCAATTAGGGATCTTAGGAAAGAAATAGGAGACAGCAGTAATATAGGTAAAAAATGGATATAGGACCAGAACCCCTTAACAAACCTGACAGTTACATCTCTGCCTGTAAACAACAAACCAATTATTCAGAGCAGCCATTAAAAGAACAGCTAAAAGCTTAGAACTTACTGAGAAAGGCAGAGGATTATAAAATATTTTAGTCTTGGAAAGCAGACTCCTCTTTATTTCAATGTCAGTCAGACTTACTCCTTTGCTCAGAGAATACTGAAAACAAAACACAAGGTTCCAACTCTTTGGTCAGGAACTACTGGGGTTAGAATATGTAAGAGGAGATTAAATTACCACAAAGCAGCAAGACAAAGATTTTTTTTTCTTTTTTGATTTTTTCTGGGGTTTTTTTTTGGATTTTTTTAACCTATGTAACACTACAATGTAAATTAAAAAAAATAATAAAAATAAGGTTTATCTGGATTAACAGACTGAGCATGGGATGTTTAAGGACAGCTCTAGGTGGGGAGTAGACTACCTTACATACCTTTCCCAGTAAGTGGTAAGCCTGGTCATCAAGTCAAGTCTTGCAGGAATGTTGGAGAGACTTCAGGGAGAGCAACTGGCTGGGATCCCTGTCTGGTGACCAGAGAAAGAAACATGAAGGAAAGTCTATGAGCAGCAGGTAGTGATGAAATGAGACAGTCTGAGGCATCCTGTGTCCTATGTGGTGTTTGGAGTAGCATGAGGAATCATTTCTTTGAGCCCTAGAAGCATTGTCCACGAGAGAATAAGGAGGCTTTGGTGTAGGTGTTCACATGCATGTTAGGCCAGTACCAGCACAAGTTCCCATGGCTGGTCTTTGGACAACATGTGGTGTCAGATGTTGGTCACCTTCAGCCCACAAGTGCTGCCTCAGAGCTCTCTTTGGTTTGCTGGCTTTCCTGAAGTCATTGATGTCCCTCAGTGGAAAGGTGACTTCTGCCTCATAGGCACAGTGGGAAGGTTTCTTTTGGTTAAGCTGGCTGAGGGCTCAGCATTGAGTCAAATCTGTCCTGAGCTGTGGCTCTGAAAGTAAAAGGAAAGCAATACCAAAGAGGAAGCAGACAAAGTGCAACAGCTTGTACTACTTTCAGAAAACAAGAAGCATGTCCACTTGCACTAATGCTAACCAGGTGCTGAGCAAATACAGAAACCTATTAAAATCTAATGGTGTCCTTTAATACCCTCTTTGCACTGTCAATAAAGAGTTGAGCAATGGTGACCTGGATCTCTCTTCTCCACAGAGACTGAAACAGGCTCCATTTATCTAAGCTCTCTCAAAATACTTCAGCTAATTAAAGCCCTCAGCATTCTGTGTTTGAATTTAGTTTTTTACATTCCCTAAAATCCTATGGACAATTGATGGAATAAGAGGCTGCTACTTGGCACACATCTCCCCTTCCAATCTGCTCTGCACAAGGCTATTTCAGTAAATAATACAAAGAGAAGATCCTTTCTCTTAGTGGCTGCTTGGGCCCAGGTTAACTGTATAAAACATAAAAGCTCATCACAGAAAGTAAAACCTCTCCAGAAACAGGCCGGCCCTCCCTGAATTCTGAGTGATTTTTTTCTACAGCCACTTTGTTAAGAGCTATAAGCTGTTCAAATGAAAGTCTTCTTACTTAACAGGGGAGAAAGAAGCATTTATTTACCATTGTCAAATAATGAAGATTTGAGAACAAAACTGAACTATACAAAGATGCTAAATATACAGATAATCTTGACAGCCCACTATTCTCCTTCCTAAAATTAACTGCTAAGAATGTGATTTTGTTCTAGGTACATGACCAGCTGCAGGAGGAGAAATACTGTTGCCTGCCAGCTATAAAAATCCAGGGATTTTTATGATTCACAGAGGAAGTAAATACTATTGACTTATGTACCAACTAAGAAGAGGGGAATGAGTCAGCACATTGGAGGAATGGACCTCCACTCTCCATCATTCTGTGCCTGAGGATGATGGGTGCAAGGTTGAAAATAAGCAAAAGCTCCTCATTTCTTGCCTCTGTACAAGGAAGGCAGTCCTGTGGCTCACTTAGGAGCTATTACTAATAAAAACACCTCTGAAAGAGCAGTGTTTGGTCATGACAATCTATCATGATAATCTATACTTCAGCAGAGTATGGAAATTACTGTAGTAGAGAAGGTTTTAAATAAAAGGGAAAAACCTTATTATGAATGATAGTTAGACATTTTGGAGGGGGAAAAAATGGTGCTCAAAAAACAGTCCTTACTGTTTACATTCCAAGGATCCAGAATTAGTTGCCTTCCCTGTAGGCAGTTTAAGTTGAAAGGGCAAGGATTCCATAAACATTGTGACTGAACTGCCCTTTCACGTCTCAGAGATGGTGACTGAGCATAAAGGCACTTTGAAAGAAGTGTCTCGGGGACGTGAATGTTTTCACTGCCTCTGTGGAGTATCTCCTCTGAATAAAGGAATTCAGTCTCAAAGCCTGCTACCAGCATCTTTATTAACTTTGGTGAATGACTGAATACAATGTTTATCAGTCTGAAATGGAAAAAAACATAAAAATGCACACTGGTACTATTGCCTGCTGACACATTCAGGAACTATGGCCCCAATTTTCAGTGCCTGCATGTAGCTTCCAACTGTTTCATTCTTTCTTCTTAGGCCAGACATGTCACACATTCCTGAGTCATCTTTCGGAGCAGTTTTCAGACTGTTCTAGCACCAAGATGCAACTAAAATCATCACCAGAAACAAGGACAGGCATGCCCTGCAGTCTTCGTTGTGCGATGCTGTACTCAGTTGCACTCCTGGAGTCCTAGAAGTGGCAGTGAAGCTGTTACCTGTCCTAAACCATGAAACATGAGAAGTCATGTCCTACACAGCCAACAAGTTCTTGGAACAACTCTTGCCCATGATGTAGGATAAAGGAGGCAAATAGAATCATTTTATAGCTTAATTTCAGTGAGTGACCCTAAACTGATTGTCTTTTCACCCCTTTCATCTAATTTAGAAGTTAAGCAGCACCACTGTACTGGCAGGATCAGCTGGAAAGGACAAGCAGTGAAGTAAGAGACATGGGTGCAAGAGCTTGTGCAGCAATACACCCATGGCAGATTTGTGGTGGTGGAGGGGCAGACAGGAGGGGCCAACCTGGTGCCTGAGGGTGGGGGCACATACCAGTGCAGGAAAGAGGGACAAAGTTGACCTGGCAGCTAGCTGGGAAAGCTCAATGGCTTTGGCTTTCCCACCAGGAATTACTAAAACTTGAAATATTTTAGTTTGCTCTAAGGGGGAGGAGGACATATCCCAGCAGCCAGGATGCAGAGTACCCATTGCATCAGGAAATGACTGGCTGACATAAACCTGTGTTTTTCCAGCAGGATTAAAAGCCCATTTGATTTTAACTCACTATCTACTAATTCAGTTGTCAGATTATAACTGCATGAGCTGCTATGAGATGGGCCTGACCCAAGCTGATCTGTGATGTATCTTGACCTGCTTGTAAATAGCCTTTCTGAACTGCATTATCCAGGGTCATACGTCAGAGGTGTCCTCTGAGAGTGCCAAGTAAAATTCTTCCATGTTCTTCATCCACTTTGTTCATGGAAGGCCTTTAAAGTAGCTGGAGAGGCAGGTCATGCTTAAATCTGCACTTAAAAGAGAAGTAAATGCGAGTAACAATTCAGCCAATGCTCCCAGACAGGCCAGTGCCCCTCAAAAGGGCATCCTGCTCTGTCACATTAATGTGCACCTATGCTCAGTGAGAAAGAGCAGCCACTGCCAAGAGTCATGGTGGTGCTCTTTGTGATATTATTAGAACAGGAAAGAGACCCTTAAGCTGTTAATTTGATTTAGGCTGATGACCATGGCCAACTTTTCACCAATCAGATGAAAATAGTGCTGTATCTCAAAAAGAGTGCTGCATCTCAAATCCTCACCCATTCAGCTCTCCAGAACCAGAGGACTTTTGATACACCTACTGGATAAGAAGCCAACAGCTTCAATATCAGAGCTTCCTCTGCCTTTACACCTAGTGTACCTGTTAGGGCACAAACTCTAAAACCTTGGCCGTTAAAGAAGAAAATCAATGTCATTCTGCATCAGACAAAGGATGAGGGAGGAAGCACATTTTACACACACCCAACAATATTTAAAAGGCTGTTTTTAAATTTACACGTCCTAATTACTGCGACTTCTATAATAATTTACATTCCAGTTCTTCCAATTTCAGCAGGAATGAGACATGCCAAAGGAAACAGAGGTTTCAGGAAGTGATTCATAAATTTGTATTATTACTTCTATCTGTTGAGGCTTGTTCTTTAAAGCTGTATGTTTGTTTTTGAAATCCAGCATATAAATATCTGCTAAGTGTCATCTCACTTTACTGAGTTTACCATGGCTGGAAAACACAAGGGAGGGGAAAGTGGTGGGTTCATTGTGCTGCATCTCTAAACAGTAAGAGGAGAGATCATTTTACACCTGAAGCTTTCTGCAGTTCAGAAGACATGACCCAGATTGAATGTCCTTACATTCAAAAAGCAAACTTGTAGATTTCTAAAAAATATTTTTAGACTATTCCTTTTTCCCTTTGCTGTTTTAAATCCTTTTTAAACCTCCTAGTTCTCTGGTTATGTTAGATGTCAGCCAGCTTCACTAGAATTCTTGACATGTTTCTCTAAAGTGACCTTTATCTTACACTGAACAAAAAGCTTCAGAGAGTAAATATAAGGTCTTCCTTACCATTTCCATGTTTATCTTGCTGCAGGCTGCATCTAATCACAAAACTGACACCACCCCCACTTCACAGGAATTTTTCTTATTTAGAGAAAAAGCAAGCAAAACCGCACAGCAGATTCAAGTCATAACAGATACTGATGGCACAGAGTCTCTCTCAGTAATGAATCACTTACTCTGTGCTATGAGAAAGGGGCATCACATTGCTGAAGGTGGGACATGTTGAAATTGTTGTATTTGCTGAAAAGGACACAGAAAGGAGAAAAAAAAAAAGAAAAAAAATAAAAAAAAAAACAAACAAAGAAAAACAACAAAAACACGCTTCCCCCCAAAAAAACCAAACTCCCAACCCAAACCAAATCAAACAAAAAATAAAACTCCAGGCATCTGTATGGCTAATAATTGCTTTTATATTTTGCTCTACAGAAGCAAATAGGCCATTTGTAAGCCATTTTGGAGGCTAGAAATTAAAGCTAGAATAACGGAGGGCAAATTATCAACTACTACAACTTCCAGAAGATCATCCCATATGACACCCACAGACCAAGGACCTTAGAAACCCTACAGAGCCATGCACAAGGTCTTTACTTTTACCCTAATTCACCTCTCTGGGACTCTCAGCATGCAACTGCTGATGGGAAAGCTCTTGCAGGCCACAAAACTTGGGCTCACACCCCACAAGTTGCTTTTGCAGTGCAATTTTCTGGCCCTGTAGGCCAGACAGTAAAAGAAAGGGAAAGCATCTGTCCCAAAGTCTTAAACCATCTACTGTCCTTTATTTTGGAGTGATGTGATGAAGTGGAACTGCTGGATCTTACAGCGTGTCTAACATGGAGTGGCTACAGTACAGTGAGAGATTAACTGTGCCACATGTGTAGCTTGCAAAGTTCTGCAAAAGGCCTGTTCTTGCACTAGCTAAAGCAATGACTCCTTCACCACAGAGAGCAGCAGGATGGAGACCAGGCTCTGTGCTTTTAACTTTTGGATTCCTCCTGCTGAAATAGGCCACATACAGACAGTGTTGTCATTTTTTATTAATCACAGGTAACATAATTCTGGTCACTGCTATAGGCTGTTTTGTCGCTATATATAATCTTGCAACTTTCACACAATTTTTGCAAAGCAAAATGAGAATGAGGAACTAATCCCCTTCAAAACATCTTAGGGCTTTGAGGAAGAGAGCTTTATCTATGTGTCTAGAGGCTAATTGTTCAAGTCCCAGCTGTTCTGCCAACTGTGGTTAATATTTCTCTGCCCTTCACAACCCAAGACATTACATCCAATTGCACAGTAACTATTATTCTCCAGTTCTGCAGAAAAAGGAATTCTAAAAGTGATTTCGACAGCACTGAAACCAGGAATCACAGGCCAGTATGGGCTCCAGCACAGACTGAGATGCCAATTCAGATGCTTCTAGAATAATTATCTTCCTAAGTATTAAATTAATATATGACTTCAAGATTTGTGTTAATAGATTTTTTACTGATGTACATTTTTTACTTTGACTGAAACCATCCAGGTCTTTGAGGATGAGCTGTGGAAGCCTCCTGGCTTCACTGGGATTTTGCTTCTCAGGCTGCAGTGTATCCTTCAGTGGTGCACAACCTCAACACAACACAAACTGGGGTGCTTACTGCTGCTACTGGCAAGGATGGCAAGTGACAAGAATCAGGAAATAACATTAAGCACCTTTTGAACTGGGCAGCTTCACTTGTATTTCCAGAAACAAGGTGATTGGGTCTGTGCAAAATCCAAAAAAGATAAGGACTTAATATAATAAGCCTCTTCCCAGAACACAAAGTGTGGAAAATGAATGATACAGCCTGTCACCTCTTGATACCGAATGAAACCCTGCCTGGCTCAAGCAGGGATTAAAATTTATTCCCAGCTAATTGATGTTTGGAGTCAGCACACTAGATTAATTAGTCTCAGCTCCATCTTCTGCTTCATGTGTTTCCCTGCACAGCTTTGAGGTAGTTTTTTAGGTCAGAAACAAACTCTCACTGTGTGTTTGTGCAATGCCAAGCGCAAGAGAGTGCAGAACCCCCTACAAAGCTCCTGGTAGTAAATCCACCATTTGGACTGCAACCGACTTGGTCCGAATTCAGAATACTGGCAAACTCCTTAAAATTTTACCTCCCAGGGTCAGACTGGTGGGAGTGTACAGAGCAGCAGACAGACAAAAAAAGGAGGGATTATTATAATTTAATGTTCTGGGCTTTGGTTTAATTTTGTGGTAATCAACATTTTCCTGCTGGTGGTGTTCTAAAATAGTGGGCTATGATCAAGTACATCATTTGTCCCAAAGCACAGCAAAATCAAATGCAATCACGATGTATGGAAACTGTAGAAAAAAGAGGCATCCCAGAGAATTTCAGTAGCTGTTATGCCTACCCATTTCCATATTTCTCCTTTCTGAAGTAGTGGTGACTAGAAAATAAAGTGGTTTAATTCCAGTCTAGAAGAAAAAGGCATAGTGTGATTTTTTTCAATTAATCAAAATTTTTGTAACACAAGTCCACAGTCAAAACATGTCAATAAATTATAAATGTTTCCATTCTGTTAATTTATGCAAAGACTTTTTAAATAGGAGCAAAACCCAAGGCACTGCATTCTGCAGCTGTTCAACAGGACATTTAAAAGTTTTCCAAAATAATTTTCCTCACTTTAAAACAAAGTTTCTTCAAAGTAGAAGATAAAATAAAGATGGGAGAAGAACTACCAGAGAGAAATTTTTTTTTCTGTACAAAAACTGCTTCAATAAAACATTTTTTATTAGCTTTGAGCACGCATGCTTCTTTGAAATTATCTGGAGAAAAAAGATGGACGTCAGAAGGACTGAATGATATTAGAATAAAATTCTTGTTAAATAAGTACAACAGGCAGTTCTTTCTGATTTAGTTAGTACCATTCTTCCCTTTGGGGGACTGTTTACCCCCAACCAAAACAACCGTCTCAGCTCATGAGAAATTCAAGATGAGCTGCTATAAAAAACTGCCAATTGAAATTCAGCTGGGATTTCATCCTACTCCAAAAAGCAGCAATCATAAAAGTTTTACATTGGAAAATACATCCTGTTACTGTCCTTTAGGGTTTCATACTATTCTAGCTATTTCTTCCATTACCAGCCCTCAGTCCACCAATTCTGTCTCAATAGCCTGCAAGTAAAGTCTCTTTCAGAATATCTCCATGTTGTAATCAAAGTGTTTCCAGAGCAAAAATTATATTGTTCTGGGCATGGAATCTGTGAAGTGTTTCTCCCTGCACAATTCCATCTTTGGCCATTATACATACCTGTTCCCAAGCTTCCTTTAACATAGTAGAGGGAGCCAGTTACAATGAAAGGGACAACTGATACCACCAGAAGTCACCCTGCCATGTCCTCAGAATGCCACTGTACTCAAGAGACACACTTGAGTTGAGTCCTCAGACATTCTTTGTATTCACAGGGATTATATTGATCCTGTAACATTTCCAAGTGAATATTGACAACTTTATCTCAGTGTACAGCTCAAAAAGATGGGGCTGTAGGCACACATCTGTACTGTGTGTGTCGTAATCCTACAGGCTCCACATAAAGGCGGTCCCAGCAGCAGCAGCTGGCTTTGTAAAGGAGGCTTGGCAGGGAAGTAATCAGTAGGGGTTTAGTTGTCTGAATTGGAAGCAGGAAAATGTGACTGTAGGCAACTGTAGATAAGCTAGAATGGATGGGTCACAGACTAAGAATTATTGGCAGAATCCAAAAATAAATTGATGGAGCAATACTCAGAGGTTTACAAACTGCCTCATGAAACTTTAATTTTTAGAGTCACTGTCTTCACTACACTCAAAAGCATAAGAAGGACTAGAAGAAAGAGTGAGGTTGCAGTCTCTCACCCCTTGCAAAGCACAAATATTTTTCTCCCCTCTTTTGAGGTCAGGAAAGGGAGAAAGGGGAATTTGCACATTCTCGCTGCAGTACCAGCTTTTCTAACAGCTAATGCATAATACAAAGTTTATCCTGACAAGTAATTTGAATATTGCTCTCTGAAAGCATGAAGTACTGCAGTTAAACCTACAGCACTGATAACATTGCTGTGTGCACTGGAGCCAATTCCTAGCTGCCAGAAGCTCTTCCAGGAGGTGCTCCTTCATAGTATTTATAAACACCTACACACACCATTGAAGAGGATTACAGAGATTTATGAAAGGAGGAAAAAAGGCCTACAAACCCAAGCATTTTCTTATTAGATATGGTGGAGGTTTTTTTCCTTCTGGGGTTTTCATTTCTGGCAGAAATAGAAATATAAATATGGTAAACATGCTTTCTTGGTTAATTGGCTTGCAGCTGCTGGCAGATAAACTCACTTTATTTCACCCATCTGTTCTATCACCTATTACTCCTAGAACAGCTATGTTCCATATGATTTAAGGACATTTTAATATATTTCCCTACACTGATTCTTTGTACTTCACATCTTGCTGGTAAAACAGCAACACGGAACATTGGTTAATAAATATTGTGTAATTCTCAAATGGATTTACTAATTCATTCTTCTACTATGGTCTTTCAGTAGACACAAATAGAAAGAACAAGGGAAACTACACAAGACATTTGTAATAAAATCATCCAAATAATTATAATTTAAAATGCTTATATAATACTTATTTGATCATGAGAGATAAGGAAAAAATGAGTTGGAACAAAATTTTTAAAACCTCGAGAGATCATAAAAATTATCCTTTGTATACAAAAGTCTAACCACATCACACAAAATTATTGTAGTGGTAAAAAGAAATTCATTACAGCTGATTTTTTCCATACATATGTTATTTGCCACTAAGCAATCTATCAACACCATGTGGTAATATCAAACTGCTGCAGGATTGGGACTTAACTGCAATATGTTTATGTCTACATTTACAGAACAAAAACTAGTCCCCATCTCACCCAAAACCTTGCTGCTGGGCAAGTCCTGGAGGATTCGGACATAGGGTAAAGATTTTCCTGCTGGAGGAGAGGTTCCTATCACCAAGGTATTTTGCACTTGTAATTGCATACATTGAATCTGGATTTACTAAATAACAGGGCTTCAGTTACTGTTCATTAAAGAAAAATAAAACTTTATAAAAAATCATTCTGTACAATTTTCTACTTCTGTCTTGTGTCTTTTACTTGCGAACCTCACCGTCTTAAAGCATCACCCTAGGACCCAGGTTAATAGGAACCATTTCAAATGACACACCAAAAGTTAAATTTAAAAACACCCAGCTGCTCTGTCACATAAAAGAGACCTTCAATGTCTGTTCAACATGGCAATTATCTACATGAGTCTCTGAAACATGCAGAGCCAGTTGATTTCAATATGAACCTGACTTGTTGTCTCAAAAAGATATACACCAGATGTGTTCATTCATGAGTTAAAAATATTTCTCATTCTCTACCTCCCCTTTTCTTCCACCAACTGAATTACAGACCCTTTGGACAGGATTATGAAACTTTAGTTAGGTTAATCCTCATGCACCTTGACCAGTATATGGAGTTTGAAAGCCAAAACATCTTGCATTGTAAGTTGATAGAACTGGGAGAAGCAGGTGCAATGCACTTTCCTCTGCTGATGTTCAAAGTAATATGTTGTTTGTAGTCTTAGAAATGTAATGGCATAAGCAGCACTTGATTTGATTTGCTTTTAACGGAAGACACAACACCAATTGACTCATGTATTATAAAAATGCACACGCTCCCTTTTGATTTTACAGCACTCACTTGCAGGGATACGCTAAAGGGAATTCATTTTTTATATCAGATATACAAAAACAGTATCTTTGGTTTGTTATCACAAAGAACTGTAGAAACATGACTCTTTCCCCCTATAAAAATGTGTCTACTTTTGCCAATGTTAAATAATTTCTGACTTGGTTCTCTGAAAATGTGATTACAAAAATAGTCCCTAGTTCAGCAACAAATCCATTTTTGAAGTGTGATCAGAGTCACATTTTAAGTATAAAAGCAAATTTTCTTCCTGTCAGACTCTAAAGCTGTAACAGGTAAGAGCCCATGCTCAGGAACCCAGAAATCAGATATTCTGTTAAATGAAACAGTAAAGAGTGGCACCTTCAGGGTGCCAAGATCCCTCTATTCCCAGTCCACGGCAGTGGCAGTGCAGGACTCAGTGGTGCAGGGTGGCACTCAGAGACTTTACATTTTTGACTGTCATTTATTATCAAGCAGAGATATGTGCAGCTGAGACTTTGTTAACAGGGAATGAAGGCTACTTCTCCACACAGTCTCAGGATCAAAGTACCCTTGTTTACCTCTGATTTTCTGTGCTATTTTTCTGTCTGCCAGTCATGGCTGTTAATCAAACACAGCCGCACCTACCCGTGCAAAGAGGGGAACTAGGGCTCCAGGGCTAAATGTGCATGCATTTTAGTAACTTCTAAAAAATTATGTAAGAACTTCCCTTAATATGACAACAATTACAGCAGAGGACTTCAGGGCCTTCCTAAAACAATCTACAGCAGCAAGGGAGAAAGGAGCCCTCTCTACAAAGAGGGAACTCTGGAAGGAGAGTGTCCATAAGGACCTCTTCATTTAATGCTTCTTAGCCTCCAAAATTCCCTTAATTACAAACTGTAGAAGAATGAAAGAAGTTACAGAGCTATGGCAAATCTCCCTGCCCCTAGACACTAATCCCCTTATTCTCCTGTCAGTTGGTTAGTCAGGTGAGACAAAATATTCACCAGTACCTGTAAAATCTGGGTCCATCTACACTCAGCAGAATTCTCACTGGGTCTGATGGGTGCTGGGTTAAGTTTCAACCACAAATCTCAATATCTGGTCTTAGGATGGGGCAACCATACAACTTGGAAAGCATAATAACCAGGACAGCTCTTGACTTGCTTTTGAGTCATCATGAGATGGGGACCAACACCCTTCAATTACTCAAATAAAGTTGGAGCCTCAGTTTCTGTGCAAAGTCACATAAATAAATGTTTTGCATTGACACTTTTGGCTTTTTCTTCCATTCATGCGCTGGCCAACCCAGCCCTGCTGGAAGTAGTTCCTGGTGGGGACTGCCCTGAAACATCCTTTACATCCAACAGAAAGGACACAAGCACAGGGTTCTGCATGAGCATACACCTTCCTTTCAGAAGTGTGAAAGGAAGGTGTACACTACCTTTGCCTTCTGCTGGTAACAGGAAGGAAATGGGGCATCACCCTGAGGAGGGGAAAAGACAGATTGGTTTTGCTGCCTCTACAGAGATGACACCAGCTACTGGTTAACCACTAAACCATAAACTTAGACACAGAACCATAAACATAAATATCTGCTGGAAATACTACACTGGAGTTTCATTTTGGTTAACTGTCATTTGGCTGTGTTCAATTAAGTAGATTAAAATTACTTCTCATAGTCATTTCCCATTGCTTTCAATGCCATCATCCCTCACTCGGGATCAGGAAGTAATAACCACATGGATGGCAATGCTGTCACAGTTTGTATGGCACAGTGACTTTTCCTATAAGGAAGAAAGGAACTATACATGAATAAGATAGAGGAGGCCCAAGGGAAAGGAAAGAGGGAAGTGATTTAGCAGAACATTTCAAATGTTTTAATAAATCATAAATTTACACTGAAATGTCACTTTAGTGAGTTTCCCTTACAATGATCACTGAATGACAATATATTCTTTGTCTGCTGGGAATGTGAAAGGGTGGAACATGGTGCTATGTTTGCACAGCATTTCTAAGGAAAAATACTGATTGGAGCATAAATAATTTTAATTTTTATTACTACAGCTCTTTTCACATAGTCTCTCTTAGATCAGCACATTTTAGGAAGAAAAATATACAAATGTACAATATAAGCAGACATCTCATTCAGAGTCCCTAAAAATATGAAATCCAGAAAATCCCAGGTTCCCATTATTTTGAAAATGGAAATACTTTATGCTCTACTGATTTTTTTAATGCAGCAGATCTTGGAGAGAAGATGTAAGTTGATGCAGAGATGCAAGAAAATATTTTTTGAAGTGGAAGAATCAGATAAATCATGAATCACCAGTGTCACTGCTAAATCTGCGCATGTTCTCACTGCTATTTTTAGATCACTGACCACCATCTCTACCATCCTTGCCCAAGGATTTTAAGCACTGTTTTCAAAGACTCATAAGAAAATGAGACAATCAAACATGACAAATCAGCATAATCACCACAGTACTTTCTTACTTTCTATTCTGCTCTGAACAGCAATTTTCCATTTAGAGCATTATTGAATCCCAAAATTTAGAGTTTTAAGCCAGAAACCATTTGCAGATTCAGTTACAAAACAAGTGATTGATGAATGGGTGTAAAAATCAATAGGAATGGGTATAAGTCATCAGATTGAAGTTGACTATCAAAGTTGCTAAAAAATTCCATCTAGTTTTTCTTCCACAGAAAATACTCAACCATGCCAAAAGCAGATATTTTAATTAGTACCTTTGCTTTTATTTTACAGATAACTCTGTTTGGAAGATAGATTCTAAATGGTCTATCCTTATGCATATCCCTGCTACATTTCAAGATTGTATTCCCATACATCTAGCTCTTAACAGTGTTAAACTCAACAAGATTCAAGAAAATGCATGCTAGGAGCAAATACTTTTAAAACCTCTGCTTTTTAAAAATCTGCTGCCATTGCACTGCTGTAAGCATTGTGAATCTGAGTCATTTGGACACAGCAGCATTTTCTTAAATATTCTGTTACAGCCCAAGACTGTAACAGAATAAGAATAAGAAAGAATAAGAACCTAAGAAAACTGTTTACAGTAGAGAGCAAAACTAGCATCGTCTTTTCCCCTTCATCCTCCCAATTTCTACTTTCTCACCTCAAGTCATCAGCTCTTTTATAACCACAGAATCAGAGAGAGGTAGGTTAGAAGGGACCTCTGGAGGTCGTTTGGTCCATCGCACCAAGTATCACCAATTCGAAGTCTGATCCAGCTTCAAAACTAGATGAAATTTCTGAGGGTTACAGCCAGTCCAATGCTGAATATTTCTAAGGACAGAGATTCCACATCCTTCCTGTGCAGCCTGATTGAATGATTGTCCAACATAACTGTTCTCCTAGAGTTTATCTGGAATTTTCCTTGCAGAAGGTGGTGACTTCTTTAAGTCCACACCCTTTTTCAGTTCTCCTCAATGGTGATAGAGGCAAAATCTGGGTACAACACGACCACTTCTATTGTTTTAGACCAATGGTGTTGCAATAGTCCTTGCTGATTGCATTCAGACTTTCTTCCAAAACACATTTTTCAAATACACATGCTAATTGAGGGCTTTAAGTCACCTGAGGCTTTGCTGGGCTTCATGATGGCATGTTGAAATCTTTGATCAGCCTCTGCAAGACACATGCCTGTCTGGCAGACAAACAAGTTCTCATTGCTAATACTAAGAACTACATCATTTAGCCTGATTTTTTTAGCAAAGGCAAGATTAAGATATCTTAGTCAGTGTGAAGCCCCTGGAAAGAAGTTCTTGAAAGAAGTTAATTCCTCTCTCAGAGAAAAAGGAGAAAAAACACTGTTTGAGAGATGCCAAATTGTCTTCTGCATAATGCTTATATAGCCCAAGGGAGAGTGTGGGATGGCAGAAAAAGGGGATGACTGTTTCTAAAAGAAAACATTGCTGAAGCAGTATTTCATATAATTGAAATTATTGTTATAAGTGGGTAGGTGTAGGTCTTCTCAGATGTTACTGTGGCAAATAAGCACTGAGATAACTGAAAGAGTTAAGGAAAACTCATAGAGTTTTGCTACTTCATTGATGTTTGCCACCTGGTTTACACAGTAATATGATTGACAGCTGAATGAGAGTTGTCCTTCACATTCTTCTTTTCCACTGAATGGTTGGTTGGGTGTACCTGTAAGTGGGGAAAAAAATGGATTCCAGGTATTGACAGCTTGACATAAGAGTTTAGATTAGCCATTGCACCTTGTAAAATAATTAGCCTGGAAGTGAAGACTCAAGCTCAGGAATGTGCTAAATGGAGCAATCATCCAGCAAAGTGAACAGAAAAAGGATTTTGTAGTTACAGTGAAAGAATCATCAAAACATCCATCTGTCCAGTACATAAATGCAATAAAGGAGGCAAATAAAACACTATTTTTCTACATATTCTGCTGTGTTGACTGGAATTAAAACAAAAGAGTTTACAGGATGTACAACTGTATTAGTTTCAGTGCCTGCTTTATGGGACACCATGGCCTTTGAGAGCTACTAAAGCAATAAAAATAATATCAGATCTCAACAGCATCAGACAATTTTTGTGGAACAGGAAATGTACATAAGAAGAAGACTTCAGTGTGGCCTAACAGAACTGAAAATTGTGGGAAGGACTAGTAAAACTGATAGAAATAAAGCTTTTAATACTAGCAAGACATTTACAAGCATGGAGAGAGAGCTCCAGGAAGCCTTCTCATTGTTTGACTAATGAACTCAGACAGCTATTCCACTCAAACACCAGCAGTCATACAGAATAAATTACCAAATAACCCAAACAAACATAAAAGGAATTCAACGACTGCAAGTGATGGTTTGTTTACTTTGGTGAGAAGGCAGAAAACACACCTAATAAAAAAGTAATCTGCACATGCAGACCTCTGACTTTGGCCAATACATCCCGGGGCAGCACTTGAAAGAGCTCAATTTCGTCATTATGAAATAGTCAGCAAAGTGATTAGTAGGAGACAAAGGTGGCATTTTAAAAAAGAATGGTTTAATGATTTCTGATTGTACGCTCATCAGTGTTACCTCAAGCACACTCAGCAAACAGTTTTATGCTGGGGACTCCCTAATCTAAGGCTCTGTTCTGCTAATGGGAAGCGCTTGTCCGGTCAGGATCACATAGGACTGCTGTCCCCTCCGCTCTGTGCTGCGGGTCAAAGTGCAGCGCATCAGGGACAGCTGCCAAATTCTTCAAATACACTCCCCTGACCTGCACCAACGCAATGCCTGTGCTAGCGTGGATGTAACCCAGAGCATCCAAGTGAGCTCCTGCTGCGCGGTACAGCTCCACCTACTGATGCGAGTATTCCCCAAGTCACAGGACGCCTCTGCTGCCTGGGTTTAAGCAAACATTTCCAGTTCAGTAGAGTGCTGGTATCACTAGAAGGCATTCAAGGACAAGAGCACAAGGAGCAGGGGCGTGCAAGGACACGACGCTAAGAAACCTGAAAAGCTCAGGTTTACACAAATGCCAGAAGAAGATGCTCAAGAACTTCTTCAGAAGCAGCACGGCACAAAATTCTGAGCAGCCCGAACCAAAGGCAAAAATCCATCTCTCGAATACGCTCTCTCCAAGTCACACCAGGGACGAGTTTGACCCCTAGCGGAATGGGACTGTAATCAAATTACATTAACAGAAAGGGCTTTAGTGAACAACACTTAACTATAGTTGTATTATTTTCATTGTACTACTGTATTTTTTGTTATGTATGACTTATCCTTCATTAAGTGTTATTATGGTAATATTTACCAAGCTGTGCGAGATTTTATTAGCACTTTGTCTTATTTGATGGCTTTATTCATGCACCTACTCAAGAGATTTTATAATTGTATTATAATATTAGTAATTACTAATATATTCCTGGATGAATATTAGAATAAGACATTACAACAATATAAATTAAGGAAAAGGAAACTAATTTTTCTTAGTACTTCAGAGGTGATTCACTTCCAGCAAGTATGAAGAATATTGTAGCTCAGGACCTCCTGTGCAAACAGAAAACATTTTCTGCTAAATCCCACATTTCAAATTAACCTCAAGAGAGGAGGAACAATTTTTTAAAAATTTGATGATGACAATAAGGCCCACCCATATTCCCCAGGGAAAGATTTAGCTTCCCTGGGGAGCTACCTCACAGTTCTCCTGTTAACCAAGGAAAAACTATTTGCACTCCCCTCTGACCTCCACTCTTAGAATAAGCCTCACATGTGGTGTCTGCTGTGGGGAGCTGCTGTTTTGGCACCACATATTCAAGCTGGCAGATGTTAGCTCACAATGAAAACACCTGTACCTTCAAAACTTCTGTGCTGAAACGTGCATCAGAAGAGACTGGGCTACTGCTTTTAGCAGCAACCCCCACAAAAGCAGCAAGGTAGATGAACAAACCAAGGTACTGCTAAAAGAAGACAATTGGCAAATAAAAGTTTACAGTCAGGCTGTTTTTCCTCAGGTGCAACAATACTGACACCTATTTGTGGACACAGGGTAGAAGGGGAAGATGTGTGCCTTGGCTTTGGCAGCACCAGTTCTTCCAAAAGCTTCCAAAGGTACAGCCAGACCCTACGCTGATAAACCCCAGGGGCAGTGGGAACACTTCTTCTCTTACAGATACTTGGAGAACATCCACAGAGTGGAGACTCATTTACTTCCACAATGCACTCTAATTAAAGTGCTCAAGCACAGACTGCCAAAGCCTCGAATTTTGCTTTCCATCATTATTTAGGATTTTCATCTCTTCTTTGAGAAACAATCATCCCAGTTATGCCTAAAAGATTTTCTCCTTCTGTTTCCTGTGGAGGTATTTCACCTTTGTACAGGAAATTAACTGCTCATTTTGTATAGTTTACTCTTCCACTCTTGTCTTTCCTGTTCATGCACTCTGTCTGGCATTTAGATCCCTACAGAGGTCTCTAGGTGATGACAATGCCAAGCAGATGATCTTTCTGGAAACCCTTCCTATGGTTCCCTCCAAGCAGATTTGGAGCTCCATCTCAAGCTCCATTTTGAGCTTTCTCCAGTTAATTCCTTGTCTCCCCTATGGCTTCCAGGTCACACATTTTGCTCCTGATTTTGAAACACATTGCCACATTGGACAAATTTTACTTGAGGAATTCAGATCGCTCCCAGCTAGAACTGGATTTCACATATCAAAACTTTTCAAGCCACACCTTTTAAAGGAAGACAATGTTTTTTCTTTGTGTAACATTTCCCTGCAATTATTATTAGCAGCAAAGAACAGTTATATTAATGCAATCAGGCTGAAGAAGCAGGCTGTTACAAGTTTCTCTAGGAGAAAAAAAAAAGGACATGAGTCTATCCTTCAGTGATGGATAATTGTTTTTTAAATGTCACTGTGATTTTCAAGCCTTTATTCTCTGGGCTAGTCTTTTTGAGTACAGCAAGAGTTGCCTCCTCCCTTAGGAATGCGAACTGAGGGCAGTGAGGGGAACCCACAGGGGTCTGTCAGGGCAGAGTCTGGCACAGCTGTGGGGGGTAGAGACCAGCCCTGAGGGGTGTTGCTGGGGCAGGGCCTGTCCTTTCCATGGAACAGCCCATCTTCCTCAGTCATCCACTGCTCCTGTGCAGTCTGACAGTGGAGACAAACTAGCTGATGGATACAGACGGGCGGACAGAGAGACAGACTGCCCTCAGCCCCTCACAGCCAGGTCTCCTGTGCCAGCTCTTGTATTACAGTGTCTGTGGGCAGTCTGCAGAGATGGAAAAGAAAGAGAGAAAGACAAATCTCTCTTTCTACATGAGGAAATTAAGTGTGGAGAATACTCACACCAAACCCAGACCGAGATGGGAAAAGACTCAGCTTGACAAATGAAATGTCACCAATGCTTTAGATGAACACGTTCATCAGCAGAGGCATGTTTTTGCCAGCTGGTTGTACACCAGACTTCAGGAGAAAGTAAGGGGAACTGAAAGACAAATATGAAAACCAGTGGGTTTGAAGTGCTGGCAACATATAGACATCTGACTGCAGGACCAACCACACCACTGGCCAGCTTAAGACTGGAATTGTGGCACCTCTCATTTTGCAACTTTAAAACATTCAACCAGCTTCCTGGTACTGTTTTGGACAACATTATATTCCTACCAAGCAGAGCCACAATGGAAAATCATGGATATCCTGACCTGCTCCACTACTCCTCAGCCACTCTGGAGAGGGATTGCTGCAGCCAACATGTGCTGGATTGGGATGAGAGAAGCACAATGAACTGAAAAAGCTCACAGCTGCATGGCTGCACCAGGAGATAGTGTGCCATTTACTAACCAGTGGATACACTACAATGCCCAATGTCTAAATTTACCCTTCCTCAGACAGGCAAGTACCTGCATCAAGTAAAAATCTTAGTGAACACATTAAATATTGGAAATAACACACCAATAGTACTTATAACACATGGGGACATGGCTTCATTATTTTATGAAGTCTGTGGCTTTTCTGCTAAAAACTTTGTGGCTGCTACAATTTCTAATTTCTACACTACATCTGAGTTAAATTATTATGAGTCTCAAAAACTCATGAAATTAATTGGAGGACTTCATGGCATCAAAAATGTGCTTTACATGTCTAGACAAATCTGATTATCATCATGCCCTTCAGAAATATGTTATATATTCCCAGTATATCAGATTTTACAAAGCATTACCATTAAATGTGGTCTAACTTCAGCTGACAAACCAGGGAATAATGATTAGGATGGTAATTTACTTCAGTTTTAAGAGATTAATTATGTTAACGTCAAGTAAGATAAGATATTTGACAATGACATCAGACAGCTCTGAATAAAAAAAACCCTTCATTTTAAGTTAAATGTATTTTTTAAACCATATTTTAAAACCATTTTCAGTACCATAAGTAATGTAAAATAAAAATCAAAGTTTTCAATGTATTCATTTTGTCAGTGAGTAGTGAGAAAAAGGTCGACCTAAATAAATAAAACCAGATAGAAGCTCAGGTTGTCACTGGCTGTTTCCTTGTTTTGCATATAAAATCAGCATGCACAAAGCCATGCCAGAAGTATCATAATCTCTAATTCTCAGTTCCATATAAGAAGCTAACAGGGCTTAAATACTATGCTACTGGTTACACAAATGAGACCAGAATGTCCATGGCCTATGGGCAGTGAGCTCCTGCCACAGGAAACTGGGAATGCATGGAGGACAATGTGAACCAACAGCTGGAATAGGAACACTTTACCCTTGTAACCTCTTAGGTACAAGGCAATGAGCTCTGCCATCAGTAATTCTCCCAAGTTCTGCAATACCACACTCACCTGTGTTGGTCAATGCCATTCAGAGGATACTTTATTGGCTTCATGAACATGAAAAGAATTACGTTTCACATAAAAAGAGTTGTGCTATTGTGCATGCCCTAAGCTTCATCTTGTCTCAGTTTTAATTAACAGTCCTCAATGCTTTTCAAGGACAGAAGTAAAGCTGTTCTTCTTTTGAATCTCTTCTTTCTGTAAATCTTTCCTTGTTCCAGTTAAGCTAATCAGCATTCTTACAATGCTTTTTCATATGAAACTGTCACTATTCTTTAAAAATGCTACTATCTACCAATTACCATTTTCTAACACATATAACACTTCTTTCTTTTTCATTAGCACTTCAAAATATTCTCACGTTCTACAATATCTCATTAAACTGGAATCCTGATTATTTCTATTGTGCTAGCAAGTGTGTCACTGGCATTATAATGGTCTTTTTTCTATTTTAACTATCCAAATGAAGCAAAAATCAGTTTCATTTCATTCTTTCCAGACGAATCCCAACTGCTTTTATTTAAGCATCTGTATTTGTATTATACAATCTCTATTTATATTTCCAATGCTACACTATTCCACTGTAATGAAACATCTTTTCATTGCATGTCCTGTCAGGATATAAGCATGCATAGAAAGGCAAAATTATGAATAAGATTTTGGTAATTTCCACCTCATTTTGAAGCTCTTCTTATTACTGCAGTGGCAAACAGTCCCTGGTAGGTGGGGTTCCCTACTTACAGTTGGGTAGAGGCATCTCTGTTCGTGCAAAACTCACTTGCTTTCTCCCTGGCATGTTAACTCGGTGCATTATTGCTTTGGGATTGCTGGAAATGTTCACTGTGAAGCAAGCTATGTCCTAGCACATGCTGGAAAATCACAAAATGGAAGAGCAGTCCAGTTCTTGAGCATTTCTGATGTAAATATGGGCCAAGAGAGAAGACGTAACAAATAGAATGGAGCATGAAGGTGAATGTGATTATTCAGGCCAGTAAAAGCACGGAATGATCACAGAAAGCAAACTGAATTTTTTCTGTAATATCACATCAAGACAAATTTGACAAACAGTGATAAATTTGACAGACTGACAAAAGAGAGAATGATGTGGTTTTGCAGGTATTTATAAGGTATGTGAGATGGAGCTTCATGAGGAAAAATGTTAAGGTGTTTACTGAGGTGAATTTTCAAAAGCATCTCAGAAATTTCAGAACATGTATCCTATGGTTTTAGTAAGGCTGATACTCATAAAGCAAGTGTAATTTCTTTTCCTCCTGATCCACTTTTAAAATACAGACAACTTACTGTCTAAGTAAAAATTGCTTTACTTAATAAGGTCAAGTATAATTCTCTGAGAGTCCCAGGTGCTGTAAAATCATTATTTGGCATTTGGTGAACGATTTAGACTGCCTACAGTGATGTCTATTTCATAAGCAACTTGCAGGCTACAATTAATCTTTTGCAAGGATTCTAGGAGAGAGTAGGGAAGACAAACTTTAAATGACCAAGCACTAAAAGCCTTTTATCTTCCAAAGCACTGGTATTTGTGAAGTATTGATAGAAAGTAACATGGCAAACTGTAGACAATCTAGAAGACTCCAGAGATAACTTCTTAAGACAGGTAATAGACAGCCTCACCAGAAAGAGCATGGCACTAGAACTGATGGTCACCAATATAAGAGAGATAATTGGGTATGTCAGGATTGGAGGTAGCTTAGGTTGCAGCAAGCATACATTGGTGGAGTTTGCAGTCTTGAGGAATATAGGCCAAGTCAGGAGTAAAGTCCGGCCTCTGAACTTTAGGAAGGCAGACTTCCAGCTCTCCAGAGAGATTGTCCAGAGGGATGCCCTGGGAGACAAGGGGAGTGGAACAGAACTGGCAAATCTCTAAAGAAATCTTCTATTGAACAAAAAAGCCAGAGATTCCCAGGAGCAAGAAATCATGCAAGGAAGGCAAGAGACCAAAATGGCTGAGTAAGGACGATGCTGGTCAAATAAAGGGAAAGAAACAAATGCAGAGGCAATGGGAAACTAGGACAGGTAACCTGGGAAGAGTATAGAGAAGACCTGGGAAGAGTATAGAGAAGACCTGGGAAGAGTATAGAAGAGAAATATGATTGTGTAGAGAGGGTGTGAGGAAGACCAAGGCAAAACTGCAACTGAACCTGTCAAGGGACACAATGAATAACAGGAAGGGCTTCTACAGGTACATTAATTGGAAAAGGAAGGTCAAAAAAGGTGCAATCTCCCTGATAAAAACCATTGGTGAACAGGTTGCAACTTATGAGGGAAGACTGAAGTAGAAGAATCAACAATTCTCTTCCCTCTGTCTTCAATGGCAACCTCTCTTCCCACACCTCTCGAGTGGCTGGATGGAAGGACGGGGACAGAAAAAGCAAAGTCTCTCCCACTGTAAATAAAGTTTATGACCACCCAAGGAATCTGAATGTACGTGTCTATGGGACCCAATGAGAGGCATCCCAGAGTCCTACAAGAATTGGCGGATGTAGTTGCCAAGCCACTCTCCATGATATTTGGAAAGTCATGGCAGTCACAGGTGATTGCAAAAAAGGAAATATTGTACCCATCTTTTAATACGGAAGAAAAGATGACCCCCAGAACTACGGACCTGTCAGGCTCCCCCCTGTGCATGGGAAGATCATGGACCAGACCCTCCCAGAAGTTCTGCTAAGGCACAGGGAGGACAGGGAGGTGATTTAGGAGAGCCAGGACAGTGTCACTATGGGCAAGTCCTTCCTGATCAGTCCAGAGGCCTTCTGTGATGGGGTGACTACATCAGTGGACAAGGGAAGGGTTGCAGATGTCATTTATCTGGACTTCTCTAAATCCCACAACATGGTCCCCCACAACATCCTTTTCTCCAAACTGGAGAGAAATGGATCCAATGGGTGGACTGTTAGGTGGATTAGGAGATGGTTGGATGGTTGTGGTCAAGGGCTCAGAGTACCAGAGGACATCAGTGACAAGTGCTGTCCCTCAGGGCTGGACCAGTGTTATTTAAATCTTCATTAATGACACAGACAGCGGGATCAAGGGCACCCTCAGCACATCTGCAGATGACACCAGGTTGAGTGGTGCTGCTGACACACCTGAAGGAGGGGATGCATCCAGAGGGATCTGGACAAGCTGAAGAAGTGGCCCATGGGAAGCACATAAGCTTTAACCAGATTGTAAGGTGCCGCACCTGGGTCAGGGCAGTGCCTGACATCAATCCAGGCTGGGGATGAACAGATGGAGAACAGCCCTTCCCAGAAGGACTTGGAGCTGCTGGTGAGTGAGAGGCTGGACATGACCCAGCAATGTGCACTCACAGCTCAGGAAGGACTGGAAGGTAACTGGCCTAAAGGGAAAAAAACAGTAACAAGTGCCTTTGAGCCCTCCTCAGGGGATCAGCTTAAGCCAGATCTTTGTTGAAAAGCTAGAATCGTAATTCTTTTTTTGGAAAGAACGTTCCGTACATGTGTTAGGTGTCTGATATACATTAAGTTAAATGAACATTAACAAACCAAGAGCAATTTATAGCCACTCAAATAAAAATTATTTTCCTCTCTGTTATCCACATTTTCCTGCAGTAATTTATGACACTATAAACCTTCTGTGATCCTCTCATTGCTCTAAATCTTTCTTGGAAAATGAAGATACTCAAACATATGTAACAACTACATGAAAAAAAAGTGTCTGTGCTTTTTTATTTGGCTAAGTTCTATATCAAGCTGTCAGTACACACCAGGTAATTTTTAAAAATATGGGGCTGGATCTGCCTCATTTTAAAAAAATGTTTTGGTCATGAGTAAGAAGTTTTCATTTTTTCATATTGTAGATAATATGTAATAGAGAATTTTGTCCTCAATAAAGAAAAGTAATTATTTTTCTATATGTATTTACGCTTTGCATGAAATTTACTTTAAATGGGTCCTCTCCCAAAAGTATGAGATCCTTGAAATCAGGACAGAAAAGTCCATAGTACACCCTGACACATGATTCAACATAAATAAGCTCTATAAGTTTAGTATATTTGTATAACATTGAACATTTGCTTCTACACTGCACCACTGAAAGCATTTTCTTTCCAAGCAATTTTAGTGCATACAGAGCATCAGAAAAAGACTATACTTTCCTCTGACTAAAAGAAATCTTATACTGAAAGTGGAACTGATTGAGACTGTGCACAACTGTTCAGAGAACCAATTATTTTACACATTAACCTAAGCTCCCCTCAGCAGCTACGGTAAGAGAAGAACATGTCAGATCCTGGTTTCAGATGGAGACAAAATACCACCACTACTGAATTATCACAAGCTCCATCTGTGCTGAAATTTAAAATGGAATCAAAATAAAAATGTATTTACAAAATTTCACATTTCAAAGTACACGTTTTACCCTGCACTGCTTTTCTGTACCCCATAATAGTCGTGTTCGTGGATCTTAAGTTTGAGGTACAGAAAATTTTCTTAGTGATCCAATTTTTTACAAAGAATTCAGCTATTCAGCCCAAAAGATGGTTACTATTCCTTTTTTTGTATGCATTTCAGTTAGTGCATCCAATACCACACACAAGGTATCAAAATATGGGCAGGCTGGCTTATTTTTGAAGACTATCACAAATTTCAAACCAAAATATTTGTAATTAAGCTACATGGCTTTGTTGCTAAGAAGTCTTCAGGGGATTTGAATTTTAGAGCTGCATTTAAAAAGAAAAAAAAATTCCACAATGTACTAGGTAAATGAAACTGCAGCTGTGCAAACTCTAAAAAAAAAAATTCACTAACTGCATTGACATTTCTGGCAGAGGATAAAAACTAATTGTACATTCTGATTACCAGTGTGACTACCCTGTGTCTTAGGGCTAAATTACTCCTTATGATCTGCTCACTTAACTGTGAAATCTTTGAGGATGTCTGTACAAGGCCAATACAATGCACTTCTTATGCTACCCCAGTCTTGAAGGATATATGCTAGTGGGTCTGCATCTGACTGCTGTTTCATTAAACATGCTTGCAAATTTGCCCAAAATACACTTCATTTTCTTTCCCTCATTATTGTCCAGATCCGCTGTGTTCCTCATTCCAAAGCATTTCACTTGCTAGGTGAATTTATCCAGTGTATGATCTCTCTAGTGTTTTGGGATTCCTTCAGCTAGAAGTCAGACTCTTTTTCTTAGATTTACAAGGAAAGGAGGCATATGTTCTCATGCCCCTGTGTCTGACCTCCTCTTCCTCATCATAAGGATTAGGATAAAATGCGGATTTTACTTGGATTTGACAGCAGGTACAGATTTCAGAGGTGTAATGCTTTGACCCTGATGGTGGGCTCTGAAACCCAATGAATTACCTGATGAAACAGATTTTCTCTGGGCAATGAAGGACCTAGTACCTCCCAACAAAGGATACTGTTGACATACTTGAACTGGTGGCAGCTGAATTCCAGTGCCAGAAGTAGCAGCAGTTCAGCTGTGCCTCCATGAATTGCTTTGCTTATTATTGCATTACTTATAATCTGTGGCAGGGTCCAGACACACCTGCTCAGGCTGGGACTATGCTGGATGTCTCCATCACTCAGTGAAGGTGAGATGCAGTCACAAGGATGACTGAGAATAAAAGAGATCTCTGTCTGACTTTTTAACACAGAGTGTTTACTGAATAAGTCAGAATATCATGAGCTCAATCAAGCAGCATATTTTTAAACAGAGACAATAAACAAAAAAAAAGATGCCAAGAGACATGTACAACCAACAAACCCACTGATGGCTTAAGCAGAGAAAGGAAAACCATGGTTACTACCTGAAACAAAATTCTCAGAAGCTGGGAAAACCAAAGCTTAATCTTTGGCAGAACAAATGAAGTCACACAGCCTGATGAAGCCTGACCAGTGGTAATAACAGCACTATGGAAGTAAGAGAAAATATAGACTCTATGTATGCTACCAAAAACCAAACAAACATACAACAAACACCACCACTCCTCCCCCCAGCCCCCCACCAAAAAAAAAAAAAAAAAAAAAAAAAAAAGAGAGAGAAGCACCCACCAAGATGCAAGGCATAGTAGATTACAGATTGCTCCACTTTGGAGGAATCTTCACACATCAGTAGAACAATAAAGGCCCAGGCAATGATGACCAATTGAGCCTTACAGAAGTCCCACTGAAAATAATGAGATTTCTTTTGTGCCACATTGGCAGGCGTATACTGAAACATTTTGTTTCGTTAGCTCAGGGTAAGGGTTCCATACATGCCAAAATGCTGGATTAGTGAGAGAAGTGCTATAAACGTAAGGTAACAACTAGCAAAGGTACACAGAGATCCTCACAGGATGCATAGATATTGTAATACTGGAAAATCGATGGACTCCAATAAGGTGAATCTTTTAAAATACACACAACTCGAGCTATGATTTGGGCAAATCTCTCAGGACTAAACTTCTTATTCTGTGAAACTTTACTTTCTACTTTTTTTTTTCCTGGTTTCCCCACGGTTTTTTGGGCTTGTTTTTAATGATAATGTGCATTTGGTCCTCAATTATTCCACCAAATGTCATCCATAAAATATATAACCAGAAGATGTGATAGCATCTTTGATATTTGGTCTTGGACAAATTACATCCTTTTATGGTATCCTTTACAATACACATAGATAATACATGAAGAAGGAAACAGCAGAAATCTGTAAGTTTGAAAGGTGATTTGCACTCCTCATACAAAAAAACAGCAATAAAAATAAGAGATTTATGATACAATTTACTCCTTCATTAAGCAGCAGACATTGCGTATGTCAGCCAACAGCTATAAGGATTTCAGTATTGGTTCTGCCAAGTGTCTCATTAAAAACTGATAAAAGAAACAGCAGTCTAACTTAAGGTAAACCTGCTACTTTTCTGAGTGAAGTATGCTGCCACATTTTTACAAATTAGAGTATGTATCTATTTGGATGCCTGTGCGACTACCGAACACTTCACAAAAATTTTAGAGCTCTCACATCATGAAAAACCTGTTAAGTCAGTTGTGCATGCTATGCAAGGAAGTAGAAAGCTTGATGTTTTCTTCACCTACTCTCTTCTTTCTTGAGAAAGGTGTGATATTTGACACATCTTTTGGGGAAGATTCAATCAAGTATGCATTGTTCTCTGCCACAGCCTTACAGCTGACTTGCACAGTCCGTATTCCGTCTAATTTCTGAGTCACAGATGACCTTGCAGGCAATCAACTTTTATTACTTTCTGTCAGATAGCTGGGTTGATGCATAACTCTATTTCTACAAACAGGCTATTTCCTCAGCAGGTATCTGAATTTTATCAAATGTATCATTTATCAAATGAAGCTCTTCATAGAGGCTCGCTTTTCTGGGTTTAAGAGCGGTTTGTACTTGAAAGGGACGATCACCATTACAAATTTTTCCCTGAAAATAGTATCATTGCACATAAATTCCTACATAATTCCTACATTTTCATATGAACACACTCAAGTCGCATTTGGATTGCAAATTTATGAATACAAAGTAAGCATTTGCACAAGTAAAATAAATAAAGGATTGCACAAATTTGAGGGGGTTTTGGCACAACTTAGTCTGATTCTCTATAGTTAAACATCTAGGCTCACACATCCCAAACATAAAGGAGTTTATGTCAGCTTTAAAATCTGGGACATTTATTGTGAACATTTTGTGCAATGCAAGAGAAAGAAGATATGGAGCCACCAAAAGTTCACTTTTTACATGGTTAGGGCTTGGAAAAGTTATGCACTTCATACTGGGGAAAACACAAAGCTGGCATATGGATTGCCTCTGGGTTATAGCTGTGAATGTCTAAGGACTCTAAACTTCCTGAGCACTGTGAGACTTCACTGATGTAATTCTAAATCTCACAAAGTGCAGAACAACAAGGAGAGTCTAATGCACAGCTGAGTTTCCAAGTATATCAATATCAATCTAACCACCCTTGTTTCACCATGGCTAGTACATTCACATTCTTTAGGGTGTGCATTGAGATAGACATCAGTGAGAAAAGTATATGTGGTAACAAGCATTATTGTTTATTCACGTAAGGGAGATTTGAGAGAAAGATGTTGTGTAAAGATTTGCCAGCTATCCTTTTGAGTAAAAGGAAGAAATACAAAATACACTCACCACAGTGGACCAGCTGAACCCCTTACTGAGACAGAGTACTTAATGAAGAAGGCAGATGTATCTGGCAAAGAAGCCTGAGTCGAGATACAGTTTTTCAGTCAAAATATATCTGAGCCATGCTGAATCACAGAGATGCTTCTTATTTCTGGAAATTTGCAGTGGCAGATACAGTCTATTCGTTTATCTCACATGGACATGCTTGCCCTTTAAAACATTACTTTTCTGGTCCCACAATCCACAGTGTATGTGTTTAGGACCTGAGTCTCCTTAAACTTTCTTCATGTCTCAGCCTAATATTGTGACAGATTATTGCCACATAAATGTTAAGGAGCTACCTAGATCTCCCACCATTGCTGGACTGCAGCCTTTAATCACGGCTGTTAATAGTCAGTTCCTTGTCTGAAGTTATGGATGCTCCTCGCTTTCAAGGCAATTACTGCACAGGTCTTGAACACCAAATGAAATCCCTGCAACATCTCTTTTTTACAACTGAGAAAAACTAATACAGAACTAGAAATAAAGCCACATTCAGTCAGATGTTGCTCCTTGACATGGCAAATATATTTATATTATATATGCAAAACTGAATCATGACAGATTGTACCTGCAGGAGGCAAAACAGCTCTGTCAAATCAAAGCTTCTCCCCTCAAAAATAAATAATTGCATCATAATAACAGGTCTCAGTAAGACACTGGGGCTGCATGCTGTGCTGTCTTGATTTTTGGATAAATAAACCTGTGCACTGTTGTTTATAGGTTGAATGAATCTTTGGGAAATGCGACAGTGTACAACTAGAACACCATGATTCAACACTCAGACCTTTCTAATCAATAGTTTCAAACTTAAACCACTTAATTAATAGTTAGCAAACATTATCTAATTGAACCTTACAGTGCTCTCAAGAACCGAGCTACCACTCTTTGTACCTGACAGGTACCAACCCTGCAGTTAATTCAGCTGCTCGCCGCCACCGCCGGAGTTGATATGGAGGCCACAAGTAGAGCTCAGGAGCTCCTGACTCACGGTGCAGTTTCATGTCACAGTGACACTTCCAAGAGCAAGCTGTGACTCTTGGAAGTCTTGGAAGCCTGCTCCTCATCTCCCCTGGCCTCCTGTTGCCTGTCTTACACTACATTTAGCAGCCATGCAAGCACACAGCCAAGCCACGTGAGGCTCTCTGTCAGAGGCCCTGAACCTACTGCAGATGTGTGGGATTCCGTCTCTCAGGGAGATGGACCTCACTGGACATCACGTGGATACCTCTGTACAGCAACAGGAAGTCCAGCATGTCAGACTGGTTCATGTGGGTGGCATAAGGAATGGGCAGATGTTGCATCCAGAACCTCACGAGCCTTTAGGATGGCCTCCTCCTGATCTATGAAATGTTCTGCTAGAAAGAATTCATCTCATGTGTAAGGCTGATTGGATATCTTTAATCCAGAATTCTTAGTAAAAAGTTTCCTTTTTCCCTTCCTCTCTTTAAGATTGTTGAGTTATCACAGAGACACAACCATGGTTAACCTTCTGCTGCTATTTGTGCTTTTTCACAGTAAGGGTTATTAGTATTTAACAATAATCATCACTTTTCATGAAACATGACTGGGTGTTTTACTCACTTTCTCAGAGAAAGTACTTTAAGATGTATTTTATTCACCGAATAATTAATTTATTTTTAATTTTGTCACATTTAGTAATATTGTTATATACAGAAGTCAGATTTCACTGTAAACAGAGGAACAGTCAGTGTTCTAAAATTTAGCTCATAATTATAGATTGGTAATTGCATATCTGGTAGTAAGGTTGTAATTAGGATCATCCCCACAGTTGAGTTAGTTTTAGCTCTGAGGTCACAGGCAATTCAGTGACTCAACTAAACCTCGTAACACTTAACCACTAGTTTTTCATTGCTGGCTCTATCACTTGAAATACAATCATTAAATAAGGACTATGCATACTTGCCCTCCTTCCAACTATACACCTCCAGCTATCTACTTTAATTTCTATGGGGGCTGTAGATTTTCAGACTTTCCTGGGACTTTTGGGAAGAACCTTCTTTATCTACACAGTGACTGCTGTGACTGGGCTGCTGGACAGAACGGTCCCAGGCTGCCAGGAAGTCTGTTCCCCTATCCCAAGCAATGGGCACTGCCTCTCCTCCCATCCACACTACTATGTAAACAAAGGGCAAAGCGCTGAAAACCTGCTGAGACCTCTGATCTCCTGGCTCACAGGAGCCTCTGATCCTGCTAATCTGCAGCTGCTCATGCTTTCAGCATTCCCTATATCTCCACGCTCCTGAAAATCATCCATGTCTCCAGCTTTTCAAATGACTGTTCCAGCTCTTCCACATTTGCTTCCCTATTTGTGCAAACTGCTTCACTCATCATCCCTCTGCTTTTCCTACTCCATCATATGCCCCATGAGTCTGCCATATCGCCCACCTTTCTTCTCCTTTATTCTTTCACATCAATATACCTTAGCACCTTTGCAGCTTCTCATACCTCCAAACTTCCTTTCTCCTTCCACTCTCCATGATTCTCTGCCCAGATAAGGTCTCACTTTATCTCTTTCCATGCATGTGTCACTGGCAGCTTGATTTCAGTGCTTTTTTTCTTTCAGAGTTCTGTTTTGGATCCTGAGTGAACTCCTCCTCTCTTCTTCTGGCTTCAGAACTCACCATAAACAGTGCTAGAAAAAAAATTTAAAACTTCATACTAGTAAACATAAGAAAATTAAAACATTCCTAGTCCAGATCACAGAAGGCAAAGCATTAGGTTCCACAGGTATACAAGCCACACTATCTAGCACCTTCTTCAAGGTTAATTTTTTATGTACGTTTACCACAAAGTCCATCTGGAAAAAAAAGTTAATTTAGATATCATTCCAGTATAGTACACTGTATAAACACAATTTAGATAGTTAAGATGTTAAAGCCTCTGACCTTTGAAAAGATCTTGTAAAAAAGCCCTTGATTAACATACTTTATACGGGACAGTAATGACTTGGTAATTGCACAGTGGTTTCTAGAACCAGACTTTACATCTGTGAGGAGCAAACAGAAAACTGAAGGACAGAGGAGCAAAGTTCAAGTCATCCAAACTGTTTAACTGGGCAACTGAAATATTTTATCAACAGGGGACTCAATTTCCAGGCCATCTCTGAACTTCTTGGTTTCAGGTTTTGTTATTTGACAGCTGAAGTACCTTACAGCTGTCCCTGGAGGGTTTGTGGGTCTTTTTTCTCACTCTTAAATGAACAGTATCTGTTGTGAGCCTAAGCTCCAGCTCAGATTCTGCACCTGTTCCACTTCAAATACTACCAGGGATTAATTAGGCTCATTTTCCATACTCTCCTGATGCCGAATTACAGGTATTGCTCAACCACACAGCATGAAGATGTTTGTTTTGAGAAACAGTGAATCAAGAAGGCTTTGCCAGCACACCCAGCTTATGTCACCAGCGAGCTGGCCTAAAAGATTTTATTTGAGTGAGTGGTTTGGTCTCCAGTTTGTTTACTGGCAATGATGGTTTTAATTCAGTTTGTGACCTTTTTCTCAAAGAGATAATGCGGACAAGGTGGATGGACCTCTGAAAAAAGTGATGCACTGAGCGGCATCCCTGCCCATGGCAGGGGGGACTGGAACTAGATGACCTTTAAGATCCCTTCCAAGCCAAACCATTCCCTAATTCCACGACTGTACGATAATATCCAGTCCTCATAATTTGCAGAACTCTTTTTTTTTTTTTCCACTTATTCTGAAAATGTATTGTGGTATGAAAATGCAAGGTACTTTAACAAGATTTGATTGCTGGAAACTGGAGCTAAACTGGGTCAGAAATGAAGTAATACCAGGCTTAAACAAGGATGGGAACACCCACCCAACAAGCAGGTGTGTGCCGGCATTAACTGCTGCTCTGTTAGTTAGAGCGGTGCTGAACAGCACAGGCTTCTCTGAGGAGGTGCTGCTGGTCACAGGCACACCTGTAACTACCACCCAATAATGAGCATTAACTAAAGCGGGGATGAGCGATAACTGAAGCAATAAACACACGTCCCAGGAGGAGCTGATGGGCTGTGCACACAGTCCGAGGGCGGGAGGGCCGGGCATCGCTTCATGCGCCAGAGTGTCTCCGTGAGAGCGGACGGAGCGGGGCGGCAGGACCTTGTGTGAGCAGGGCAGCAGGTGACAGCGGAACAACCTGCACCGGATCTGAATTCTGCGGCTTCTCAGAACCTCTCCCGACACCCCAACTCCAATCCCTCCCACACCTCCCCTCTGAG
>VWZU01004428.1:0-65336 GCA_013397095.1 Sterrhoptilus dennistouni | reverse complement strand
CGCTGCGCCTGGTGTGCGAGCGGCCGGCGCCGCCGCTCTGCGCCCGCCTGTGCCAGCTGCTGGGCGACTTCCCGCAGTGCCTGCCCCGCGGCAGGAAGCTCTCGCTCGCCTTCTGCCAGCAGCTGGTGCGCAGCATCGCCCACTTCCAGAGCCAGGGCACCCGGGAGGCCGAGCTGCGCCTCTACGTCTCGCAGGTGACCCAGGTCAGCGCGCTGCTCAGGAGCGTCTGGAAGGCCGAGCCCGACACGCTGCTGCCCTCCCTGCAGGAGCTCTTCGCTGTCATCTCCGCCGCGGGTGAGCGGGAGCGGCGCGGAGAAATGGGGGCATAGGTTATCCAGAGAAAAGGAAAAGCCTTAGCGCTGGCAGTGGGGTTCACCTGGGAACCACTGCTTTCTCACCCAGATACTAAAATGCTACTTCTTGACTTTTGAGAAAGCAAAGCCTTTTTTATTTCCTGCCCACTCTCCAAAAGCTGGAGGGGGAACAGTGATTTATTTTGCTGCAGAGCAGGATAGTGTTTGGAAAAACTCCTGGTTTTAAATTATATACTGAACTGAAGTTTTGGGTTCCCTGTTAAGAAAAACTGAAAACTATCAGTAGTAATATGAATATCTCAAAGGCTGTTGCCAAGAAGTTGGTGTCAGGCTCTTTAGTGGTGCCCAGCGACATGACAAGGAGCAAAGGCCGTAAACTAAAACACAAGTTTCACCTTAACATGAGGAAGTTTAGATTAAGGGTGGCAGAGCACTGGAACAGCTGCCCACGGGGGTCATGGAGTCTCCCTCTCTGGAGACATTCCAGCCCCACCTGGGTGTGTTACCTGCTCCAGGTGACCCTGCCTTGCCAGAGGGGTCAGGCTACATGATCTCCAGAGGTGTCTTCCAATACAATTCTGTGTAATTTGGTGAAAAACTGCTCTTCCTTCTTACTCCTTGGAATTATTTAACAGTTTGGGACTTACTAATACATATAAGTCATATATGTAAAAGCAATATATAAAATTCTAGGAAGCATCCAGTGCAGTAAGAGAAATGTGATTGTAAATAGCTCCTTTCTGACTTCTGAAATCCGTGAAGTACTGTAATAGTTCCCATTGGAAAGTGCCTTTGCTGTTGAAGCACCTGGGAAACTTGACATTGCCTTTTGCCATTAGTGGAATGGTTAGCAGAGAGTTGTTGAGATAGGATGTGGGGAATACCAGCTGCACTAAATTCCTAGGCTTAACATGAAGTGTAATAAACAACTTAAGGTACTTCCTTTTAGAAAAATACAGTATCTACTTCTCAATTCCACTTAGGGTGGAGGAGAAAGTTGGGAGATTGTTGCTTTCTTCCATGGATATGAAATAAACTAAAGGAGTTTGTAATTCACTGCTGTTCATTGTCCTTAATTAATTGATATGTTTTAATTTTGTTTGTGATAATAGAATGCAAGATGTAGGATAGATTTATTGTCACTTGAATTGTGATGAAGTTGTAGGGTAGAACATAAAGCTTTCTTTTTTCTGTGGGATTTTCTTTTTATTGGCTTACGTTATGTTGTATTCAATTGTTACAGATACTTCATTCGAACCTTCTGTTGCACTTGCAAGTCTTGTGCAGCACATACCATTGCAGATGATTACAGTACTCATCAGGAGCCTTACTACAGATCCTAATGTGAAAGATGCAAGCATGACTCAAGCTCTGTGCAGGTAATGTATTGTCATTGTAATGCATTGTCAAGGGAGAGAACAGTCTCTTTCTTAATCTTGCCTTTCTTGAAGTTGTTTGTTACTTAAGTTCCATTAAAAAAGCCAACCAAACAAAAGTGTAAAAAGGAGGAACTTTTAAGATAGTATTCCAAGTCATGCTTTTTGGCATGTTAAGGTTTAAGGAGATATAGATATATATGTAGATATATGATGCTGTGGATATTACTGGCATGGTTTCAGTTTAAGGTTGCTGCCTTTGTTGCTATTGTAGCTTCGTTCTCCAGCCCTGCTGAGGTGGGTGAAGAGGGTTAAATAGAAACCAAGATGAAACACCTGTGTTCCTCTTAGATGACATTTTAATTGTGGTCTACTGTCTTAGGGAAGATGGCATTAAGTAGGAAACTTCATGGGGTTTACAGTCAAGCTGAGAAACAAGGCCTTGTTTTCAGAAGATGAACCTTTCTGCTTTTCCAAGAAGCGGGGTAGCAGTCTCCTGTGATGGTATTAGCCATCATTTCCTGCTCTGAAAAGAGGAGACAGTTCAAAATGAGTTTTACTGCTTAGTTTTGAGGGTTTTTTTCTGCTTGGGTATCATCACAATTTTTTAGTAGGATTCACAGAGAACAACCTCTATTATCCTTTTCACTCAGACCCTCATAGGTTTTTTGGCTGTTCTTTGAATGACGGAGGAATAGGAATGATGTAAAAGCAATTGCATATTGTGTTTGTCACTAATCTGACCTTGAGTGAACTTGGTGGAGATGAGTAGCAGTGTAAACAGGCTGGGATTCAGATTGCAATCTTGGTTAGTATCTTCAGATATGTGGATAATAGCGATGCAGAAAGATGACAGCAATAGAAAGATGAAGACCTTGAAGTGTTTTTGGGGGTTTTTTAAGCTCTCTTGAAGAAGCTGTTATTGAGCCCTGAAGGGTAGGAAAATGGGTAATGCAGTTAAACAGGGGACTATTAGAAATTTGTATTGTTTAAACAATAACTTCTAAGAAGCCTTAAACTAAGAGTTCCCTGTCTGCAATATTATTACTTTAAGGTACATCCATTTGAGTGTAGTATAATACTTAAGCAGTCATGTAGTGTAGTGCTTGGCTATCTTGGTGGAATACTGAGGGCTTTCTCACACTGAAAACATTCCTTGTGTTTACAGTAAGTTGAGAAGCTGTATTTCAGTCAAAAACATAATGAAAAGAGGCAGCATTAGTAGTACAATTTGGTGTAAGACATATTGTTTAGGGACTTTAAAAGAATCTCCTTGACTGAAGAGATTTCAGCAAAGCTGTGTGCCCAGTCTAAAAGTCAGAGCTGGGAAATTCAGGATTTGGTCATGGTGATAATTTGCCAGTAATATGCTGGTGATTAATTTTCAGGTTGTTGTAGTTTTAACATTTATGTTGCATTGCTGCATCAAGACAGTGTGATCATGTAACTGTAGCTTGAGAGCAGCTTCTCTGTGTGCCTCTGCTTAGGGAAGTAATGCAGTGCTGAGCTTTGGGTATAGTGGGAGCTGTTACTATCAAGTGCTCTTTTTTTTGGTACCAGCCATGTAGTGGGAGAATTTTCCCCCTGTTTTTTGAAAGGGAAGGACGATGTTACTTGCTTAGCTCATTGTTTGAGGTAATGCTCTCTTAAGAGCCTTTAGTTTTGTTCCATGAACCTTGTTGGTTTTGTTTCTGACTGTTCTCATGTCAACACTGCATCCAGTTTCTTTTTCTACCTCTTGCAACCCTTTGCAGTTATTACTCTCTTCTGGCTTAGTGGAGCAATTTTTAAGAGGTTAATGCAGCTGGAATGTCTGGAGCACCAAATGACAATGCTGTCATCAGGCTTGCAGCATTCCCAGGAGATGCAGAACTCCAGGTACAGTGAGGTCTGAGGAGAGTCAGCAGAGCTTTGGTGACTGTAAATTAGAGACTTTGTTGCTCACTTCCAAAGTATAACTTCTGTGGCACTGCAGAGTCTGTCTAAAGTTGAACACAGAGTAGTAAATAATTTATATTTAACAGGGTCACAAACAGAGTTTGTTCAGAGGGGGTGGTACATTAGACACAAGATCATGTTAGAAAGGGTATTTGGCTTTTGCCTTGAGCTGTTTTTCATTGACTCAGCTGTCTCATGAAACCTTATCTGAAGCACCAGTGAGGAAAAGCAGAAAACTGTTGAATGTCTTTGAGGATATATGGCTACTTTGTCTGCTTCAGTTCTGGGAGGAAGTAGACTGGCTGTATTCAGGATCCTGACAAGTATAATGCTTCTTTGCTCTTCAGCCCTAGTATCTTTGAAAGAGAAACTGAAAATTTTGCTATGAAAAACTCCAGATATAACCAGGTGCTCTGTCCTGTTGGAGAAAATGTAAAATACTGTAAAAGACTTGTAATTTGTTGGGGGTGCCAGGTAGTCTGAGGATCTCCTGTTGTTTTTTTTCCTAATCTGAAGGATTTACACCCGAGCTGCCAGATCCTTTGATGTAGTGAAGAAGGTATTTTGTCAAAGTTACTGTCTGAGGTTGCATAAATTTATTTTTTTCTATTCAAATATATCAAAAATACTCTCCTTACTAGGCACATATATGGATAAAAGACCTGCTGATTTCAGGATGGTGTGAGGCAGAAGGTTCTCTTGAGGTTTTTGAGGTTCTCTTAATCGAATCAAACCCAAAAAAGCATCCTCTGTTTCTCTGTTTATATTCATAATCATGGCCCATATTAGTATCTGCTTTTGTGTTTAAAAATGCAGTCATTGATTGAAACAGAGCACAAGCCGAGTAAATGCAACCAAAATACCTGATCTTCACCTACCAGGTCTAAGATTTGATGCTTTTTTGGGACAGTCTCAAGCAGGTCTGCAAGTTCACCTCTGTCTCTTCTTCTGGCCTTTCTTTCTGCTCTCAAAATCATTAACTCAGATTAACAGTCAGATGTTTTAGAATAGTGGTTCTGATGTAGGGCTCTACAGAAGACTTGTGTAAATGGTTAAGAAAACAAAATATATTGTCATTAGGCTTAAATTAGCTATGCAGGTGTTTCTGACACTGCTGAAAAGCATCAAGCCTACAAATCAGGAGGGAAAGATTTGAAGCTGATTGGACTATGAGTTGTGCTCTTTTTTTAGGTTAAGGTTATTTCTTTGCAGACAAAAGCAGTTTGGGCCTGTGTTTTTGATTCTCTGTTTTAGAAGATACATGAATAGGTTCCTCAGGATAAACATGTTTGAATTTACATCTTGAGGAAATGAGAGTTTTGTGTAAATTCAGAGCAGTGATTATGATGTTGCATGTTTTTTCCTAATTTTTTTCGTAGTAATATGGAAGAGACTTGGTAAGATTTGTGCATGTTTTTTAAAAAGGCAGTTCTAAAGATCCCTTATTTTAGAGAAACCTTTGAATTTTATATGTGCAGATTCTATGCACCTAATTCTAAGATAGATACATTATAACTTGTCTCAGTATCTGCCCACTCTTGTGGTAGAAAGTTTTTCTTTCCACCTAATTAGCACTCCTCATCTTGTTTGAAGAAAGGAATCTTGTGGGCAATTAATGAAAATTCAAAATATTGCCAAGTAAAATCTCAGAAGAACAAAGCCTAGACTTCATATTTTAGTTGGCACTCCCTTACAATATTGTCTATGTCTTAGAGTTGCTTTAACTCATCTGCTTGTCTGCCTTAAGGATCAATATAAATTGACTATTAATTTAAAAGGATAGAATACCTCTGTTTTCTGTTCCTGGTATTTCACTGTATTTTCTAGGCACAGGAGATCTCTTCACTTTTTTCTCAGCTCAAGCAAAGTTCTCCCATATGAAATGTGTGTAGACTCCAGACTGCTCAATGTATTTAAAATTACTAGATTTTACCATGAATTTTGAGTGTTTGAGTTGACTTTTAGGAATGTAGTTCTAAGTTGAAGAGGCTTCCTTGGTCTGCTTTGAGGTAAAAGGTGTTAGAGGAGAGGTTACCAGGTACAGGCACTTTTTCAGCAGTAAGTTTTTATCAGATGTTCACTCAATGCCTATAAAATCAGGGTGCATTTTCTAGGCTAATAAGAAAAAATACAAAATAATGACTTTTTATGCTTATGTTTTTTGGGGGGCGTGTATTTATTTCAAATGTATTAAATAAATAGTTATTAATTTCAGAGTTAAACAACTTGAGATATAATCAAAATTAATTTACCACTTGCCTAGTATTCCTGAGTTACTTATTGAGTCCTATTGAAAAGCATGTAGCAAGGTAATATAGCAAGGTAATAATCTCTTTTTTGTTGAGATTAAAGTTAGTGGCATATTGGGGTTTTTATAATTTTTATTCTCCTGTTGCCTTGCAGAATGATTGACTGGCTATCCTGGCCTCTGGCTCAGCACGTGGAAACATGGGTGATTGCACTGCTGAAAGGATTGGCTGCAGTCCAGAAATTTACCATCCTCATTGATGTCACTCTGCTTAAGATCGAATTGGTAAGTTGGAAAAGGATATTCAAAACTGAGGGAGAGGGAAAGGAATTGCTGTCAGCTATGCAATTGTGTAGCATCTTTTTTAATTGTAACATAGTGTCTTCTTCCTCTGCAAATATGATGTAAAATGCATTATAGCTGTCACTTGCATGTAGTGATTTTGTCTCTTTCAAATGGTTGTGTGTTTGAAGATTTGTTTTTGTGTTTACTGAAATTCTACTTTGCAGATTCACTGACATGAATGTGGGTTTTTTTAGGTCTTTAATCGACTTTGGTTTCCTCTAGTGAGGCCTGGTGCCCTTGCTGTCCTTTCCCACATGTTACTTAGTTTCCAGCATTCTCCAGAAGCTTTCCATTTGGTGAGTTGCTAAACAACTGTTTTTCAGTGCTTTGAAATGTCACTCACTGTGGGATTTCTGAAATGGGCGTAAAGAGCAACAGAATTAGATTTTGTCTGTTGGAAGGTCCTAGAATCAGGATCCTGTGGAAGGCTTTTTAGCTTCCAGATTCAGCCACTTCATATATAGCTGGAAGCAAGCATTGTCCTTCCTTGTATGCACCTATTTCTGGCAGGAGTATCTGGGCTCCACATTTTGACTGCGTGCTTCTGGAAATCCATTTTATGTGTGTGAAATTGGCTGATAAAGTTGGGCAGCAAAGTAGGTTTGTGAGGACAGCTGTTTGTGGAAAACAGATGACAGAGATAATCTGCTCTTTGTAACCTGGTCACCTTGAATAGGCTCATGAGACCAAGAAGTACTTCACTTCCAAAAAGTGCAATTAATTTGTTCGTGTTCATGGAGAAATTAAAGGTCACCATTTTTAATGACCCTTCTTGATAATGCATTTCATTATTTAAGGCCATAGATAGGGGTGCATGACTGTGACTGTTTGTATTAGTACAGCAAGATGTTCCCTCACTTGGTGCTCAGCTTAAAGTTTAGGAGAAATGTCTGAGATTTCTGGCACATTGTTTCTAAGCTGTCCCCAAGGCTCTGAAGCCTTGACACTAAACCCTTTGTTTAGTGTCAGAGTAATTGCCTTATGCCCTTTACATTGCTTTTTAAGGAGCGATGTCTGAAGTTTCTCCACTGCCCTGATCTTGTCTTAGGACAGGAATTTGAGTCACAATTGAAAGCTTTGAATATGCTCAAAACAAAAATATTTATTCTATTTACTGTCTTGCTTTTTTTCTTCTGAGAGAGACAAAACATTAGAAAAAATGTAAAATATGAGATAGCTTATTCTAGAAAGAGGAATTTGATTTAACAAAGAAAATTACTATTGGAGGCTGTGTGCTGTACTGCATAAATGCCTCCTTGCAAGATTTAATGACCATTTTTGCTGCATTTTAAACAATTTTCTTCACTATCATGTTTTGTGCTAGTACCATTTAATATTCTGTAATACCTTCCTTCACTTTAAGTACTTGTTTACTTTTTTAATAACAAATGGTCTGATTATGAAAGGGTCAAATGCACATTTGATAAATAGAAATGAATTTACTTGGTAATGCATCTGAAATTACATTCCCCCTCCTTACACTTGAGCATCATTAGCATAAATATTTTTATAGCAGATGCAGTCTTGTATTTACAATGTAGAATTTATGCTCATCAGAAATCTAGTGATGTGTAAAAGTTTAATGCAACCTCAAGCCAGAAGTGATAATTCTGTGTGTATTCAAAATGTAGCTTTCAGTATTATATAGCCTACAGAATTTGACTCCTTGACAGAACTGAGAACCTGTACATTTTCTGTTCTTCCCATGTGCTTTGTCTGTGCAGAACTATTGTATCTCAGATCTACTTGATACAAATCTCCTTCTTGGAGATCAGTAGTTGGTTTCTCATTGCTGTGTACCCACATTTATAAAGTGGAAGACAGAATTTTGACATTGCAATAGCTTTCACTGTTGACTCATGGTACAATGAGCGCTTCATCTTTGTGTTTTTCTTTTTAAACAGTGGATATCTTGCTTACCTAAAGAGCAGGGTTTATTTATCAGAGGTGTAAAAATATTTTTTATACACAGAGAATTTGAAAAAGTGGGAAATCAGTATTTTGCACTTAGCCCCTTTTACTTTGGTGTTTTGAGCTATACCAGTTCTTATAATTGGTATGCCTTCTTCAGATTCCTATATTCTTTTAATTCCTGTGCTGTATTTCATGCTTTTAGCTTACAAATTGTTTGGTAGTAATTAATGATGAGAAATTATTCTATCAACTTCTTTCACAGTTAATCAATTTTGATCACTTGGAAGCTGGCAAAGGTGTCTGAAATACTTTGATTCACAGTGAGAAGTCCCTACTCTTTGTAAATTGCTTTGAAGTAAATTTCTACTTGATGCCTTAAGGCTAATGTCTCATGCATTTAAAAGTAGAGAGCTGAAGAAGAGGAAGGAGATGAAGTAAACATTTCTGATTCTAATCTGACCCAATTTAAATTATCTGAACCAAGTTTCAGATAGATTATCGTAGCTGTGGTAAACTTTCAGCTCATAGTAAATTACATGGTTGTGGTTTATGGAGCTGGGCTTCTCACTAGGTGGAGCTATGGGTCAGTTTCCTTCTTGTGGGAATAGCTGGAACATGTTCATTGGCTCGTAAGTCCAAGCATTAGATTCTGTTAAAGGAAGATTGAGAGGTTTGTTTTAAAAATTTCTGTGAAATCAGAACAAGATATTAAACTGTTAGTGGTGGCACAAAAGTGAAATGTTTGCAGTTAACATCCTTAATAAGATGAGTACTTTTGGACACTTGCCTATTTAAAACCTTAGCATGCACCTTCCAAGTTCATAAAGTTCCTTCTAAATCTTGCTATGTGAGCTAAAGAGAGCATTGAATAATTAATTGTGCTGCTTGAAAATTGTCATCTGTAAAGAATAATGTGTGTTTTTCAAGTCATTGTTTCTCAACCACTTCTTATTTAATAACAAAATTGCGAATGCCCTGTCATTTGGCATTGAACCAATGAAGTTCAATTAAGTATTTAGTACAAGAAGAAAACAATGAGAAAATGCAGTTAACATCTTCTTGTTTGTTTCTTTGTTTTCCCATTCAGATTGTCCCACACGTGGTCAGTTTGGTTCACTCCTTCAAAAGAGATGGCTTGCCTTCCAGTACAGCCTTTTTGATGCAGTTGACTGAGTTGATACATTGTATGATGTATCATTATTCAGGATTTCCAGAGCTCTATGAACCAATTCTGGAAGCTATTAAGGTACATTAGGAATGTTAAGAGCATGGAATGGTTTTTTTTTATTTCCCAGATGTGAAGCTGTAGTTCCACAGATCCAGATTCTTTAGAGGTTCCACGTGGAGAAAAGAGCTAACCACATAATCTCTGTGTTTGAAATACAAAATAAATATAAAGCTTTGAAGGAGAAGGTTGGGGAGGGGCTGGGGGGGCTGTTGTATCTCCTAGGCTATCAGGGACAGCAGCAAGACCTTGAAGGAGAATTGGGGAGCAGGGGAAGATACAATAATGCTGAATGGCAGAACCTGTTACAGAAACAAATAAAAAAAATCTATTAAGCGTGTTAAATGTTTCTTTTGTAGGATATGCCCAAACCCACTGAAGAGAAGATTAAGTTGATCCTCAGTCAGAGTGCCTGGACTTCTCAATCCAGTTCTTTGCCATCTTGTTTATCTAGACTTTCTGGAAAATCTGAAACTGGGAAGACAGGCCTAATAAATCTAGGAAATACTTGCTACATGAACAGTGTTATTCAGGCACTTTTTATGGCTACAGAGTAAGTGCTTCTTAACAGTGCTTTTCATTGCAAATAATTCTTGCGGTTACTGCAATAATAGTCACAGAATAATAATGTATCCTGGGGTCTCTCAGCTTGCTAGAACTGAGTGGGTTTTTTTGCACTCAGTTACTGATTGCTTTGTTCAAGTTCAGCTCTGGAAACTGCAGTTTTAGCCACTAAAAATCCTGATCCTTTGGCCCAGTGTCAAAAGACAAGTCCTTTTTTCCTTACCATCCTTGCTCACTGCTGTATTGTAAAGATTTTTGGTGATGCTTTTGTTATAATGTGGAAGAGTATTAAAAAAGAGTCTGTATCCCATTCCTACACATTTAGATGTTTAAAGACATAGGTATTTTGCAGTGTTAATTCTTACCATACAGTAATTTTATATCTGCACTAAAGCAGAGTTCCAGTATTAAAGGGAAGTGTTATGTGTTTTACTACCTTTCAATTTGAAGTAATTATCTGAGCTGGAATGGTAGCTGTGTTGTTAGAAGTCTAGCAAGGAAATTGATGTCTCTCTTTCATTTCAGTTTCAGAAGACATGTTTTATCTCTGAATCTAAATGGCTGTAATTCCCTAATGAGAAAATTACAGCATCTTTTTGCGTTTTTGGCCCATACCCAGGTACGTCGGTTTTCCATCTGCTTTTCTTTGAGCCTATATCTATATACCAAAATTGAGAAACAAGCATGATGCCATGGGAGTCCTCTTGAGTACATCAAGTATAAATATTATAGTTTTGTATGCAAGTCTGCCTTCAAATGCTCAGATGCTGTGGATGGACTTAGGAAATACACATTTCTCTAAGTGGAAGATGTTGGCATTTTGTTGTTTTTATAAATAGGCAATGATAGGTATTCCTTGAGAAGCAAGAATGAGAAAATCCAAATAAGACCTGAATTGATGTACAAGCTGATTTTATGTATCTTTCAAGGGTACACTGTGACCTTCTTCAGTGATTTTAATACTAAATTTTATTTTAGTTCAAATTCCGATGTGAACATTAGTAGCTGTTCAAAACATTTTGCTAATGCTGGAAAGGCATGAGATACTTCTGTTCTCTTTGAATAATAGCAATATACTTGTGAAGGGGATGAGGCTGGATCAGCTTCAAAATAAATGGGTATTTATGAAGTCCTGGTGTTCTGAGGAAAGCAAACAGGTTTTTTAACTCACCAGCAAGAATGGTAGCTGCTACTATGCATAATACCTGGCTTGCACTCACTAAACATTAATATTTGCCAGCAGGATATACTATTTTTATCTTTGTCCTAGAGGTGATTGCTACAAAATTAATGGCTCTCCCTTTGTATGATTAAGCTGTTTGAATGTTTGTACTGTGTGTTTCATTCAGCTACTCTGGACTAATGTAGTCCGAAGTTCAGCTGTTAATATTAAAATAATATAACCAGTTTAAGTAGTTCCTATGTAACCTTGCCTGTTCTCTCACTTGAACAGAGGGAAGCATATGCTCCTAGAATTTTCTTTGAAGCTTCCAGACCACCATGGTTCACCCCTCGATCCCAGCAGGATTGCTCAGAATATCTCAGATTCCTGCTGGACAGGTATGGTTATGGTGCCGTTAATGGGAATGAATCTACAGCCTTACCACATAATGTTGAACTCTTAGGAGCAGTTGTGTAACAGTTCCACTGCATAAGTGGGGATCAGGAATTTTCAGCCTCATTCCTGTCTTTCTCTGGTTTTCTGTAAGGTCTACAAACTACTTTTCTTCATGGGTTTAGTCTGTGGTGAAGTCTGGATGCCATCTTGAATCCACATAATTGAAAACAGATTATGGTGGTAACAATGTGCCACTTTTATAAATCTAAACATGGGTGTTATGTTCAAGTTGTGGTCCTGTTGTTAAATTAATGTGGTTGCTGAAAGCAGTTTAGTTGTGCTTCTGGAATTTCATGTTTGTGGAGACAGCTGTGTTTCATACAAGGCACATAAGTCACAAAGAGATGTACATGTCTTTATAACCAGTTAATTAAGCAAGCAAATTAACTGTGGCAGAGATAAATCAGTAATACCTAAGTTTATTAATAACCATCTTTATTTTTGGCTTGCTGAGATGGGGCTTAAGCAATATTACTTTAAGACGCATTCTGCTTCTGGAGAGATTTATCTCCATAGTGAAAGTGTTCTCTTATGTTTTTTTTCCCCATGTCTTAGGTTTCTCTTTTGGTTTGGATTTTCTTGTTGTAGTTTCTTAACTTTCCTGGCTGCAGAATTCTAACATTTTCTTTGGGCATACTCTAGCAGTAGACAAATAGCTGCTTTTTCTCTTACAAAGTCTGACATAGAGGACCAGTCAACTCGAGAGCTGATTTATTAACACAATGTAATGGTAAATAATAAAAGCATTGTTGGGATTTTTAATACTTGCTGGTTCTTTCAGTATATCCATTGTGTTCTGTTATATATAATGAGACCTATAATAAATGCATTTGTGCTTCTTGTACTCTATTTTGGATAGTATAGACCTCTATGGTTTAGCTTCCTTGCATAAATAACAGATTTTTTAGTGTAAGACACTTCTAGCAACTTAACCATCTGTATTTTTTAGCTGGGAAAAAAGTCTGAAATAGTGGGGCAGTATTTGGAAAATAGCACAGTTACTTGGATTTATTTTTCATTGTCTTCAGGTTGCATGAAGAAGAGAGAACTTTGAAAGCATTGTCTTCAGCCAAGAGTTCTGAAAGTATAATGACTGATGAGTCCCAGGCACAAGAAGCTGTCCATAAAACACAAGTATTTACTGAAGCACCTTGTGTGGGAAGTGAAGAAAGAACTCTGATAGAGAAGATGTTTGGAGGAAAATTAAAGACTAACATATGCTGTTTGAACTGCAAAAGTATGTCTCAAAAGGAAGAAGCTTTCACAGATCTCTCTTTGGCTTTCTGTCCTCCAACTTCCTTAGAGAACGTTGATCCGAAATGCATGGAGCATTCTGAAGTGAAAGATGACTACATGGTGCAAAGTAGTACTTTAGCAACCAGTCCTGCTGCAGAAACACCTCTCAATAATTTGGAAGTAAATCATGGATGGGGCACAATAATGAATGAAGGAACCATAGAAGACTTTTCTAGTGAGCCAAGCTCTGAGAATACCACGATTTCTGAACTCAAAGTTGAAAACAATGGGGATATGTCTCAGAGTCTAGTAGGTAAAAATACCCTGTCAGTTACAGACTTACTCAATTATTTTCTGGCACCTGAAATCCTTAGTGGAGACAATAAGTACTATTGTGAAAAGTGTGCCTCTCTGCAGAATGCTGAAAAAACTATGCAAATCATTGAGGAACCTGAATACCTCATTCTCACTCTTCTGAGATTTTCATATGATCCAAAGTGTCATATAAGGCGCAAAATCTTGGACAATGTTTCTCTGCCACTTGTATTGGAACTGCCAGTGAAAAGAGCAACGTCCCCTTTAGCTGTTGTTTCGGGAGGCTGGTCTGTTGGTGTGGAGATTTCTGATACTGGAGAAAACCTTGCTAAAAAACTGAAGCCCTCAGGTGCTGATGAAGTGACCTGCCCACAATTGGTGCCCTATGTGTTAAGCTCTGTGGTGGTGCATTCGGGTGTATCCTCTGAAAGTGGACATTATTATTCATATGCTAGAAATGTTACTGGGTCAGGGTCTTCAGGGCTCTGCCACCAGTCTACAGCTCTTTCTTTAGTTTCTCCTCAGGATAAGTTGTTTACAGAGGAGAGTCCTTGTACTGTTGTAGAAAACGAGCTGGACACTGAGATGCCAAGAGAGTGGTTTCTGTTCAATGACAGCAGAGTGACATTTACCTCATTTCAGTCAGTCCAGAAAATCACCAGTAGATTTCCAAAGGACACTGCTTATGTTCTGTTTTACAAAAAGCAGAACAGCACCTGTGGCTTCAACACCAATCCAGCAAATGGCCTCTGGGTAAATGGAGACCCTCCTCTACAAAAAGACCTCATGGATGCAATTACAAAAGATAACAAACTGTACTTGCAGGTAAGATGGAAATTTTGTGTAAAAGGTGTCGCTTTAAGCCTCACAAGAGGCAGTCTAAAGGAAAGAACAAGGCAGATTTTAAGTATTCTGCTATATTAACCTTATAAATCACCAGTCTGGCTTCATCTTGGTGTTGCTGGACAGGTTTCATAGGAAGGTTGTCACTGTTAGATGGGAAATGTCAAGGAAAATGGCATAAATTCATTTCAGTTTAAACTTTGAGTGGAGATGCTTGTATAAATCGTTTAACCACTTGTAATTCCAGAAAGGAGAGCTTCAAACAGTTGAAACTTTCATTGCCTTTACTAAATTAAAAGAGTGGCTTAAGTTTACTTAAAAACTTGTAAGTGATGTTCTGTCTAGTGCATTTTCATTTGTAGTGAAGTTGTACTTACAAAACTGTGCTTACCCAAATGCTGATGACCAGATGTGGCTGACTGGATTTCATTTTCCCTTCACTACCTGTGCTGTATCCTCTGCGAGACCAGCACTGCTAGCAACACTCTTCCTGTGGTCTGAGAACTTCACCTAGCTGTGACAGCTCTTTTGTTTGCTGTTACAAAAGTGTTCTCCACACTTAAGTATGTTTTTCTTAGTGTATTGCTGCTATTTTTGGCTGTTCTAGGAGTAAAAGTATGTTTTACTGTGTGCTCTTTGATGGGTTAAGCTGTTCCTGTAAGGGTTGTAGGTCAACTCAAATTAGAAGAACTAGGTAAATTTAACTTAGAAAAAATGAGCTAAATCTCACTGTGGAAAATCTGCTGCAGGTATTTTACAAACATGAACAGGAAAACTGAGAGCTTAAATTGCACCTCTGTTGCTATTTTCAAGCTGTGTGCTTAAAGCATTTATGTCCTGTCTGTCTTTGCTTGCGTGCCACATCTTGTCTTGACTTTCTCTTGGCTTCTGTAGCAGCAATCTCTGATCTCAGAATGACAGAATAGCTTGGGTTGGAAGGGGCTCTAAAGGCCAACTAACCCAACCCCTGCCGTGAGCAGGGACATCTTCAACTAGACCAGGTTACTCAAAGCCCCATCCTGCCTGGCCCTGAATGTTTCCAGGGATTTCCAGGGGCATTTACCACCTCTTTGGGCAACCCCCAGTGCTTCACCACCCTCTTAAAAAAATCATTCCTTTTATCTAGTCTAACTCTACCTTCCTTTAGTTTAAAACCACTACTGCTTGCCCTATTTGGTGGATTTTTTCCTTTTTTAATTGTAATCGTCTCAAAACGAAAAGTATTTTCCAAGCATATTATCTTTGCTTGCTTTCTAGCTTTTTGTTTGTTTTTAGATCTTTGCCTACCTTTCACTTCTGAATTCTTCATTATTGGCTTTCTTTGTAGTGTTCTACTAATCTCAGTTTCTGAGCTTCTGACCTTTTCTCATTTTAATTGAGGCTCATTATGAGTGCTTGGTTACTGTTTTTCTCAAATTAATGCTAATACTGTGATTCACTGAATTAGATTATTCTAATTTTACGATGCCATATTTCACAGTTCAGAGTTCTTAACTAATGCTTTCCAGCTAAGTTAAAAATATGTTTTTCTGTCCTGAGAAAGCCTTTAATTTTTAGAGGACATGTTCAAAAGAATTCTGTGTCTTATTGCTTTTGTTTTGCTACTGCATATCAGTTTCCTATATGGTAAACATAGATATTTTCAGTATAAATAACTAAACCTGCAATATGGGTAGCTCCCACTCTATTTAAAACAAAATTAAAAACCCTTTTTGGGAACGAATGGAAAGCAAGGGGGGGTGCTCTGTATTATTTTGAGTCCAGAGAACAGTATTCACTATGAAGTTTTGTTTACCTAATGTAGTATTTCTTGGGATAAATATAATAAATATAACAATCTGAAAACATTGAGCATTTTTAGAAATAAGGCTATTGCTTGTAAAAATGCCAGTGCTGTAAGCTAAACAGTTTGGTAGTGTAGTTTTTCAGCTAAGCAGGCTATTTATGCAAGGTCTGCTATTTTCATCAAAATCTGCAGTTGATTTCTGGTACTACCAGAGAGTTTTTAATATTTCCTTATTATTGCTAGTAAACTTATTTAGTTTTTGGTGTGTCACAGAGTTAGCTAGACACCTATGACTCCACGTATTGCTGGAGGTAGCATAATGCTGTCTTCAGTAATATGGCCAGTACATTTGTGTAGATGGTCTCCTCCAAATATCTTCTATAATTTTGAAAATGAGTTTGCATTTCAGTCCTTGGTAGTGTACAATAGTTTCACACTTAGACTCTGTTTTTGAAGAGGGCAAAATAATTTAGACTCACCAGGATGACTATCACCTGTGAAAATGTTTGGACAAGATTTCAGTTTAGTGCTTTCATGGTAGTATAATACAGTCAGGAAGAAGTGAAGGTGACCCCTGTAGTTACTAAAACCCTGTTCTAAAGTTTGCTGCCATTGCCTTTAGAGGGAGGTGTGTGGTGATGAAGTGTCAAGTGAGGGCAGCTATCGGTATGAGCCTTAGCACTGGAATACTTTCAGTTTGTTGCCAGGTCCACTGTCTTTTCCTGTTACCCTTCCAGAGCCAACACCTGCCTTCTCTCCCTCAATATTTGAAGCTCTTGGCTGATTTGAGAAAGGTATACTAAAGATACAGAATTGCTGCAGGGTTTATTGAACTAGTTGGCCAGAGACAAAGTAGTGCATGATATGTCTAATGAGGGAAGAGCCTGTGCTCATCCTCTGCTTAGATGTCTTAAGAAGCCTCAGGAGCATTCAGCCGAAAAAGCAGCTGGCAGGAGGCAGAGCTTTCATGTTTCTTCCGCTTCTGCAGGTACATTTTCGAGCAGTTGACTCTGATTTTTATGAAGTGCTTGAGAGTTTCCGAGTATTACTAAGTTGTAACAGTTAGCATAGCAATAATACTTGAAAGCTGAAAAGCTGCAGTGAATAGAAACTAGATAGCCTGTCCATCTTGTGGCCTTTTATCTGAGTATATTGTTACTCTGTGCAGTTGATTGAGAGGAATAAAAAAGTGTCTTTAAAGTAATTAACATTGATTTAAAGGTTTTACCTTTCAACTTTGTAACCAAGAACAAGCACATCTGAAAATTGCTAGGATGAAAATTTATATGAAATGTTTATCAAAACCTGTTTTCTTAGCTTCTCATTAGCAGTCTCATTTCTTAGTGACATCCCATGTTGCTCTAAAATACAATTTTAGCACGAACTCAGATGGATTTAATTTTGTTTCACTTATGCTTACTGACAATCAGCGAAACTGTACTTCTTAGATTGGCTGTGGATGTTCAACTTGAAAATTCAGCAGAGCTGTTCACTAGAAATTAGTGATGCTGCTTTAACAAACATTTCAAGGGCACAAGATTGTGAGTTAGGGTTTGTTGTTTTGGGTTTTTTTTAATTGTCTTTACTCTTTCATTTCAGGAGCAAGAGCTTAGTGCTCGAACACAAGCACTTCAAGCTGCCTCAGCCTCTTGCTCTTTCCGACCCAATGGATTTGATGACAACGATCCCCCGGGAAGTTGTGGGCCCACGGGTGGAGGAGGAGGGGGTGGGTTCAGTACCGTCGGTAGGTTGGTCTTTTGACCACGAAGACGACCTGGAATACACTGGTTCTAAAGCAGCCTAGTACTGCTGAGGACAAATAAAATACTGAACTCTGTCAGATATTGTACCAGGCTTTGAGACTTGATCCTTGTCCAAAAGCAAATATTGGTGTTTTTTTGGTTATGTTTTATTTGAAATAAATAAGCGCATAATGGAAAAAAACCTACCTCTTAAAAGTTCAGTTGCTTTCATAGTAAGATATGCTTGCCCAAAAACCTGAAAATTAAGATTTTTTTAAGTAAATGCTAATGACATTGCATTAAACTGAACAAAATGCACTTACATCAGTTTCTCTTGTCCTCATCCACTGAATGAAAAATGTTCATTTTTTACTCTGATGGTATTGCTTTATGTGGAAATCCATTTTCAGATGGGCTAAACTGCCTCTGTAGTCTCTCACCCACTGCTTATTTTCAAATCCAATAGCTTTGTGGATTTTCAGAGATGATGCAATTTCTAATGAAGGCAATAACTTAAATGTGACATGATACAGTACTTTCCAGGTTAAAAATTATTCAGTCCATTTCCAGTGTAAATGAAAAAAAATTTATAAATATTTGCTAACTTGTTATCCAAAAAAGTGCATGTTGTGTAGGAGCAATGTTTTTAAATATAAATTGTTAACTTTGTAGCATTTCTAATTGTTTTGAGGATTTTGAAATTATTTCAGGGAATATATCTACTGAGTATTGGAAAGGAAGAGATTCTGTATGTGCCTTGCAGTACTGTAACTTAAACTCTCTGAGGCTGCAAAAGATGAGAAAAATGTCTTAGTAGTCAATTATTTTTTGTCAGCATTAGAAATCAAGACATTTATAGAAAGCTTTTAGGTTTCCAGAAGTAAAAATCTGTTAGTTTGAAATGCAGTAAGTGTTGCCCTTTATTTTTTGATGAAAAAATATACATCCCATATAGTGATCTATAACTTTCATGGCATGTACTGCCGAGGAAAAACCAGTCATAAAAACGGAGCCATTTTGGTGAAGTCGCAGAAAAGCTGCCTGTATTGATCTTTGCTGAGGATCTTTGCCTGTATGGATCTTCTAAAGTTTTGCCTTTGGGTTTTGCTGGTAGTGAGAACTTTCCAGTGAGTTCAGGATTATTTTTCTTTTTTTGTCTGCAGAAGCCCAAAATGATTCTACCTAAGGTGTGGTGTTTGGCAGCTCGTTAGGCCAGCAGAGGTTGAGAAGCCGCAGCTTTGAGTCTTTGCAAAAATAGTAACTTTGGTTTTCATGTGCAATGAGGATAACAGAAGTCAAGGACTTAGACTGTTGAACCCAGTGATTGATTCTTGAGTAATCTTAGAGTGAAGTGTAAATTTATTTAAAACATTTTTACAAAATTCTGCACTGTTTTTGCTGTGTTTTTATATTCTATTAGCTGACTAAGTGTGTCCTTAAAAAGCATGCGGACCTCGCGGGTTTTAGCACAACTGTATAAAAATAAGCAGATTTTTTAGAAAATGCTTTAAGAAAGCATAAGATAAGTTGAAAGAATGAAGTCTTGTTCATATGATTCTAAATATATGAAGTTTAGTCTGAAAGGTAACTTAGCTTGCAAGCTATTTTTATATTATCACTAAAACTATGCTATTTACCATAGGTTCAGATGTTATACTCAAGAAAGCTAGAAGAGCTCACTTTGATTTTTATTTTTTTTTTTAATACTTGCCAAGCTTTCTTGTGACAGTTTGTGATACCTTGGCTTTGGCCTACTCTCTTCATTGATATCTCAGCTGTGGGTCTCTGAACCAGGAGTTCAGCGGCAGAAACGTGGAATGTTTTGAGACCAGCATGAGGAACATTCTCATTTCATTGTACTTGGATGAGGTTTTTTTTTGAAAGTTCACTTTGCTTTGAAATTCTCTAACTTTCAGTCTAAGAGTGGTTTTTATTTCCTTTTAGGCTTCTCTGCCAGTTTGCTCTGGTTTGAAAGTGTTTTTATAAGACAGGTTAATTTGGCTTTTCTCTCCCAGATTGAAGACACACTGAAACGCTGTCTACTCTTTGCATTGCCATGGGAATATTTTGTCCCTCTGTATCAATTTACTGTTCATTTTAAACTACTTGTAAGTAGAATCAGAGGCTAGTGGTTTTACTCTATATGAAATCATAATTTTGTAGAGGTTGGTTTTGTTTTGATGTTCTCACAGTAAAAATACTAATTATGCAGCCTGCCTAAAAATAATATGCAGTATGTCTTTCATATACCTGTTGAACTATATTTATTTCATGAGCTCTTAGAAGGCTTTCTACACCCTTGTTTGCCTGTTCTAAATTAGATGTTAAATATGGAAAATTTACATGAGAATAATGCCAATCAGGTTGGATCTGCTTAGTGCAAAAGGATGGATGTCTGAAACTGAAAATAACTTCTTTCTTTCACCTTGTAGACTTCTGTCAATGCATTTGCTTGGGGTTTTACAAGTCCATTTTAAAATTCAGGATACCTTTTTGCAAGTCTGCTTGCTGACTTGACAGCTGTCCTAGGCTGATGAGTCATAGATACCCAACTTGGAAGGTTTCAACAAACTTAGTGGAAGTAGAGATTTATTTCATGCTTTGAAATGTGCACCTGTTTTATTGTTACAGTAATGGTGTTGCATGCCACTATCTTCTGGACATGAGAGAAAAATGTACATATGGTACTTTGATTTCTGTTGCTTGTGAATGAATGCTGGATGGTTTGTTTATTTATTTACCTTTTTGGCGTCATTCTTAATATGTTTTCTAAGTTGAATCAATAGAAAGATACAAAATGCATAAGACCATTTCAGAAGCTTAGGGGGTTTTGTTGTTTCCTTTTGTGAAAGAGACACAGTTGGTACAACTCAAGGGTGGTGTGTCTTTTAAAATTGTATTTCCTTCTACCAAGACAGACTGTAATTTGGTCTTTGTTTTAGTGGTCACTGAAGTTGTATTAACTTTCTTCTGTGCTGTTAATTTTGTACAGTTTTTTCATGTGGAGCATTACAGTGGATAGCTGTGAATGTCTCCCCTGTAACAAGTGATTACAATGTCTATGAGCCCATTTATCCAGGATGAGGAGAGAAGAGGCTTCTTTGGATAACTAAACAAATCACACTTTCTGGCTAGCTTTTTTCTTTTTTTTTCTGTGTTCCCTTTTCTGGAAAGTTCAATATTTTATCTTCTCTATGCTCTGAAATTTTAATTTCATGGATAAGTCTTAATTTTTTTATTTTTTAATCTGTAGCAGTAAGTTTGTTTGTTGAGTCAGAGCACTTTTTTTGTACAAGTGACAGACAAAGGGCAGAAGCTCTAGGGAGCTGCGAGTGTTGAAATGGAGTCAAATGGGTATAAATTTTCTGTAAATAAAACTTAGATTAGAAACAAAGTTCCTAATTCTGGAACAGCCTTCTGGGTGGAGCCTTGCTTTGAAGGAAGAGCCAACTATGTCTGTGAAAGAAATTAAATGCAAAGTGATGTCTGAATAGTAGGGAACTAGACCTGATAAACCAGAGGTCCCTTCCTAGAGTTTTGCTCTTTTGTTGGGTTTCCTGTTTTGCTACATTGCCAGTTTTGTTTTTAAGGCTCAAAGATTCAAGGGTAAATAAAGGGAATGCTAAACTGACATAACAACTAAAGTTAACTGCTTAATTTTGGGTGGTGTTGGTCTCTGATACAGGGGAATGAAGCATACAGATCACCAAATCTGGCAGGTGGAAGCTTGGAGGAGTTGTGATCTAAAGAAATGTGCTCAGTTTGTAACACAAGACTGATTTCCTGGGGTAGCAACTTACAATGAGATGTAATGACTTGTAGCACTTGGTATCCTCAGTAGGCAGTAATCAAATGGAAATTATTGGATATTTTCAAAGGGTGAGCAAATGATCTATGATGTAAATGAGATCAGAATAGACAATCTTCAAGGCTTTCATGTTCCCTGTAGCCAGTCATCCTAGGTCTGCCTAAGTCTGAATTCACAGCTATGAGTAATGTGGTGTTCTGTGGGGTCAGATGTGACGGAGAACCGAGATTTGTGTGGTGCTGTCTGGGTTGTGTCCCACACGACCTCTGGCTGTGGGGTTTAGTGTGGCACTGCCTCACCACACATGCTTTTGTCTTACAGTGCACACACACATTCCCCAATTCACTGGGAATCTGCTTGTGCTTGAATTAAAGCATCCAGATCAGAGGCATGACAACCAAAACTACCCAGAGTGAAGCACATGAACGTATTTTAATGCACTATGTGCCCTCCCTATTAAACATGAAAAATCCCCTTCTAAATCTGCAGGATTCTAGATAGGAATGTGGATTCAGGATATACATTTCTTGTTCCCTCTTTTTTTTTTCCACTGCAGATAATATTTTTAGGAATCAAGTGTAAAAGTGCTTTAATAGACATGTCAAATGAGAACACTGGGCGATTCCTCATGAAGTTGCTGTGGGAAAGAGGGACAGCAGGTGGTGAAGAAGAGTTGGTACTGAACTGAAATGGGACAAATACAGAAAGGATAGGCTGGCTCTAATCTGATTTAGAAGATGCACATGTTTTAATTTGACTGCTGTAACTTCATTCCACCAAAGGATACTTTGTCAACAATGCCTTGTGTTATTTGAGCCTGATCCTTCAAAAGTTTCCGCTGTATCATTATATCCATTTATATTTTGAAGGAGAAACATCTCAGTAGGCATATTGAAAATATGCTGCTGAGCATATTTAAGGTTGACATTAAAAAATGAATTCAGCAACAGGGTATGTGATTGTGCAAGCAGCTGTGGTGTCATACAGCGTCCTCGAGGCCAGTGGTCTCCAAACTTTGATTGCACACCCATGTCACTAAAAACTTACGTGTGCACACACTCCATGTATATTTATTAATTTCTAAATAATATATGTGCTACTATACTAATATATTATGTACATACACAGGAGTAGAAATTAAAAATTATGAGAGAAAAGTGAAATAAAGACTATTTTTAAATTATTTAAAATTTCGTTTGTTAATTCTGCAAAATATACTTTCTTCTTGCACCCAAACGGTTTGTCCTGGGGTGCATGCACCTCGCTTTGGAGACCACTTCTTAAGGGTATAGTCTTGCAAAGAGTTTTAACTTGATGGGAACAGGTATCAAAACTGACCAGTTTATAATTACAGTTTCTTTTACTCTGTGAATATAGACTGTTGTCCTTAACTTTGTGCTGCATGACTCTGTTTTGGATCTCTGTTTATTCAGAGTTCTTACAAAATTTGGTCCAAGGGCTGTGAACTGTTTTGCCATTTGTTCTCCTCCAGTGTGCATTAAATGACAAAAACAAGAGGTGTCAGCCTTAAGTGGTTTGCAGAAATGCAAAGGCGTTCCAGTTTGGAGCAAAGGGCATATCCCCTGCCAAACACAGGGTGTGTTAGTACTTGGCTTTAAAGGTTAGTACCATTTTTCAACTGACTTGCCCTTTCTCAGATGTTCACTAAAGAATTGCAGTATTTAGTGCTCAGCTTCTCAGAAGAAAGTAATTAATTTTCTTGCTCTATCTTTCCTGATGTTTGTTTTACTGAATTACAGTTGAAACCATTTTTGCAGTATGCCTGTTCTTCTTAATTCTGGTAAACTGGCATAGATTTTTAGTATTTCATATCAGTTTTTTAAAATTGAAGGGGCAAAATGACTGTACATGTGTTGGGCTGCATAAAGAAGTCAATATTTTAAATGCTTCAAAAGATGTCTCAAAGTACATAAGTTTTCATGTGTTTGACTGGAAAGGTAAGATGTTCTAGTAAAATATAAAAGTGGTGATTTGGGGTTTTTTAGTTGTATATTTTACCTGTAAATCTCAGCCTGAAGGATCTCGCACAAAAAACATGGAAAATAAGTCATCTGAGAATTCATGGTGGTCCAACTGTATCTGGAGGATGAAGTAGCTGGATTTCCTGCGTATTTACAATGCAGTGATATGACAGTGTTTCATTTGAGTTGTCTTCTCAACTGGTGATACTTCAGTCTTCAAAGAATATGAAATGACTTCAACTTGTTGAAATCATAAAGGACATCATAGTTGGTTAAAATGCAGCCTTTCTCAATGAACATGGAAGTTATGGCACAGAAACATTCAGGCCTCCTGTAAATAAAGACATGATTCTCAAAAGCTGTTTTCAACTTTTCTGTATTTTTCTTCAAGTTTCCCCAGACTAAAAGTTGAAAGAAGGCTTTTGGGTTTGGTTGTTTTTCTTGACTACAGGGATACCTAGGAAACTCAAACAATTAACAGGCCAATTATCTGTCAGTTACTACTGGGTGTTGAACTGTGTGAGAGGGAAGGGAAAGGTTTGGGTTGCCCTTAGAATATGTAGTTTGAAGTTGAGTCTCCTCGAGTTGGCTGCCCACAGCTCCCTCTGGCATTAGAAACAGCTGCCTTTATGTGGTCTCTGGATTAAGTTTGGTACTGCCTATGAGGAGAAAATCGTGGGAACCTCCCCTTCATCCAAGTCCTATTCAGGCTAATTGAAGAATTACTCTTGACCTGAGCTGTTTCAATTTTGCTTTGATTAAGTAACTTAAATCTATCTGCCAAGGGAAAGGACAGATCAAGCTTTAACATAATACTATTTTTAATTTTTTTTTTGTTGTTTTAAATAAGTGTTTTGGCTCCAGTAGGAGCTGCTGCTAGTGTGCTGTGCTTTAAACATCCCAGGTCTGCAAGAGGTGTTTCCTACTGCTGGGACCATGAAAAACAGCAGCTATGCAGAATTCCTTGGGGAAGGGAATTGGCTGCAGTATAAACAAGCAACTAGGTGGATGATTTCATCATTTTGATCGGTATGCTGTGTGCATTTGGGAATTTGATGTGGAAGATGTGCGAGGATGATCTTTTTCTAAAAGCAGTTACAAATGTTTCTGCAGAAGGCTCAGTTCCTGGAGCAGGATCCTAGGCAGTGTCAGTGTGATCTTGTATAGCAGCCTCCAGGAGTAGTGCTGCTCCCACAGTGTGTGTTCTGGTGCAAAGTATGGATGGAAAGACAAAAATGCAATTAGTCTACTAATCCTGAAGTGCACCGTCTGTTCACACATCACAGGCTTAAGTGTAGTCAGGGGCGAAGACCATTTTCTTTTGTTGGGGGTATCAAGAAGCAAAATATTTCTGGAACCTCTCATTTTTGGGGGCCAAATCCAGCATGGAGTTTGTGCATTGTGGTCAGTATTCCTGCAGTTCTGATTGCACAGAATGAGCCACAAGTCAGGAGGCACTTCGAGCACAAGTTTTAACTGCCTGTTTGACAAGGCTGCTTTTGAGCTCAAGTCAGCTCATCTCCAGCTTATTTGGTCCCCTTTGGTGCTAAAGATTTGCTGAGTGGGGAAAAACCAGGATGAACTATAGAGGAGGGCAGCTCATGTTCTGGGAGTGGGCATGAATGCTCAGCTTCTGAGAGGATTTGATGAAAGGAAAACAAGCGAAGCATTTTTTAAAAGCAGAAGGAGAAACTGGAAAGAAATGTAAGCAAGAACTTCAGAGTGTGTGGGTATGCAAAGCTGTGGATTTCCTACTCTTTTTGGGACCAAAAAGAGTTTGCTTTGTTTAAGCAAAAGCATGCCAACTCCATATGTCACATATACATTAAAAAAGTGGGAAAAAGTACAGCAATCACTTGATCAAGGTAATTCTGGCCTATTTGTGTTTTTATTATTTGAGCTATAGTAATGCCCAACCTATCCCTATTTAAGCAATTTTTTTACACAAAACTAGATATTTTGAGGTTTATCTTTTTAACTTAATCTCTTTTGGAAATAGCTGTTTAATTTTTCTGAACTGTTTTCTGCCTTGCATATTCTCCCCACTTTTTTAAGGGATCATGCACAATTTCTTACATAAAGAGGTGTGGGTGAGTGTAGTGACAATTAATCTAATTTGGTATGATAAATATTATTTTAGGCTGTAGATAGCCTTGTCCCTGAAACCTCCTTAACCCCAGATATTTTTTTTTTTTTTTGGATGCATGTTATCCTTCAGATCATTAGGTCCCAGCCAAGACTATTCTCTTTACCCTCCCTCCTACTTTAAGTGCCTCATGAAGAGATGCAGCCAAGAGTCTGCCTGGCTAAGAGAAACTGTGGTATCACAAATTAGAGAAAATTGTCATTTGGTGAGTTTTCTCAGCAGTTCTGTGTTTAGTAGTGGTTTTAACCTATTTTGCCCCATCCACCTGGGAGCTTTCTTTTATCTTACTCTCCCTTAAACAAATCTGGTGGAAATCATGCTTACAAAATATTTCCTGCTCTGGCTTCAGCAACATTGTGGGTTTTTCTGTCTTTACATCCACTCTCCCCCTCTTCATTCAAGTCTCTTGCTGACTGATGCTAACCTCTCCAGGACACAGATGTATCTTCTACACTGCATTCAGGTCAGTACATGGCTGTACCCAACACTGTTTCTTTCTTGGTTAGCTTCTAAATGCTACCGTGATAAACGTAATTCCTAAGTGTATCAAACATAGGGTAACAAAAATGCAATTAGAAAAGTTAGGTTAACTGTTGCATCTATATAAGGAGGAGTGAGTTTCTATACAGTCTCAGTTTTCCATTTAAAAATTCAGGCAAGTAGCAGTTACAGTAAAATGTTTTCTGTGTCTTCAACACTGTAAGAACTCCTGCTAAGAAATCTGTATAGGTTGCACTGGTAGAAGGGGGTAGTGTAGGGTTAGGTTTGCTTCAGGTATTTGTAGGGAATTGCAGTATTAAGAGGTTCTCACAAAGGCCAATCAGTCCTCATTTTTATGCAAAGGTTTGTGGTTGCAGGTGCTCAAACCATTAACGATTCAGTGCCAATTCAGGTATTTTATATTTGGCTCTGAATAATGTTGAACTCCAGGGCAGCACAACCGTTCTGCTGGTGGCAGGGCTTGGTGGTTCTGTGTTGGCTGGACAGAAAGGTAAATTACAGCAGTCTTCATTCAGATGGAGCCATGGACACTAGTGGTGATGGTGAGGGGTAATAGAAACCTTGACTTGATTTTGTTCATGTGGGAGTCAGTGAACTAAGTGACACCACTTAGTCTGATTGCCAGGTAGAAGCTTGCCCTGTATCAACAGTGTATAAACAATGATGAAGCAAATTGTGTGACTTCCAAGTACATTGCTGCTTTTGAGGGCAGAGGAATTTCTGAAATTGCGTTCCACAGTTGTTAGCTGTAAATTAATCTGTGCATACAGATATAGTACGTGAAGAACAGGAAGGAATATTTCTGATTAAAACTGCCCTGACTCAAGTATTCTTGTACAGTCGTGCCTGTTTTTTCTCTAATTGTTCCTACCTCAGAGATCAGGGTTGCGACTTCAGCTGTGTTTTGTTTTCAAGGACTTTTGTACATCCTTTGTTGCATACTTATGTAAAGTTTTTACTTCCTTTGAGTGGCATAAGTTTTATAAATATATTCCAAGCATTATCATTTAAATGTGAGGAGTTTTACTCCACTTAGCTACTGACATCCCCGATGTGCTATATTAATTTTGGAGTAATTATGTGTTTATCCAGTAGAGAGCACTAATGACACTGCTATGCATTAGATGACATTCCCATCAAATTATTAGGTGTTGTCTTCAAGTTTTGTGCTACAGGGCACTGGGCTGGGCTTAGGAATGTAGAGTTTTTTCTCAGTCCCTGTGTGGCTGAAGGTCTGCCATAAATAGTTTTGGGGTGAAAAGAATGTAAAGCAGGAGCCTGCAGGAAATGCTAAACTTATATTTACCCTCAGTTTGGAGGCACAGCAGTACTGCAGTATCTCCTTTGCACTAAAGAGCTAAGAGAAGGCCTTTGATGTGGAAGTTGATCAACATCTCTCTTGGAGCAGCTGGTGCCAGGACTGTTGGGATAAATGGCTGACTGCTGATGCTACAAGTATCTTAAACATCTCTGTGGCATGGTATAATCAAGGTGATTCCTGCCTCTTTCTATGTGGTCAGAAACTTATCAGCAGTGGCTAAAAAAGCATTTTTATGAATTATCTTTTAGGGTCTGCCTTTGCTTCAGAGCCAAGCTGGACATGAGATAGTCTACTGAAACTGGAATTCTAGAGTCACCATTGGTGATACTGCATTAGCAAGGAACACTTGTCTTTGAGATGTCAAATGGAGTTTGTGACCAGCAGCTTAGAATTCCCTTTACTCACTTTGTGAAGAAATTAGATGGAGCCAATAAGAAAAGAGAAACAGACCCACTAATATGTTTCAAAATAAACAAGCGAATCTCAAATTTGTGTCCTGGAGTGCTGGGCAGCATGGTGAGAGACACTCTGCCCAGCTCAGTTCATTCTTAATAGTTCACTGAACTGTTAACCTTACATCTGCAGCATGAAGGTGCTGCCTGTAGGAGAAAAAGGTGTTTCAATTCTCCCTTAGGATAACAGAAGAATTTTAATAATGTGACTTGTGTATATTAATCTTCCTAAATACACAGAGAATCTGAAACAATCATACTCCAAGAAGCATGAGATACAGCGATTCGTATCAGCCTTGGATGAATTATTAAATTATTTGCAAAGAAGTTAAGGAAAAAAAATCCAACAGCCACACTATGATGTTGAGCATGAACTTGTAGTGTTACCTCTAGGCCTTTTGCATTAGCTGATGTTTGGTTTGAATTTGGGAGACCACTGTATTACCTCAAGAACAACTCTCAATTTTTATCCTTGCTACTTGAACAGAAACTTAAGGATTAAAATTAATAGGGGAAAAGGGGGAAAGGTCCAAGCCATGAATTAGATAGCATATTTAAATAAACCATGTTAACGTCAAAAATAGCATCTTTCTGTGCTTAAAAGTCGGGCTGATATGGAAAATCTGCTTGCTTGGGGGAGAATTTCTGAATTAGAGGAATTTCAGTTTTTCTAAGAGAAAATGAGTACTTTTAAGAGAGCAGTCATAGGTGTTTCTGGGAGATACATGTATTTTGTGTATTGGGTTTTGGTAATATGAATGCAGTTAATTCATGTAGCTATTATAACAGTTAATTCTTTTCTGCTTTTAATGGCATTTGTCAGTTTGTCTTAGAATCTACCATATGGTAACAATCTGCATTAAAACCCTGGCCTGCCTGAAATTAAATGGGAGTCTTGCCATGGACTTCAGCAAGTCCAGGATTTCACTCCGCTCTTCATCTTGCATGACTAGTGCTATTCAGGGTGTGGCAAATACTCTATATTCTGCATCTTGATTTATGGGAGCATTTGCTGAGCAGATGTTAGGGAGCTAAACTTGTTCATTTCAATCCATCTCTCCTAGAGCAAGTGAAAAAGTGAGGCCAGCTTGGTCTCAGGTGTGATTCTGGTCACCTGGGGTGCTTGGAGAGATTACAGTTTCTGACAGGTCAGAAACATCATGCTGGTTTTTTGAAATGCAGCTATAAACTGGATAAGGGGTTGGAGTAGATGACCTCCAGGCATCCCTTGGAACCCTAACTGATTTGGGATGTATTGCTCCTGCTGGGTGGGGGAGTACCTTTATATACATATATATATATAAAGCACATGAGTTCCCATTTTTCAGGAGAAATATTGGTCTGAAGATACAAAATAAAATTAACAATTACTGAATAGCTTTGGTTAACAGTAAGAAAAAACTCCCTTGCCAATAATTTTGATTGGCAGCTGCAAAATAACACTGTGCTTCATTAGTTCAATAATGGTGGAAGGGTGTTTGTCAGAATCCCAGTTTACAAGGAAGATAAAATAAGAATGCATAACTGGCATATCTTAACCAGAGCCCACTGTGGGAGTCACTCCCACAGTTATGTCTGGTGCTTGCCAACTCCTACTGAGCCTGGTATTTTCCCATTGTATTGTTTTTACTGATAGCTTCCATTCAATAATAACAGGAATCTTTGCAAGAGTGAGAGATTATCGCTCTTTCTAATTGAATAAAGAAGTATTAAGTGATTTCTACAGCTGCTGAAGAATGTGTAGCCTATATGATAAAGTAATCTAAGGATTTGATCTTTTTTCTTAAAGCAGCTGATGAACATTTTATCGCATGTTCAGATATAAAATAATATCTTTCCTGTTATGAATCTCTTTTGGGGAGGAGCAGTAAATGAGGGAGGAAGGCTGCCAGAGATAATTACTGAAATGCCCAGCTCACATAGATATATATATAGATATATATATGCTGTCACAAGACAAAGCTGCACAGTATTTTGTGTAGCAAAACATGAAGTACATTTTTATGAGCAGTAATAGCAAGGAAATAAAGCAGTCAGAATAAGATAATACTCTTTTCTCCTCATGTCTTCCCAACAAAGACAAAAGCTCTTTAAATATAACTGCTGTTTAACTGGGAACTCCTGATATAATAACAGAGGACAAAAGCTGAGCTCAGTTTCTTGCTGGAAAAGAGGAGTGTCCTTGAGATAAGTTGCCTGCTCTGTAACATTTCCCCACCACAGAGGGATGTTGTCAGCCTCCAGCATTTAGACCCTTTAGAGCCCCTCCACTCTGTGTGTGCAGAAGAACCACAATAATAAATGTTTCCATCTGCTTCTGCTTAGGAGTTTGAGCCTTATCCTATTCTCCACAATGTTCTATGCACTTGAGAGAGCCAGGAGTGATTATTTCCATTAGTGAGAACCAAGATCACACCCTGAAAAGCCCCATCTGGTCCAAACCTGCTGCAGATTGCCTGCTGGGCAGTGCAGGTCACTCTGAGATCATCACACTGATGTCCTGTGTGCTGACAGGGTCCTCTTCCCATCTGTTGGCTGTGTTGCTGTTCTGAGCCTGCTCTGGGATTAGCCTGGGATGGTTGTGCTGTAGCATGTGTGGCTGTGTGCAGCAGGTGTGTGACACCCATGCAGCAAATGCAGGAGATTTGCACAGGAGCCAGATTTTATGTGTGAGCTGGGCCTTGCCTTTGGATCTGTGTGTCAGAAGGATGACCACAGAATGTTTGTCGTGAAGCATTCGGCACCTCCAGGGAGCTTTTCTTGGTTGCTGTGCTTCTGTTTCGCTCCCCTTCAGCTCAGTCATCCAAGTCAGGTAATTAAGGAAAGGGGAAAGGAGCTGATTAATGGGATAGTTTTAGCTCTTGCAAGATGCTCCAAGGCCACGGCAGGGGCTGCCAAGTGAGAACCAGAACCTTTAAACACCTGCAAATCCTGGTCATGCCTCAACCATTTGTGAATTCTCAAGGAAGATTGAACATGTGGGAATAAAGCTTTGTACCACATCATCTCATTCCTGAGTTGGCTTAATATTTGATTAATGAAGAAATAGGAAGTTGCTGAATGTTTAGTTTAATAAGCACTTTAAATTTGGGGGCTGAAATATGCAGTTTACATAAAGCCATTTGGGTTTGGGTGCTTGCCTTGTGAGCACTTTGTGAACTCTGTAAAGCAGGGACCACGTGTGTGGCAGTATCTGGCCAATACACCTTTATGTGTAGTTTTCAGGTCTTAATTTTGTGTGTATAAAATTGTGCTATTGGCAAAACTAGTGCATAGCCTTGTAGAAATTTTCAAATTTTTTTGTTGAAGCTGCTGTGAGGGTTTTTTTTCTAAACAGAAAAAGGCCCTCAGACTGCAGACTGACATGCCAGTACTTGTATTAAGATCTCTAAATTCCAGTGTATCTTTCAGTATGTTCTTCAGTCCCCCTTCTCTTTGAAATGATCTCTAAGAATCTGTAGAAACTATTTTTTCTCAGTCTTTGTCTGTATTCTCTCTTTCTCTCTCTGTCACACATCCTTAAAATTAATCTGTAAGGAGTAGGGTTCTCACACCAACCAGAACCTGCTTGTGTTTCAGAAGGTGTAAGTTCATTGATACATTAGGAAAAAAAAATAATTCCTGTGTCATCTTAAGAATGTTTTATATTACAAGTAGAAGTTGACTATTTTTAAGATGCATAATAAATCCTAAATGTAATACAGTGACCAGCCCTTTCTGCTGTTGAGCTTTGACCAGCATAGTGAGGATGTGGAGAATTGTTGTTACTTGTGTGTAGGAACTAATTAGACCAACTCAAATTAAAAATCAGACTAACTTGTAGTTTTAATGACTTTTAAGCCCATTAATGTGTCCTAGAGTCTTTATAGATAAAGTTTCATAAATGGATGAGCCAAATTAGCAACTGGCAGCTATCAGGAGGAGATACTATCCTCTTGCCTCCTCTCACCTTGAGCTGGCTTTGGCATTTGTGACTGCATTTAAATCAATTTAAAGCACTTAAATTCCTTTCTGTTCTGCTGAATGTTCCCACAGATATTCTGGCTTGTTTTCAAAATAGTGTGGCGTGAGGTGTTGGGTCTTTTTGTTGTTTTTTGTTGGGGTTTCATGAGTTCTGCTGGGGTAGTAAATTGCATCAACTTACTTTCCACTTGGACGAGTGCTGGTGTCAGCACAAGGCAGGGTGTGGGTGACTTGCACAGCTGGAGAGCAGAGGGAAAGGCTGAGAAGAGGATATTGCAGAAAGGGAAGCCTTCCATTTCTAGGAGGGCTGTTTGTGGATTTGACTCAGTTTTATCACAGTGCTGTATCTTCGTCCTTCACGTGTTACAGATGTCCCCTTCAGCAAGCTGAAGGAGTGCAAGGAAGAGAGTGGTGGGATGCAAAATCCTGCTAATTAATTCACTGAGGAGATACATGTATCTTTGTCTCATACTAAGGTGTGAAGAAGATGTCAAAACTTGCATTAGCAGACAGAAGGCATGGTAGTAATAACATTAAGAATAGAGCTGACCTGCTCTTGATTTATTAATAGCACTAGTGGAATTTGAACTGATTTATCAAGATGGGACTAAGTGCTTAGTACTTCTACGCAAATAGCCCATAAATCATTCATCAATGACACCTCATTGAAAGTTACATTTTGTTGTATTTTTTTCTCAAACACCTGTAGGCACAGAAAATTGTTTTGATCTGCATTCACATGTAATAAAGCTCTTTCTCCCTCTTACAGTATTTTGGGTTTGGGATAATTTTTTTTAAAGATTAAGAATATACCAGGTTCGTAATCCAGTAATATTAGTTTGAAAGGGCCTGGGTTTGTGGTGCTCATACAGCATTAAAAGGCCATTTGTGGGTAGTCTGAGGTGCTCTGCGAAAGCCTGGAATCCTGGGTCACTTGGGTACTATTGTTCAAAATGCTGGTGGATTAAGGTTTTTCTGAATGGTTCCAGAATAAGGGAATTCTTCAGCTAAAAGGTGAAAACTTGTCCATTTTATGTGACTCTGTTACCTCGCTTTGTATTTGGTGTCCCAGCAGTTCCTTTTTTCCCCAGGTAACTGTGAGCTGCACAATCCTCTTCCTACACAGCTCCACTGGAGGTGGGGGTTATTTTATTTCAGCTGCTAAATACAAACTCCTTCTTTCCAGGACACCTGCCTGAAGCTGCAGCCTTCATCTTTGATCTGTATTTCCACCTACCCAGCCAGGTCTGATGTTAAACGTGTTTCTCAGGGCTTTTTGCTAAGCCATTGTCACGTCTATGCTTTTTTTCTCCTCCTTTACAGAAAGCACCACATGGCCTCACTAGGGCCCAGAGCTTCAGCTTTCCCCCATGACTGTGCAGTACCTGCTACAGGCATGTCTGCACACTTAGTGCAGGATTTGCCTCTGGAGTAGGAGCACAAGGAGACACATTCCATGATTACACGCAGGGGGATGGAAAAGGGGCTCGTGGTCTGGTGGCTTGCATGCCCTACGGAGAAGAGAACAGTGCCTTTGCATTGGGTTTTGTAGGGGTCTTTTGTGAGCAGTAAATGTAATTTCTTATTTGGACTGTGCCTTGTGGAAGCAACAAAAAAAAAGAGGAAGCAGCCAGTTAGAAATGATCAACAGAGGGAAGGGAAATACTTTTTCCCAAGCAGATACGTTTTTTGGGAGAGAAAAGTGAGTAGAAGGAATAGAATAGCCAGTTCTGAATGGGTGTATGAAGAAAACTGCAGATTTAGAAAAAGCTATAACCTGGGCATAAGATGTCTAAATACACTAATTGAAAGCAGAACTCTGTCTGGGAAGTGATGGAGGCCCTCACAGCAGACCAGAATTAGTAAAAGTACAAGCTAACAATACTAGGAGGGAAAGACTGCCTGGAGGGCTTTCATATCATAACTTTTAATACCTTAAGGCAAGCCAATGAGAAAGCTGTTCACATGAAGGGTAGATTGGCAGTGCTCTTTCCAAAATATTATTTTTGGGCTGCTCATCTCTAGTGCCTGGTGATGTGGCTTCAGGGAAGGAGACTGTGCATTTATATAGCATGTGAGTTCCTGAAACCAAACTGAGCTCTGGGGGATTCTTTATATGGTAACCAAAGCCAAGCCAGAGCTGCTAGTAAGGATGGTGTCCTCCAGGCAGTGCTTGTTATTCAGCAAAAATACTGGGGCATTTCAGTCTATTTCAGGTGTTTCCTTTCCTTGAACACGTTGCTCTGCCTGGCTGACCATGACCTGGGTAGTGGAAACGCTCGGGTTGCTTGCCTCGTGGTTGGACTGAAATGCTTTACTACATTACTACATTCTGCCCAGGAAAGCCTAACCTTTTTTTTTTTTTTTTTTTGGAGCTCAGTCCCTTCCTAGGATCCACTGGAAGAACTGGTGTGCCCTTCACCATAGCAGGCTTTTATTCTGCATATGTACCCTCGTTTCCTATCTGAGCTCCTGTCAGCACTTTTAGAAACTGTTTGCTGAGTATGGTACCTTTCTGAACTTGTAATTTCCTTTTTTTGGACTTTGGTGAGAAAAGGTGAAAATAAACATTCAGTATAATGCATAAAATTGATATACATACAGTGTATACCAATTATATAATCTAAGCAAGACAACTGTAACTGTGAAAGGAGTAAAGCTGACAGCAATGGAGCCTTATCTTGCAAAAACTTGGAGTGGGGGTTGAGTTCACATGAACTTTCAGGGTAAGGAAAAAGAGGTCTTGTATTTCAGATCAGAGGCAGGAAGGAAGGAATTAAGTGTTGAGAAGGAAAATAGTTAGATACATGGACAAAGCTCCTGGAACAGAATCCCAAATCACCTTGCATAACACTTTGGGAAAGTTGCCCATAATAATTGATACACAGAAAACTCAGGAAGAATTAAAAGAAAACCAAGAAAACCATAATGACTTAAGAAAATAAGGTAAATTTATAGAACCTACAAAATATGTTTATTTAAAACACTTCATAAAATAACTTGGAGGAGTGCTTAATACAGACTAAAATAACCTTTCATCAACAGGATGCAATTGGCTCCATTTCTCTTTACTTTGAATATTTATACCAACAAGTAGGCTTTGTAAAGAAGTTTTAAATTACAGTAACCGTAAAGCAGAAACTGGGAATGTGAGGAGAATCAAAGTACTCACTTTTCCTGCTTTAGACTACTGACAAATGAGGTCATATTCCTCAGGTTTAGTCCACAGCTGATGGAGGGAGGGCTGGGCTGGTGGCTTTCCACCAAGATCTAAAGCTCACAGAAATTTAAACAGCTACCATAAATTTCCAGGCTTGACCTTAAAGAAGAATCTAGGTGAACTATTTTTAGTGCCTGTATCAATGTAATTGTATGTCAGTGAATAGTGCTGACCTAACAAGGTGATTAGAAAGTAAACTCTCTATGTACTCGGTAGTAGTTGAAATCAGTTGGTTTTGTGTGACTGGATTATGTGTTGCCAGAAAAAAATATGCTGCAAACATAGTTTGTGAAAACTGTGACCACTGATCTTTAAAAATTTGATGATCTTGTTAGCATAATCTGTCTTTTACTGGTTGTAGGTGAGTAAATAACAAATGGCTGAAGGTTTTCTTAGGTTTCCATAACAGATTTTGGATCCTTTTCAAGTGAGAAGTTTGACAGAAGAGTCCAGGGGAAGGAAAAAGCACCAGAAATGCAAACCTGGTTTTGTGTTTGAGGAATCTCTTACCTGCCTGGATCAATCTACTTGCTGATCTACAGCACTCGCAGTGTTTAACTTGGCGTGGCTTTGGTGCTTGGTGACAAGTGGGGACAGCATGGCCCCCTCCCTTGGCAAGAGCTCTGGAAAGAGACTGCTCAGGATGGAGGAAAGGAGACTGCAAATAAAACTCCAAAATGCTGACATTCATTTTCAGGCCCTCAGGCAAACAAGCATCCAGGAGCTTGAGTCCTACTGGGGACCCAGAAGTGCAAGTCGTGCTGCAGAGTTTTTGTCAGTGGTTGTGCAGTTTCTGTACAAAATCACAGCTTTCTCAAGGCACAGCACTGACAAAAACATGGCCAAACTCTCTGTGATCACTCTAAGCAAGAAATAGTTTTTTGGCAGGAGATGCTGAAACAGATCTGAAGTAGAACATGGCAAACATTACAATGAAACAGGAAAGAAGTTGTTACGCACCCCTCTTATCCCTGGGTAACTGGGATGGAAGGACCTGGCCAAAACTGTGTTGCTGTTGGTTAAGCTGGTAGGTGTGCTCTCAACATCATGAAGGATAAAGGGGGAAATGTAAATAGCTTATTTATTACTTAGCAGGCAATTCATTATTTTTGAAAGAATTACAATAAAAAAGACCCTGGTGTGGGTGTAAATGCAGGAGCTTTGAAGTCTGGCTGTTATTTTAAGTTATGCTTACTTGTGGTTGGGGGAATCTCTCTATCTCTCATGTTTCTAAAGTTCAATTTTTTACCAGACAGCTATATTTAATCTTAAAAGGAAGCTGTTCTGAATGCCTAAACACATATGTCACTCTCCTCATTTAAAACTGGATATTAAAAAAAAATGTATTAATATAGGAGAGTCTACTTGGACTGCTGGGCTTTTGGATCCTGCCTTTGTTAATTTAAAACAAGGGACCAAATGGGAAAGCAAGCTAGAAATGTGGGATTCTAGCTGAGTTTGCATGAGTCAGTTCCCTCTTCTCTTCAGTCAGGAGAAAGGATTTGTATTTGTTCCTGTAGGAAATTTGAGTGCAGACAGATATACAGGCAGAACTCCACATCTAACCCGGTAGATGAATATAATTGATATTTTTTAAAAGAAAAAAATTGACCTGAAAGTGCTGCAGCAAAATTTTCCCAATGAAAATAAATAAATTTCTTCCATTCTGCTAGAAGATGGTCTGGGGCCTGAACTTCTGTTAAAAGTTTGGAATTTTTGCACACACTGAAAACTACAGAACTTTCTGTCCTACTTTCTTCCCCTTCCCAGGTTAAGGAAAGGATAAGAAGCCATCCATAGTGAAAAACTCTGGGCTTTTGTGTTCTAGGGGAATGCAGATGTCAAGCTGCTTGATCAGTGGAAGACCAGGAAAGTAGAAAGACGTGAAAAGCCTCTGTGTTTGCTGCTTGCATAGATGGCAGAAGTATCAGAATTTACAGCTGCAGAAGAAAATCACGTAACTGTCTCAAAACCTTCACTTAACACAATATAAATTAGTAAGGATTAGGTCTCAATTAAAAAATGACATCTGAAATAAGCCGTTTTCTGGAAAGTGAAGATTTACTTTTCAAAAAATCTGGAATGGATGGAGTGTTTTGTTTTGCTGCCTTAGCTGCTAATCAAGGAAAGTCCTTGACTGTCCCCCCCAGGTCCTGTTGGCAAGACACCCACCATGAGCCCAGAGAGGAGAGGAGACTATACAGAATGCCTTGGGAGGAGAGCATGAAGCTCTCCTGCTTGTAATAGCCAGGGAGTAGATCCAGCCTCTGGAGCTTCCATTACACACAGGAGAGAGGAAATTTCCCTGGGACTCACCATTTGGGGGGTTCATAGTTTTGTTCTACTTGTTATACTCTATGTAACTCAGGCTGTACCTCCTTTTCACCAGCTATAAAATAACAAAGATATTTCATGTTACAAGATATTTCATCTTAGGGAGTTATGTAAATGTACAAATGACTGAAGTATTATAGGGATTCAGAGGTATCAGGGTGAAAAGTAAGGAAATGCATTACCATAAATCAATGTACTGTGTTCACAGAAATATATTTGGCTAAAATTGATCGTTCAGTTGATCTGAAGCTAAAATCTTTTCATTATTAAACCATAGTTCACCAGTTTACAGCAGGATTGGTTACATGTTTCTCCTTTGGAGAAGAGAACAAATATTTTGCAAAGGCGTGTTACCTTGGCTTGTGTGCTCTGCACTGCAGAGCCTGATGGATGAGGAAGATCCCTTGAGCTTAAAATAAGGTGATCCTAAAAACATATGCAACCTTTAGGTGCACTTTAAAATGTATTTCTCCTGTCTTCAGAGTCCATAAATGGAATGGAAGTCCAAGAAATAAACATTTCTGACCAACAGCATTTAAAGACAGCATGTTCTCTTAAGTAAGCAACATGTTTTCAGTAAATTGTTTCAAGCTGTACAAATGTGTTTGCCAATCCTCAAAGCAATCAGTTGCAGCCAGATTTTTGCATTATAATAAGATTAATGATAAAATAACACTGAAAACAATTTTAAAATAACCGTAGGGATTTAATATAAATCCGTAAATACAAGGAAATTCTGACTTAAGGCAGCCAGAGTGTATTTAACTTCATCTTGTTTTGCTCCCAACTACTACACATAGAATCATTCATTAGGAGAAAAAGGTCTAAGCACACTTGATAAAAGTACAAACCGTATGTGTTATTTGCAAGAGCTGTAAGCACAGCAGCACTCAGAGGATGTTGTGTTTATCTTAATTACAAGTAGTTCAGTGTGTTTGTCATAATGTCTCACCAGTTTTAAAGAAAATATTGTGTTTTATTTCCTCTGCTTGTTTTTTAATACTGTGTGATTAACATTACATGTAGCTGTCATCAACTTTTTCCAGTGCCCAAATTCCCAGTGTAATAGTGATCTCTGTAGCTAGACTTCCAAACTAAAAGGTATTAATTGTTCTATAATACATCAAAATGATATAATGAAATCATTGTTATCTTTGTATGTATATGGCATCTTTGCTATACAAATATCTGCCCTAATTACTGTGCAGTGGTTATACTTTTTCAAGGTAAGATATACTAATAATTTCATAGTATTTTTGTTCATAAAAACAAACCAGAGAAAATCTCTGGTCAGAAAGACCAAGCTGGTATTGAAATAGGTCTGACTAAAAACTTTTCAGGAAATGAGTGTGCCTATTTTCATAATTTAATCTTGGTGGGTAACTTTAGAGAAACATTGTGCTAAAAGGTATTACTGTCAGTCCTTGCTCAGGAAGTCCCTTCCCCATCCTGGCTGTAGTCCTCTGTGTAATGCAAGGTCAAATAGGAGCTGTGGGTGATCACTTTTTTCCCTCATGGTTTTCACAGATAGTCTTTATCTTGTACATTCCCTGTTCTTTGAATGCCTGACTCTGAGACCTGAAACAGGTTTACAAGAATCAGAGAACACACAGCTACAGCTGTGTCAAGCCATGTGCTCAGAAAAATTAAAAAATAAAGTGAAAAATTAAATTTTACTTCTTGGCTGGATACCCAAAATCCACTGTACCCAGTGGATGCATTTGGCTTTAAACTTCACATATCTCAGATGCAAATCTGTATAATGGGATAATGATACTCACTTTGCATAGGTTCTATACTGTTGAGGTTTTTTTAAAGGAGAGTTTTTATGCCAAATTTCTTAAGCTTGTGAAAAGTGCAAACAAGTAAAATTCAACTGTGTAATTGTATCAACAGCAACAGCCTTTATCAGCAGGCTCAAGACTTTAAATCTGCTGCATACACATACCACCCAATCTGGAGGAACAATTATTTGTGGTTTTGGGTTGGAAACCTTCCTGCCACAGAAAACCTTGTGAAGTCAAGAGTGTTCATTGCAGGCAGCATCTCTGAAGAGTGATGTTACAAAGTTCTGGACAATCTCTACTGAACATGTGTAAACTACTGTTTTCCTAGACTTTTTTGCATCACTCTTTTGCTTTTGATTTTCAAACAGCAATCTCTCAATTCCCCCTGCACCCCAAATTGCTACTCCCTAGTCAGAGCTATGTGTGGGCCAGCATTTTCCTATGGAAGATTTAGTGTCAGGAAAATAGCATCTCTCTTTTCAGATGTATTCTTGGAAATTAGCATGGGTTTTGGCAGAAAATTTTATTTAAGAAAATAAAAGACTGAAGAAGCCTCATGGGATGAAAGAAATCTGGTCATGGAGTTAAAACTGCCAAATTACAGACAATATAAAAAGGGGTTTTATAACAAGAAGGCTTGGGCAGCTAACATAATAATGACCCTACTATATTAGTTTGTAATTAGATCATTTCCTTCTGAGGTGGCCAAGGATTAAATCCCTATAAATATGAGTTTTTGTGACACCAGTGATGAGATATGTCTTGCAGAAGTCATTGCCTGAAATCCAAAAATGTATAGAAATACAAACTGCATTGTGCAAGCAGGAAGGTGGAGGAGAAGGGATGGGGATGGAGGAGAGTGCAAATTCTCCTTTTCAGTGGCTGTGAAATTTTGGTTCAGCTTTGATCTTTTGGGAAGCTGTGATCCCAGATCAGACTTAAAGGAACATCATTTAGTCAGCTTAGACCTGTGTGAACACACATTTTCTCAAGGGATGTGGGTAGAGAGATTGGGGCTGATGATGCTTGGCAATTTCTTCTACTTCATCACTTTGACTCAGGATATATGTGGAAAGGATAACCCCCATTGTAAATCATCTCCTGTTATTAATATACTTGTTCAATTCTATGTGAGCAATGCATATCAGAATTCAGCCCTGTTCTTGATGCTGGCTTGTGACTGGATCTTCAGACCAAAGAAACCCCAGGAAATAACATCCAGAAACTGGATCATCAGATAAAATACATTTAAAAAGTGCTGAAATGCTTAAAAACTCTTGAGGTTGTGGTGAGCATCCCTAATTTAGTCCTCTTTTGTTCTGTGTGTTATGGTACCTTCTTCAGGGGCATGATCATTATCCTGCCTGCAGCTTCCCTTCACGTGCAGGAATCAAAGGTTCTGTGTAGGCTTCAGGTGGTGGGTAATAAGTAAGTCACTGACAAAATTGGGAAGGCTAAATATCTTACAGCTATTCAGTTCCCTGAACAGGCAATTCTGGATGAAGTGGCAGACTCCACTGTAAAAGAATCATTTATATCCATAAAACTAATGAACTTCTCCCAAATCCTTCATGGAGAGGAGCTGAACAGCAGTTGCATAGGCAATATAAGTTTTGGTAATACCTGGGTTTGAGAGAGTTTGATATTTGCTGTCTTCATTGTGTGGGTGGGCCCTGCACAATTGCTTGTGTGTCATTAACACTGCAGAAATGAATAACCATTCAAAAGGCCTTTCCTATGCATGTTGTGTTCTTTAGTCCAAGAGGATTAACTCTTTTCTAGGCGCAGCTTCAAAAGGGAAAATTATGTACTATTAAAATAACTCATTTTAGAGCTTCGTATTTTCACTTAGATCTTAATCAAGCTATTATTGTTATTAAAATATTCTGAAGTGAATTCAGATTTCATAAATATGGAATTTTTTTCTTTGAGCTCCTTCTGCATGCAGAGCAAGTTAGAAATGTGCACACAGCCTCTAAGGGGACTTAGTGGTTCCCATAGTATTTGCTCGCAGTTATTTCAGTGACTCAGCTGGAGACCCCAGCGATCTCTGAAGTCTTTGCCACATTTATTTCTGACATCTCATAAAGTCCCAATTGCAAAAAGTCTCTTGCTAACTCTTCTACATACAATCTTCTCAAGATTTTCAGAAAGGTACATTAAAAATCTGAACTGAATTGACAACTTAAAATGAAAGAGCTTGGGCTAAAACTCCTATTGTATGCTTAAGTTCCCTCTTTCTGCGGCTAAGTGTTATAACATTCTCTCCAGAGGGACGGATCATGCCTTTTAGCATCTTTGTCCTTTTGTTTTGTTAGTTTAAAACCATCTTTTTAGTGTTTACCTGGTATATCTAGAATTTTTTCATGGAGTTTATAATAATGCTCATAAACCCAGGAGTCCTGTACTGTGTGAAGCTGTGCATACACTGACACATAGCAACCTTTTAACCGAAGCTAACACAGAAATAACAACAATCTCCCCCCTTCCACTCACTCTTAGGCCATCCTTTCTCTTCAGCATTCCTTTTGCCCTTGACCCTTGCTTCCATTAAAGCACATTTGTGATGAATGAGCCTGTAATACCTAATGTATTCAGGACATTATATCAGGCAATAAACCACAGGAGGAAGCTGCAGTCTCTAGGGTTTTCTCTTTGGGATGTTCCAGTTGCCTTCAGCCATCCAACAGCTTTCCACTGCTACAAACAATAGCTAAATATTCTCTCCTTTTAATGTTTGTTTTTCCCTTGTCTGTCCAAGTTACTTTTTCTCTTTTTATCCTTGAGTGCCTTCTCATTTTCTTCTCTTTTTTAACCGATACTACTTCTAGTTAGCAACAAGTAACAGAATCACAGGATGGGTTAGAAGGAATCACCCTAAGGTGTCAGTTCCCACTTACACCTTTTGAATCTGAAATAACTAACTCCTGATTTATAGGGATGCAATGGAGAATGGAAATGAGCCAGGAGCTGGGAGCTCCCCTTGCTGGAGCTGTGACGTGTGACACCAGTCAGCTACGGGGCTTCTTTTGGCAGAGACTTTTACAACTGCAGAGTTGCTGGATATATCCAATTCACTGAAAGAAATCACTAAAAAAAAATTACACAATTAGCTCATTGGAATAACTGTTTAAGCAGAATAAAAGTGCTAGAATAACAATAAAATACTGGTTTTGCTGACTGAATGTAAAATGACATTAGGAGATAGTTGAGGAAGATAAGCACTATGGTCACAAAAAGAACCAATATATTGGATTGCCTGGGATGGAGTTAATCTTCTTTGTGGTGGCTTGCATAGTCCTCTCTTTTGGATGTATGACCTAAACAGTGTTGATAACAGGTATTAGCTATCACTGAGCAGAGCTTGCACGGCATTGAGGGTTTCTGTTTCTCATGCTGCCCCACCACTGGCTGTGGGGCACTGGGATGATATGCCCAACAATAAAACCTAGGAGAAAGAAGGAGCAAGGGAGAACTTTGGAGATAAGGTGTTTGTCTTCCCAGGTAACAATTACAGGTGACGGAGCCCTGCCCTCTATGCCTGCCTGCCCACAGGAAGTGGTAAATGAATTCCTTGGTTTTGCTCTACTTAACACACACAGCTTTTGTTTTACCTGTTAATTGGTCTTTATCACAAAACATAGGTTTTCCCGATTTTGCCCTTCCCATTCCACCCTGTCCCACTCAGGGTGAGGTGAGCAAGAGGCTGTGTGGATCTGGCATCTTCATGGGTGGAGATTCCACATGTTCCCTGGTCCATCTATAATTTTGTTTGGAAATAGTTCATTAAAAATTTAAGAATACTAGAGACAACATACTTGAAAATATGTTTTACCCAGAAAGGTAACATTGCTTTCTATTTTTCTAAGCAAAATTCCAACCTTAAACCTGCTTTCAATAGGTTAAACCTTTTAGACTAATTACAGCCGACTTAAAAAGTGTATGTTACACGTAAAGTGTTGTTTTCTTATACACTTCCTCCAATCAAGCTGCTCTAGAATATTTTTTTCTTTATTTTTTCTATTTGCTGTCTTTAGTGACCTTGAAAGTATAATGGCCCAAACTCTGTTCTGTCATATATGGGACTGGTGCCACTAAAAATAGGTCTTTTTTCAGTGATCTTCACAGGGGCTTTGGTCTGGTTTCCCAGCAGTGCTGCAGAAGTCATGCACCTGCTCTCATCTCTGGTGCATCACAGACTCAGCTAAAAATGTTCCACGGAGAGCAAATAATTACTTTTTAAAATAAAGGGAAAAAAGCATTTCCTCTCTTTGACAGAAAAGTGCCTTCCAGATTGAAATGTGGTTGAAAAACTTTGCTTGTAAAACCAGCCAATGATTATGGAATATTTTGCCTATGAGTAATGGATTGGAACACATATTTGTTAGCCAAAAAGTTGATTGTGCTAAATCACACGAATGCAGCACTTCCCAACCCCTTTTATAGTGTGGGTCCTGTTGTGCCATCACCAGAGGAAGATGCCTACCCTGCCCCTCCTAAATAATCCCTTGTGCTCTATAAATGAAACAAGCACAGGAAGGCCCATGGGGATGCAAAATAAAGATTTTAAACATGAAATATGGCTTGCCATGACCCAAAAGATCTGGATCCAGATTTTCCAAAATTCAGAATCATTTCAGAGCTGAGTGCTTACCCCACAGCTACTTCTAATTTGGAAATTACTCTCTGTGTTCTTTTCTCCCAAGGTTGTCTTAAATACCTTTAATAATTTTAAACTATGCATTGCCAGCTCACCCAGCAACTTTCCCTTTGTACATATTCCATTAACAACTTCTACTTAAAGGAATAAAATAAAAAAGCAATAAATTCAAGCTTTCTTTCTCCCACTGTGCAGTCCACTCCCTTGCACAGAGTTCAGCTCTCAGTCCAGACCACCCACATCATGAATGACTGCTCTGATCTTGCCCTCCAACCACCTGGAACTGGATAACCGCCTTTTAAAATAGACTACACCCTCTTTACTTCCTAATGTCTCAGGTATATTTTTCAGTACTTGAAGCCTTTGCAGACAAGACTAATATCCACTCTGCTGCTATAATTATTACTGCAATGTTTACCGTTGGGAGGAAAAGGAAAAATACAGGATAAAAGCTATCAGCACACAAAATTTTCACTAAACTTAAATTACACCTCATTATACATTTCTGTATAACAAGAAAGTCAAGCTTGTGATAGGGAACATGAGGAATTAGGCTTGCACACCTCTAATTCCTGCTGTTCTGGAGCCTGCAGAAATTTGGGGGTACAGAACCTCTTGGCTCATAACACTTGGGTGTTACTGGTTGGTGCTCGAGAAGAAACTGGTTCCTTCCATCTGCAAAAGCATCTTGATTTTTGGTGATTCAGGCCTCAAAAATCTGTTCTGGAGTACTGCCATCTCTCAGGGGCTGTTGTCACTCACACCTGTCTTAGATGCTGGACAAGAGCCACCCTTGTCATTCTTAGGGGCTTCTGCTCTGAGAGAGGTAATGCTGAAGGGAATATCCAAGCTTGACATGATTGGGATGGGCAACCTGAGGAGCAGTTCCATGAATGGGAGGATCAGTGAAATGTCTCTCTCTCCCACAGGTCTGTAGTCTGTCTAAAGTCCCCACCCCTTGGCATACCCACTGGAGAGCAAGAAGCAGGCTAGAATGATACAACTGTGATATAATTATCAAAGGATACCTAAGATGTTCATTCCCATCTGCCTAACATCTTCAGAGATGAGTGCTAGGAAGAAAATTACCATCTCTGCTCTGGGAAACAAAGAACTTTAATCTGCTGGGAATGGGCCTGGCTGCAGACAGCAAGAAGGGTCCAGCTCAAGGAACCACAAACTCATAAAGAATGACAATAACCATTGCAATGGAAATGGCACACCATAAAGAATGGAAATACCATTACACATTTCTACCTAAAAGCCTCCATTCCTAGACATTGTCACAGCATCAGCAACCAGGATCATCCACCATGTCTCTACTTTCAACCTATGTGACACTTGGAGAAAACAGCAGATTTTTTTAGAAAGTAGTTTCTTCTGGTGCAGTGCAGAAGGGAGGGGATTAAGGAAAATAAGAACCTGCTGATAAAGACATCAGATGTGAGATGCTGATCAACACCTCACTACATAAATAAATGATCCTTTACTGTAAATGATGGACTTTGATCTTGGAGTCAAAATTCAGCTATGGTGTAACCTCAATCATTGACCCAAAGGATTAGTTTGTCTTTTATTATTTAAATGTTCTCATCTTGTTTCTGGAAAAAAAAAATTGCAATGTGCCTGACCTACATTCTTCAAGTTTATAATGGCCCAGCCTAGTCCACATTCACATTCCAGTGTTTCCTCCTGGACAAACCGAGGCACCTTCCAGATGTGTTTGATGTACTGATTATACTTCTGCACTGCAAATGCTATGCTGGGGTCTCTTAATCACAAGCGTTAGTTGTTTTTTTTTTTAATTTGCGATTTTGCCTTCCAGTAAACTCATCTTTTGACAGTGACAAAGCCAGTTCTACAGGCTGCAAACTGGAAGAAATCCTTGGAGGTTGATTCCCTGCCAGGGTGGGAGGAGTCAGTCCCCACTGCATTTGCATCAACAGGAGATACAGTCTCAAAGGATTGCAGACCACCATCAGCCAAAGGAAGGGAGGAGAAACACAAATAAACCTGGAATTTTCCAAATTATTCCTTCTTTGTATCCTGACTTATCTGTTTTGTCTTTCAGATTAAAAACTCCATATTTTTATAACATGTACTAATCAGTTTTAAAGAAAAATTCAGCTCCCCTTACAGTCAAGCATTTAGAAAATACGTTAGCTATTCATAAGACTGATATTTTTAATTTGTTCCTGTCATTATTCATGCAAGAGGCTAAACAGCATTATAAAATGGGTTAATTAATACAATTTCTGCTAATAAATCTAAAAACATAATTTGTTTTCCCAGACTAGATAGATGCTTATTGCAACACTGCTTTTTAAGCTGCATTCTACTTCTTGCAAGAGATATACTTAGTCCTTTGAAAAAGATCTCTTAAGAAGTGAGAAATTAAAAAACGCTGGCCTCATCAATGTTTACAGGCAGAACACTTCCCTTTGCTTAATGGTTGCCAAGAGCTTTTATCCACTAAGAATACAGACACTTGCATAGGTTCAATTTGCTTACACAGCTCTGTACATTTCAAGATTCCCCACAGTTACCTGACTACAGAATGACTCTCCTACAAGACCATCCATGTAAATGGAAGCTAACATATTGTCAGGCAAACTTTATTCAATTAAGTGGCTACTGAAGGGCAGGTGGAAATTAAAACATTTCTGAAATCATAAAAATTAATTTAGGCTACTGGAATGTAAACTTGACAGCACTTACTCCCTTGCTCCTCTTTATGGCGCCACCCTTGCTTAGATGTCAACCTGAGATGAGTCTGGAGATAAAATATAGTGAGAACATGGTACCTTCTTTCTAATAACTGGTAACTCATTGTATTCTCTATGTTCACATTCAAATGTATTTTCCACAAGTGTTTGGTTTTCCTTTCATATCCCTCAGAGTTCCCTTATGCCCTTCTGTAGTACTCTGCTATGTCAGTTGCACAAAGATTTCTGATTATAAGCATTATCAAACAAAGTGCATTTACTTCTCCCCTGGTTGTCCCTTCCCACCTTGCTATGGACAAAATTTTTTATAGTTATTTCCATTGTCATATCTAAAACAACCGAAGTATACGTCTGTGACTGCTCAGGTTTGGAAATGGTCTACTTTTTTCTAGCACTGTTGCTAACGTTCATGTTCTTTATTTTACTAACCAGAAGGCTCTAGAAGGATATTTGCCAGCCCCACATTTTACATTATCCAATTTTCTTCCTTTCAACAGCATTAGCTTCTTGTAGTTCACATTCATCAGGGCTCATGGAAAAAGCAAGTCTTTTTTCAGGGATTTTGTCATGTTTTTATTGTAACGAATTTTTGTGAGGGGAACTAGCTGAACACATTGTTTTTTCCCAGTTTCTTTGGGACATCATCCTTGGCTGGCCACATATGATTCCAAGCCAGCTGAATTTGCTATTGATAGTGACTCTTTGCTTGCCTTCTACTTTTATTTTGCATAACTCATTTGAATTTTGGTTTTATTGGATTCAGAGATGGCTTCTTGCTATCTGGTTTAACTGACTCAAGTGTTTGTTGTGTTATTCCAGTGACTGACAAAAAGAAGAGCATGACATTTTAATGTCATAGCTTGTCAGCTGCTGATAGTAGGGAAGGGATGAGCTCAGGGAGTCTCCTGGAGATGTGTTTTCTGAGGATAGTGCTGAGCACCCCTTGCTTCAGACCCCTCAATAGTGCTGCCTGCCCTTTTTGGTGATTAATTCATTGTTCTATTGCAGTCTTTTGCCCTTACTCAGAGGTGGTAGTTTGGGTTCTGTACGTCTTCTTCACTTCACTTCACTTCATTTCACTTCACCTCATCCTGGGTACAGGTCAGTCCACTGAACAGAAATGAAAGTACGGAAGAATTCATACAGTTGTTACCACTCCTCTGCTCATATCTCCTCAGGGAGAACATCTCCTCTCATCCAGCAGGTTTGTCAGTCTCCAGACACCTACACAGCTGTCCAGGACCAGCAGAGATCAATTTTTTTGTTTACTGTTCACAGCAAACTTTCTAGTATGTTTTCTCTGCCTGGTGCTTTTCCAGGCTCCCTTCTCAGAAGAGAAGATCCTGTTTGGAGGCTCTTGAGGCTGGGTCCAGAGGTGCTCCTGTTGAAGACTGAGCAGCCACAAGCTATCTGTGTGATCCAGTGTGCAGTTTCCATCAGGAAATGGCAGGCTCAAACAACTTCCTTCCTCCTTCAAGGAAGAGGTGTCTGCCCTCCAGATCCAGACTTTTTCTTCTACCTCCTATACTATGAATGTTTCTGTTGAGGCCATCAAAATTACGTCTCTGCAGCATCTCCAACTCTCCAATAGGATTTTAACACTAACTGGGTTCTTAGCAGAAATATACTGTGTTTTCCAGTTGGGTGTGACAAAAGAAAAATATCTCTGCTCTGTTGTTCTTGTGGTGGTCCTCTACATATCAACTAATTGGGAAGAAGAAATTCGGACTGTTCCATACAACGCTTATGTTCTACATCTGTACATCTATACATAGAACATCTATAAATATAAGCTTCCTTCACACAGGAACTTCAAATTGAATACTATGGCATTAATTATTTGCTTGCAGAAGTTCAGAAGGGTCCATATTTCGGTGCAGATGTCCCCAGATTTCCTTCCCCACGAGTTTGGTTCAGCACTGTCACAGCACATGTCACTGCAGCCTGGCTCTGTGCCTTCCCCAGTACAATTTGTCATGCATTTGTCTTGCAGGGGGAAAGTCTCATCACCCAGTGACACACATAGATTATTTTGTTCTTGGGAGTCTGGTTTCATTTGTTTTGTCCCAGTGTGTAAGACCTCTTTGCTTCAGCAGTGCGTATTCCCACAATGGAGAGCAGGGCCAATTCCTTCAGGTACTTTTCTACTGGATGCTACTTGAGGAAGTGTCATCCCCTCAGCATGACAGCCAGTTGATTTGGCCACTTGGGAGACTTTAACAGTACAAACCCACATTTCCCTCTTCATTTTTTCTCTGGAAGACTGACTTAAAAATAGTGTGTAGCCACACATCCGTACAAAACACAGATGTCAGTTTTTAACAGCTTTTTTTTCGCATGTGCATTATGCTGAAGCTTGCTATTTAAACACAGACCTTATCTGGAATACTCTATCTTTTGAATCATGTATGTTTGAAATGCTGACTCTTACTCAGAATCATCAAAAAGCTTCCTCTGGCTATTTTCATGGGTTCTAACCCAAGGGGTTTTTTCATGGGTTTCTAGTAGAAGGTGCTGAGTGACCCCAAAACATAGCAAAAAAACCTTTTCTTGGGCACACACCATGCTTTCAGATGGCAACCTTTCAAAAAATTATCTTTTTAATATAACACAAATCCCAGATGAAAAAATCAAAATATTTTCCACCTTCTTGAGTGGGCCTGAAAGGAAAAATTTAACTATTACCTGCCAGTCAACAAAAGGAAGAAATCACATCTAAATCTGATTAGACCATTCATTAAGACAGTCTTTCTGGGCAGAGCTGCTAAGTGAGGAGTTAATAAGAAGCTAGGAAAACAAAACTGGTGACAGAAAAGAGGAAGTCAAAGGGAAGGGTGAAAAAAAAAAAGACTGCACCAGAGGAAAATTTACTGTACAGAGAATAAAGAGTGAAAGTTGGAATCAGGGACAACTTCTCACAGTCCTAGGAAAATGAGGAGAGGGAATACGAACATAGGAGCAGTGAACTGAAAAGTGAACAAGGGAAGATAATGATAATCCTGTAGATATTTTAGGGAAACTTCTGAAGTCTTTAAAATGCTGACAATGACCAAAGATACATTAAGCGACAGGTACTCTGCACACACAGTCAGAAGCCTTTCTTTTAGATAACCATCCTGCTCATCCCTTGAAAAATCCCAAAAAGCAGAAAGGCTTTCTAGACAGTTCTTATATCTCATAGATAGGTATTAATCTAAAAGAAAATTTAATATTTTGTAAAAAAAAAAGTCAGGCTTATACTTTCTGAAGGGTCAGTTAGAGATGTTGGAGGAACCAGGGTATAACCCGAGTACCATAAACTTAGTCTCCAACCCCCAAAAGAGGAAAAATATGGGGGTTTGCTTTTTTGCTGTTGTTTGCCTTTTTTGTAAGAGCTTCAGGGAACATTCTATAACATCCCTTGGTGAAATGTTGTCTCTGCCATTTCACTAAGGGACAAGAGTACACAGCTGATCTTTCTTCACTAGGGAAGGAGATAATTTTGAGGTTAAGGGAGATAGCTACTGGAAGAGAATCCTATTTAATAAAGGAACAAGCAATTCATTTGGCAGAGCGGACAAGAAAGGCCTGACAAAGCAACAATAATAGTGTTAACCTCAGGCTGTGTGTGGTCCACAGTTGAAGAGTTTTGAAAGCCACGGTTTGTCTGTCCTCGCTGAGCAGAGAGAGAGAGAAAAACAACAAACTTTGTACCATTGCTGCCTGTGAATTTTTTGCCTTGTTACAGGAAAGGCAAAGGAAACTGTGAGGCCAACTTATTCTCTGCTTGAGATTGAACGTCCTATTGTTGTGGTCATGGCAAAAACTAAGCTGTGGTTTGGGCTCAATGGACCCCACCCTAAGTTCTAGATTTCACCAAGAATACCCCGAGTTTAACGAATAATTCGTTCCTTTAATCATTGTTTTCCAAGGGAAATTTAATTTAAAAGATGTATTTATAACTGAGTGAAATCCTAAGCTATGCAAACAAAACGATTATTGTTTGAAATAATTCCCGTCTTGTTGGAACATGGTCCAGAAGTCATATTCTGTCAGAGCCAAGCTGCAATGGAGAGAGCAGAATTCTCTTCCAAACCTAGTAATCCACAGCTTCAAGGGCCAAATCCTGCCTTCAGCTCCACCACTGTATGTTCAAAGCTACTCCACTGACTTCACATTTGGCCCTATATGTGGAAAACAAGATTTCACCTCCATGTCATGTTTTGCTCAATTTCTTCTTGGATTTCTCTTTGTCCATTTTGTTCTCTGATTTAAAAACAAGGCTTTAATCCAGCCAGTAGACTAACTCAAGCAATAAAGGGTTCATATACCATGGGCCAAAAAGCCAGTAGAATTTGGAATGTGCTGGTGCCTGGAACTGAGGTCCAAAGATAGAAAGCCTTTTTTTTTTTTTTTTTTTTTTTTTTTTTTTTTTTTTTTTTTTTTGAGGGAGGCAGGGAAATCTAGTGTGTGCTATTGCACGAACTGAAACATATTTTAAATAATTTTAGGCATCAGGGCCTGTCAGATTTAAGGATTTCATTTCCTCATGTTTTTCAGTAAATTGTTACCATGATTGATTCTGCTTTAGGTGCCAAACCTGGCCCTTATGTGTGTGAAGGCAATAAGGAGGGAGGAGTCTCCATTACCAGCCTTTCCACTTGCACGGCTCACACAGAAGTGAAATGAAATTTCACTCTGTGCCTTCCTCCCTTTCCTACTTCCCACCCTAATTATGAAAGAGTAGTCAAAGAAATGTGTGGGAAACTAACTTTGCTAACTTAAAGTACTTCAAAAGGCTATTTGAATGATAAATTATAGATCCATACGGGGCTTAGGAGCCATCTTTCTATTTTGTCCACAACCAAGGAATCTCAGACCTTTTTGGAGAAGAGTGGAAGTTGGGGCAATCAAATGTCCACATAATGACATGTCTCTGGAAGAACACAGAAGTATCAGATTAGGCACCAAACACTGTTTTTCAGCTCCACACTCATTACTGGAGCTAGACAGACTTGCACATGCAGGGAAAGAAGTAGGAAATAATCCTGTCCCAGAAAAGTTCCTTTCACTCCTTTCCTATGCATATGAATTCTGAAACCTATGACATGATTTATTTTTCCCTTAATGGAAATTAAAACTCAGATTTGTTATTATAAATATTTCTTTCAGGCACTAATGTTAGAGGTGCAGAAGCAACTGCAGAGAGTGTTCAGTGATCAGTACTGATTGTTCAAGGTAAATAATGCTTGGGAACTACCTAAGCAAAAGATGTTTTCTTATGACACATTGCCTCAGGGTTCATACTCTATCTCTGTTTTCTATTGAAAGTGAAGATATGTTTGATCAAAAATGTAGCAAGGCTGCGTTTCCATATCAGAAACATATTCTTCTCCATTAACTGCATTCCCATCTGCTTTTTATTCTGGCCTTGTTCTTTTCTGTCCTCTAAAGCTCTGGCTTGCTTTATATAATTTCACAGGGCTGTGTGTGAAGGAGTTTCTATTTATTGTTGGTTTTGTCATTACTATTGTGGTTAAGTACACTTTCACAGGGACAGGGGATGCTGAGCAGAAGGAAGAGGGTGGGAAGCAAATGACAAAGTAGCTGGTTGCTTTGCAACTCTTCCTACAGCAGAATCTGTCCTCCTTCTTCCCACTTCTAGTCAAGAAATAGGAGTCCAAAAGTTTATCATGCCCGAAAGAGGACGTCTGCTGAGATGCACTGTTGCACATGACTGCTCTGGGTTTCATCTAATGTACAAGTCATTGAAGGTTACCTTCCTCCCTTGGCTTCTTGTAGCAAAGCATTCATCTATGAACAGCTGATGGCAAAAACGCAAAAAACTTTGGGGGAAGCACAGTTAGTTGTTTGACTATAGAAACCTATTGTTATTTTTATTATTACAGTATTTTCTGCTGAGATTTTCTTTGCAACAACATTGCTTCGTTTCATGTCACTGCCATCACTTGCTCTTGTGCATGGAAGACTCAAGGGCACATTTCTCTGTGCTCTCCTACACTGGTTTTTTTTCATTCTGGGGACATCCAGGAGCTCAGGGATGCCCAGGCAGACCCAAGACTGCACGATATAAATGCAGCCAGGTTTCAAGTTCACTTGGATGTAGGTGATAGATTGATCTGCTCCCATTCCCCAGGTTAAAAGGGAACATGATTCATTATGTTTCAGTGAATTTACATGGAGAGAATATACCTGAAAAGCTTATACAAATCTTGTGCAATTTATGAAGCACAATTTTTAAAGTGAGAAGAGGGTGTTACCAGCAGAGAAATGTCAGATAGGTCTTGAAAAATTATCGCTGCTTCTTCAGTTGTGTATTTTAAATACACATAATTAATGAGATTCCTAAATGTATTGCTGCTAATGAGGTCTCTAGTGCAGGTGGTGTGAGATAGCCTCAAATGATCTCCCATCAGGAATACTTACTAATTACTTTGCATGGTTGTATTAAGCAGAAATTTGTGTTAAAAGGGACTGAAAATTATTCTCCCCCTCACAGTAAGTAAACTCTTCCACAGTTTTCTCCAGGTGATAATACGAGAACAAAGGCCAAAGGCACTGGGAAGCCCTGAGATCCTGCCTAGTACATTTCAGGAAGAAACAGGACAGCATTATTTTTTCAATTCCAATAGTGGTCAAAAATAAAAATTCAGAATAGAAAATTATACTCCAAACATTCAGTGATATTCCAGTTAGGTTTTCACTCGGTCCAAGGACCATCCCAGAAATTGCTATAGTGCTTCTCAAAAGAAACAGTCATGATCATTTAGGCAAAATAATAGCCTTTGACATTTCCTTTCCCAGTGAATAGTCTTCCTTTTGAAGAAAACAGACTTCCTAATGGTGGCAGTTCTCCAAGATGGTATAGAAGTGCTTATTCATTAATGATGTGATTATCATTGGAAAAATCCATATTATGTCGGATTTTTGCTCTTATGAGTCAATTCCAAAAAGCCCAGCACTGACTTCTGTCACCTAAAAGAACAGATTACTTGAATGAGAAAAAAAAAGAGAGCAAATTCATCTTAGCAGGAAGAAATGCATCCATTTTGTGGATACAGCACTTTGTGCTTTATCCCTCTTCAAGTCAGGTGCAATCTTGGCCCATGGATACTCACATGTTTCTGGCATATTTTACCCACTTCAAAGCTCAGAGGAGAGATTTGTTGCTTCCTGGAGCTGTCTGCTTCTTCAAAAGGATGTTTCTCCTCTGGCATTTTCCCCAGATTTGAGCCTTCACTTGTGAAACCCTCCACCACCAGGTGTTTGCAGTGTGTGTGAATGCACTGCCAGTGCGCACTCCAAAGCCCATACAATTTGTAAGGGTGTTAATTTTTAAGCCTTCTGTGGCTGAAACTGTGTCTGATACAGTGGGAATTCTTGTATGGAGAGAATTGTAAAATCACAGAGCGGTTTGAATGGGAAGGGACCTTAAAGGTCATCTGGTTCTAATCACCACACCTTCCACTTGACCAGGCCTTGAATACTTCCAGAGATGGGGCACCCATCCCCGGGCAATGTGGAGGCCCCTGCCTCTGAAGAGGTCATTGAAAGGGTCATGAACCCTGCACTCCCTTGGAGAGCAGACAGGGCATGAGCACCCCCCAGCTATGGATTGGCTACCCCAGTTCTGTTCCCTGGTTGGTCAGTTCTGTATCCTTCCCCTGATTGGTCAAGTTTCGATTCCCCTAATTTGTTTATTAATGTTCTCCCTGATTGGTCCATTTCCTCAGTTTGTAACCCCATTGGTTGTTGGTAAAACCACACCCCCTTTGGTAGGTGCATAAAACCCTGACAGCTGAGCCCTTTGGGGTCTTTGGCCCGTTGGCGGAGATAAAGTAAAGAAGCCTCCCGAAGACCATCCCTGGCTCCTGTGTTTCCTTCTGCGCCGCTTGGGATCACCCCCTCAGGAAGAGCAGCCTCCAACAGCTAGAGCCTTGTCCGGACTGATAGTCTTGGACTTCACAAAAGAGCTGAAATCCACTGAGGTGCCCTGCGCTACCTGGGCTGAGGCTGTGTTACTCAAGGCAACTCGCTAGGGAAGGTCGCTGCCCTCAGAAGAGCTAGCCGGAGGCAGAGGCGGGTGGCAATAGGGCAACCTCTGCCAGTGTCTGAGCTGATACTAAACCAAAAGTTTTTATGGCATTGTTAAGGCCCACTGGTACCCATATGGTACCACTATGACATGGCCTCACTGAGATTCAAAGGTCAATTGTTTGGGTGTCATTAGGCATTGTGCACAGTTACATTTTTGATATCCCATAGGATATTCCCTACCACCAAGGAAATGTGGATTATGTATCATTCCATGGATACATACTTGCCCACCCACAAGCTGCACTGCTGCATCAGCACTAGCAGGTCTCCATGTCCATAACAATAAGACCACAAAGGTTTTGCAAACCTTCATTAATTGTTTCAGTGTAGGAAAAAGCCATAAATAAATAGTATCGACTATTTCAGTCTTCTAAGATCATTATACCTGCGGATACTGAAAAGGCTTTTAAGCCCAGGAGATTATACAGGGCAAAGTTCCTTCTGTAATGCTCCAGAAGATTACAGGAATATAGTTATAGATATACTCACGTATGCACCATAGTGGTGTTCCATCCAATTGCAACGATTTATAAATCAAATTGATACTCACTCTAGTGCACCTCTTAGAAAGCTGCTGATGTTCTACACCATGTTGTTTCACCGAAGTTGTGTTGCTGATTCCCATGATATATGGGCCTTGCTGATGTGGGAGGTCTGCCTTGGTCAATGATGGTTTATGAATGATGGTGTAAGAAGTTGCACTGTAATTATATCACGTGTGTGCAGAACCCTGCACTCTGCAGAAAGGCATCCCCAGCTCCTTGGTGTAAGTTGGTTCCCTCTCTACAGGTAAGCTGGGGCAGCTGCTCTTCTTACTTTACCAAGCCCATGTTTCTGGAGCTGAAGGTCACAAATTCCAAAAAACTCTTGATCACAACATGGTGCAAGCCTGTGTTTGTGTCTGCAAATAGAATCAGGTACACCATACAGCAGCTGGGAGTCTAAATGGAAGACTGTGATCCGAGGCATTTCAACCACATTCTGAAATATTTTTAATGTGTGATCCATCTATCCCAAGTAATTTCACTTCCCCATCTCTGGTGCTGTCTAGGCACTTTGACCAGGAAATAGCAAATACAGCATCTTTCTCATTTTGCTGTTTTTCCTCAGAGAAGCTTAGGAAATTGCAATTGTTAGAAGCTGAGTTACAGCTTGTTTAGATCAAAAGACCAAACTGTGCCATGAAATGGTCTCTTATTTAAATTTACACTTTTTCTTCATGCAGTTTTGAGAAATATGCCATATGCTTTTCCCTCTTGGTTTAGTATAGTGCAAAATAACTTCAGTTCCCACTAGCTTCAACAACTTGCAGGGTATTTCTTCTTATATGCTGAGATTCTGGCAGGGGTTGTTTTGAAACAGCAGTACAGACACATGGCCATGTAAGAGCAGATTCATAGTTGTGCATGAACATTTAGTGGTTTAAGTTTACAGTCCCCTTGCATTTGAGCTTTTCACAGTGTGTTAAGTAGAATAAATACATATATTTGCAAGAGTCTCTCTTCTGGTTGCTTATGCAAATGCAGGGCAGAAAGACATTCCCCACCTCAAAAAAAATATGACCTAAGACAAAAACTCCTGTGGGCAATACAAGTACTGCTCTCCCCTTCAGCTTACAGCTCTAGTTACTTTCTCCCGTCCTTACTTTTGATTTTTGTCTAGTCTTTCTCTTTGCTTAACCACTAACAGCATCCACCTGCCCTAAAAAAAAAACCAAAACCCCACATGTTCCTTACTTGCATGCAATGTGGCTTTGGGAATGCTGCATCTAGGTTGTTACAGGACAAAGTTAAAACAAAATCACTGCTAACCATTAATATCAGTAGAACTCTTAAATCATTTTCTTTCATGTTTTCATACTCTGTTTTTATTAGATATTTAAGGCACTGTGTTCATATTAAGATTACAGGATGTTGCAACAAATGAAAATAAGCCATTGGAACAACTTTGACATTACTAATCAGGAACAGTTCACATTTCATAAACCTGTTTTATGGGAACTTCTAATTACACATTTATAGGAAAATATGAGCTATATACAGTTTGTATGATCTTCAATTTTCAGCCAGAAAATTTTAGCATAGAAGCTGGATCATTTTCAAAGGAAAGCATGTGCTTTATTGGACCAGAGTATGGAAGTTTCATTGTTTACCCAGAACAGAACATCTCCTTGCAAACAAAACCATTATTGAACAAAAAGTAGTGGTGCAAATTTCAGTGCTTTGCAGTAAAGAGCCTGATTCCTCCATGGAGATGGAGATGTATAATTTTGGGCAGACAGAAAAGTAATCAAGGTCATAAGATGCAGGTGAGGTTATAATAATTTTCACCTTATCACATGAAGCGATTTCAAGTCACTTTTAACCTTTGCTTGCATCGTAAATAGGTTTTTATCAAGGCTGCACATGCGTGTAACAGATTAGACTTTAGTTTTATTGTCACCATTACTCTGTCTGCCTTGTCTCAGTTAGGCATGTTGGGCATTTCTCAAATGGGATCAAGCACCTCCTTTTCTAATGCTGTAAATGCACCAAGAGCTGGGCCAAGAAGAGAGAAATGTCACTTGTCACTGCATGTGACAAGACACCTCCATCCCACAGCACATGGGGGTATGCTGCAGGACCTGGGAAAGGCACACCAAAGCTGCTCCTTTCCTAGATGAGACTTGGTGGAACAGAAGTTGTGTGCTCACTGCCAAAAATTAAGGAAATAAAAAAAAAGGAAAATTTTTAGTCTCTTGAATGCTGTTTCTGTCCCAAGGTTCGAAAGCTGGGGGGGTTTTGTGTTACCTGTCCTCTCTCTCTTCCCACGTTGTTTCCCTGATGCCTGAAATCTCCACTTGAGTCTTCCTCACTCTGGGCACACAGTCTACTTCTCTTGCTAAACTGGAGGATGCTGCTGTTGAGGATGAAAACTGGCAAAGTCATTCTTGTCCTTATCTGTGGGAAGACAAAACTTGATTTAGTCTACATCACTGAAAAGCCTTGTGCTGCCTCTATGTAGAAAATTCAGACATTAGAAATATTAAGAAAGAAATCAGGAAATTAATGTATTAGAAATATTAAGAAGCAATAAAGTATAAATGAGCTTTCCCATTCTCTGGGAAGGTGAATTAACCACAACTCACCTTCTGTTTGCACCTTCCTCTCTGCTTTGAGTGAGGATTTTGTTTGTACCACTGATTTATAAAGGAAACACTGGCAACACATCCAGCTTCTAGAGGAACAGGAATACCCAGAGGAAACTTTCAAGCAATCTAAAAACACAAGGAAGAAGGAACATTAAAAAAATTTACAATAACATTTACAGGGAATTCTAGTAGGTGCTACCCTTAAAAAAACACTGTTAATCACTACTTAGCAAAATTATTATTTGAATTGCTTTTTTCATATCCCAACTCTAAATGTTCTCTTTTGCCTCAGGAAAAAAACCAGCAAAACCACCTGAGGAACATTTTGTGAAATATTCAGTGAATGTGATGAAAAAGCCTTAATGATAATTGAGGCCTATACCCATGGCCCTAGGATGAACCTCAGAACTGAGTGCCTTTTTCCTATGGTACCTGTGTAATATATACTGGGTGACAGGAATGTCTGTGTCTGTCTGCCTACAAAAACTACTGTTCTGGAACTGATTCCAGCTCACAGCAAGTGAAGGAACTGATCCAAGCTACAGCTATGCTTTAAAAATCCATAAGAATAAATATTTCATCCCTAACGTACCAAATCCATTGCTAAAGTCTTACATCTCAAAACCCACAAAGAGCTGTCTGTCTGTGAATGTCCACAGCACATATGGACAGCTTACAGATGGGCACAAGATTTACATTCTAGACAAAATGGTGACACTAAATACTTTAAAATATGATGTCATAGTCTTTAGCAGAGGTAGATGAATCAATAAGTAGAAAACATTCCTTTGGGGGTCAAATGTAGCTCTTACACTTGATCAGAAGTTTCCTGTGAACAGTTTAATTCAATTTTTTGCTAATCCTGGCAATTTTGCAATTAATTGTTCCTGTTGACAATTCACCTATCAATATTGGAGTTGTGTGGCCAATCAAGTAAACAATATTTTATTTTTTATCGCCTTAGAGGACCTTGTGGACAAGGTGATGGCCTGATCAGTGAACTGGGATATGGTTAGGCTTCAGGAAACATTGGTGGATGGAGGGATAGAAATGGGAGATTATTTTTAAGGAATTTAAGTTTTTGCTTTTAAATACAAGTAGAACATTCTATTTATTCACCTGTAACTTAGAAGCATTTCCTCCCATCCTTTATGTTAAAATTAAAATACTTGTTTGTGCCTGGAAAGAAGTGAGGGGAGTGTGTGGCATTTCTGTATCATGACTGAGGAGCTGCAGAAGGGACAAAGCCTCCTAACACTTCAGCTTCACTCAGAATTGTCAAAGAGGCATCATTTTGTGACAAGAAGAAAAAAGAAAGAGTTAATATCATAGTGACTTTTACTGAACTCCTCAATGTTCATCTGAATTTTGCAGTGTTGGAAAGAATGAGTTGATACCTGTCTTAAATTTCCCTTCCCACTATTCCTCAGATTCCTCTTATCCTGTATCACTGACAATTCTGATTGTCATCACGAATTACTGGAAATAATGCAAGAGAAAATTAACCCCATCCCTACATTTTGAACCTGACCATTGATGTTACTTGTCAAGTTACTTGTGATTGTCCCTTCCTTCCCTTTTTTCTGAGCTTGGCCTGAGACATCTTGAGGAAGCAGCTGTGACTCCACTGTCCTCCTGCCATCCCATTTCCCTTGCTTGTGTTTGTGTTGTCCCAGACACCTTGTGACCCCAAGGCCAGGAGTTTCTTCTTCCCTGAGAGTGGCACCACAAAGATCCAGTCAGATTTTTCCTATGTGTTTTGAGGAAACGTTTGGAGGATGTAATTGAAACTCAAGCAATACAGAATGTTCCACTCACATAGCTGAGACAGTCTGCTTTGCTCCACTATGGTGCATTCCTGATGAGACAATAATTCCTGCCAGGAGAGCTCAGATTTAATCTGAAAGAGGTCAGGGCTACAAAAAGGATTTTTCTGATGGGACCAGAGTCCAGTTTGAGACCTCTTAAAATAAAACAAAATAATCAAAATTTTGCAAAGAAAAACCAATACTGTTTCTCCCTATTTGGAAAGGCAGAAAAGTACACCCTCCTGTTTTGTACTTTGGGGATTTAGAATGATCTTAGGTATCAGAGATTGATGAAATTATAATAATGGTAGAAACACATTTAAATCTCTTTAGCTTCAGACTCTGTAAATCTCAGGCCAAAGCACTAAAGATTTTATAAATACCCACAGAAAAACTACATCTCACCTCTGTGATCTGTCCTGTCTTCAGGCAAAGTGTTTGGCTCTGCCTCTCAGATCTTTTCATCCAATCTGTAAATTTACTACACCTCCCATCCCTGCTATTGATGAAAATTCTCAAATACACTGAGCTGAGATAGATAGATAGATAGATAGATAGACAGACAGACAGACAGACAGACAGACAGATGAATCAATCCACATTCAGGACTGAGAGTATGGTTGCTTTTCTCACTTATATGCTATGATTTTCATCTTCCCTGACTTTACATGTCACAAGCATGGCTGCTTTCCTCTGAGCAAGGTGTCTAGACTGTTTTATAGACAATGGAGATAAACAAGAGCTTCAAGAACACAATTCACCTAATCAGTTTAGCCATCTGCCTTTGGAAGAGATGAGATGTGTCCCACCTTCCAGCTCCCTGTATGTCTCACTGACTATAAAGGAGGTGTGGGTGAGTGGTGCATATGCAAACCCCACGCTGCAGGTGATACAGGGAGAGGAATCCCAGCCTAGCTGACTGGCACTGCTAGTTGGAATACTGTGGTAGGAATCCCTGTGGCTGAGGCTGCAGGCAAGTGTGTCAGCACTACCCCTTAAACTGCCCTCACTCCAGCAGGAACTGTTACTACCTGGCATTTGTTACTGTTTCAATAAGATAAAAGATAAGGAAGTGTGTCTGTCTGAGAAGCAGCAGCGCAGAATGAGGGCAAAGCATTTCTGATGGAGGCATTCTCAAGTCTGCAGACAAGGTAATTTGTAGTGGTGCTAATTTCCCTGTGAAGTACCAGATGCCAAAGTGTGAGTTTTGGCCCTACTGTGTCCCTCCACAGCCTGAGAGCAAGTCAGAAAGGCACTTCCTTGCCATTGTCTCCATCTTGTGATGGTAGGTCCTTTTTTTGCAATGTTCAGAGCCATTTGTGTGTTCATTAGGTGGGCCTCCAGCAAAACCTTTTTTTTTTTTTTTTNNNTTTTTTTTTTTTTCTGCTAATTCCCTTGGTTTTGAATATATGTTCCCACTGGGTATCAAAGTATTCCAAGAGCTCCCCTTAACCCTGCCTGGCATTAAGACAATTTTTCTTCTCCCTTCAGGTATTTCTGGGCAATCTTTTGGTTTCCCTTTCAAAATGCCAGTTGTAATGAACTGTTTAAGCATGGAGATGCAGAAAAAGAAAGATAAGAAAAAGTACAAAATCTAGTTGACATAGTTTACTATTACACTTGCATCGTAAGCAGAATTATTGAAATTGTTGTATTGTATAAAAAGGCTCTCTAACCAAAACATTCTCTGATATGAGCCTACTTTTTTAAGCAGTAACAGAAACCACCAGCCTGCAGTGTTGCCATATTTGCTGTCTCTTAGACTTAATTTTTGCCCTGAGATTCTACATTGTAATAAATTTTTCTTTCCTGAGGTGTTCAACACAAACACCACCTTGTATTTTTGAGGACAAACCATGCTCAACCAAAGAGCCTGGCTGATGCTTCCTTTGACTAGGCACAGTTTTGGAATACGGGTCACTTATATGACAATACCTTACTTTTTTTTCCTGGAAACATGATCATCTCTACAATAATTTTTATTTCTATTACAAGCCCAAGCCCAAGGTGGCTGAACGAGTAAGTTTCAATTGTGCTGAACTTGTAAAATGCTTCCTGTGATAGAAAAAGTCCACACATTTTCAGTACATAGGTGCAAAGGTATTATCCTTATGGAGGGAAAAGCTTCCGATTAATTTTTTAACAGCGTAGACTTGAGGAAGTTTCTGCATGGCTGGCCAACCAGCCAGCCTGGTCCTCCTTCCTTGACTAGCCTAGGAAAAAAAGGGAAATTCCCTTGCATGAAGTGAGGTAGTCAACTGATCCCCTGGTGAAAAAACAGAGGACAAACATTTACCAGTGAATTTCCACTCCAGAATCGGGAATGAGAGTTTTCCACAGAACTCACAAAGAATATCTCAATATATTACACCTGAGCAGAAAAACTGCTTCTTTTTGTGGTATGAGCTCTGCAGTATACTCTTCTCTTTATTTGCCTACATCAATATTAAAAGTAATCACAGAAAAAGATGAGGTAGCTTAACAACCAGTAAACAACTCTAAAGTGTGTGGACATAGAGTCATCTCTTTTAATTATGTCTGTTTTGTATTACTTTCCTCAATCTAATTGCCAAATAATCTAAATAACTACAGTCTGAAAGAAACAGTAAATAATGTCATCCACAAACTGACCAAAATAGCTACGTAGATTAAATTTACCTGGGAATAGTTTTGAAATCAAAATGGAAGTATTTGAGATGAAAAGAAATTTATAAATGCAGGTTTTTGCAAACTTAAAAGAAACTCTATTTGTTTCAATGATTCATTGTTACATAAACACCTAAAGATGTTTTGGGATATAGACTGACATGCCAAATCTTTTGTTAAATTCATTTATTGTTTTAAAATTAGACTGTTTGGTCCTTTTTTTGTCAAAGTACAAATTTTCTGTTCAAAAGTAAGCAAGGGGCATAGAGGACTTCAGGGGTCACTATCAGGAGCTGCAGCTGTCCGTGGCTGCAAGGTGAAACCAGAGAGGAATGCATAGGTTCTCATACTAGAAGTATAACACAAAGCTGGGAGCTGTAGTGAGCAGCATCTTATTATGCAAGTCCAGAATTCCTAAGCTATTTGCATGAGAAATTACCGTCATTTATATTTTTGAGAGCAAACCCATGTGTATTTAATCTCCTCTTCTATCAGCTCCCGTTTCCTTCGTCAAGGCAACTTGGCAAGCAAACCAGAGACAAATGGATTTCCACATGACCTACTTTATCTGGCAAGACGCATAAATAGTCTACTCCAAAATTTTGGACAACCCATTTAAACAATTTGGAATGCACTTGTGGAAGAACACAAGGTCAGTGGAGGAATCAAGGCATCTTGCACGTGCTTCCTGAGCTGGGAGGCAGCACCGGCACCATGACCACGTGCGTGTAGTCGCCACATTCCACATGACCATGGCGTCCCCTTGCTGGTTGAAGTGCACTTTATTGAGCACTGTGTGCACTGCAGGTTGGTCACCATGTCCAGTCACAGCACAGGGACTGTTTCAGATGGCAATGGCTCAGACAGACAGAGGAATGGCAACGAATGGCAACGAATTCCCAACGGTGCCCTAGCAGGATTTGGCACTGTGAGCAGAGAGGATGGATCCCTTCTGAGCTCCCTTCTCCTTTGCTGGCCACATCCTCTTCTTCAACAGCTGTCATTGCAGCATCCTTGTTAAAAACAGGCAAAATACCCTTTCCTCCAAGAAAAAAATCCCTCTTTCCTTCTCTCTTTCTCCTCAAAGGCCTTGTACACAAATACCAAAGACCTCTGTAGCACAAATAATTGAGCTCAAAATGCCTTTATCTTCCAGGCTTCCCAAGGAACAGCATAGAAACAGCCTGAGGGAACAAAGTGAGGGGAGAGGGTGGTCATGTCCTGACAGAGGGGTACAGTCTTTCAAGCCCTGAAGGGCGTTTGGTTCTTCCAAGTGCAAGCCATATTGCAGGAGAATTTCAAAATGGGGAATTCTTAATGTTGTTTAAACTTTCAGGACAGAAGTGCAGCTCAAACATTTATTCTTGACAGAGGTCTTTGGGACTTTTATCCTTAAGTTCAGGACATTATGCCCTAGCCTAAGTTGGCTGAGTGTAAAAATTTTTCTACATGGAGGACCTGATTAGTGTAATTATTTCACCACTCTCTTCATAGACAGTTTTACACTTGTAAATATGCAGGTGTTAAGAGTCAGACCTAAATATTGTGCTCTTTCTGAATTTTATTAGCCTTAATTGCTTCAGTTTACCCTAATACAGGCTATCTAAATTATGAACTGTGGAGCACTGCTGGATACACACAGAAATACACAGGATTAATATTCTTGGATTTTCTAGCTGTTGATTAACTTAGAAAGAGGGGCACAGCTCTGTGCAGCCCTCTCCTGAGATGGTAAGCAAAGGCTGTGGGACTGTGGATGGGTAACTCAAATGGCTGAGAGCAGAAAAGGAAATCCACTGCCATGGCTAGGAAAGGAGCAGTCCACGAGACAACATCTTAACATTTGGGAATTGTGCTTTGCTGTATTATGTTTTCTTCAATGCCGCAGTGCAATAAAAACGTTTTATGTCCAGTCTTGGGGCTTCTGACTAGGTTCAATAACTAAGTCTAAAAGGCAAGCTTTTATTGTTTACTATTCATCACTATGACATTAACTTTTTTCCCTAGTGTATGTTTTATCCTGACATGACAGGGATGAAACCCCTCCACAAAACCGACGAATGAAACTGACATGAAAACTTACACTGGAGTCCAGGCTGACACTGGTTTCAGTGTTTTAGAACACAAATGTAATGTTTTGAAATTTGACCTCGGGGACAATCTTGTGTCTCTGGACCAGATAACTTGTTTGGTTGGTGCCTCCATGGAGACTGCTTAAGCCAAAACAGGATTTCTTTGATTGGCCCTCAAGGCATGGGTTAATTAATGGCATTCAAATGAACCATTGGATCGTGTCACAATGCCCTAATGCCAGTGGCATTTTTAGTTAGTTCACACTGACTCTACATGTTCTACATACTAAATCGTCTCCAGGGTTCTAAAGCAAACTGGAAAATGTTGTGGTCTTATCTGGCACTTGGATAATCTCAAATGTTGAGATTCTTAAACAATGGCATTAGTGATTTAAACAAAAGAGTTGCACTGAAACCGAGGTTGAGATCTACAGATTGAGTTCATGTTTACCAACCAAATCACTTTTTTACTCTTTCCCCCACCCCCACTGAGGAAGCTGAAATGATGGTGGGCAGAAATTCTCGCAAGGATGACACCATGCTTGGATTTGCATGCTTTAAATATTGCTAAAGGCCGGCATTCACCTCTTTTCTTATCAGATGCTTTTGGCAAAATATCTTCTGTGATGATCTTTCTTTTAGTGTTTAATAATGCTTCATAGTGTCATAGTTATCGGGAAAAGATTTATGTCCAAATGGATGCACAGATTTTAACACCTCTGCACTTTCTCCTTTATTTTTTCCCCTGTATTTCTTCAAATTCCCTTATATGTTACAACCACTGCTTTGTAACTTTTTAATACACTTATACCTAGACGAATGGCAGCATCGTCTGTCTCCCTTCATGCCAAGGCACACTAGGGGGACTATTTCTCTGCAGTGGAAGAGCACTGGGGCTAAACAACACAGCAACGATCCCATTCCAGAACCTGCAGTTTAGTAATCTGAAAAAAAAAAGTTTAAAAAAGTTATTACAATTATTTTGATTAAAATTTTACTATTAATATTCTTTATTTNTTGTATTATTACTTATTCAACCCTTTTCTGACGGAGTGGAAGAGACAGAGAGCACCCGCAGCAGAGATGGTGAACGACCTGGATAATTTTAAAGGGTTTTTTAAACTTTTTTTCCCCCTTTTGTTTGCTAAGGCACTTTCAGACTTGCTAAGAGGAGTTTACTTTGGCCTCGCTATTTTTAATGCCGTTTTAATAGGGATCT
>VWZU01004427.1:121582-178746 GCA_013397095.1 Sterrhoptilus dennistouni | reverse complement strand
CCTCTACTCCTCGGGGTGCTCCCGCCGGGAAGGCACGCACGGCCCGCGCTTGTTGTGTTCCCTCTGGTCAGAATCTGCAGTGCGAGGAAGATGAAGAGAAGGCCCGGTCCAGGAGCGAAGAGGAGCAGGAGCTCCCGCCAACAGCAGACGAGGTTCCTGGAAGCACGGCCAGCACGGATGGAGGCACTGACCGCGGTCCGGCACGTCCATCCCCTCCCGGTGCTGGTGCTGACGCGGAGAGGACAGGCGGGAACGACTCTGAGGACGATGTCCTGAAATACGTCAGGGAGATCTTTTTCAGCTAACAAGTCCTCTGGCTCCCCAGAAGAGGGCATAACGGGGAGGGTGTCCCTCCCGCGGCCCTGAGAACGGTGGCTGGAGGCCCTGGAGGGGGCTGTGGGTGTCTCTGCTGTGTTGGTGTCCTGTGTAGCTGGTAGGACACCCGTAAAGGCCAGAGAGGGAAAGGAAGGAGGTACTCAGTTCTCCCACTCTTTTCTGAGCTCAGTGGGATTTGGCTCCAGATTAGGATGCATTTGTTTCTGTTTCACGTTTCAGAGCACGGACAGATTAAAGAGGACATTCAGATTTCTGTGAGTATCCCTTTGGTGGGTCGGTGTTGGGCATGGAGGAGAGCAGGGAGTTGCTGACCTGGAAGACCTTTGCTGGCAGAGTGACATAGTTATGGTTCAGCCTTGAAGGTTCCCTTGTCCTTGTGGTCCCTCTGTCACAGCTGCAGTGGCAGGCTGTTCCCAGTGGGCTTGGTGCTGAATTTGCCTCCAGACTCCAGCAGTCCTCTCAATGCTGAGGAAGACGTGCAGGAGCAGACTGGCAGGGGCCAGGACTGCCCCGAGGGGGCAGACCCCATGGCAGCATGCATGGGAGTCTAGGAAGTGATGAAGATGGCTCAGTATCCTCTTCCCAATCCAAAAAGGGGATGAACAAACCACTTGAGGCCAGGTGTGAGAGCATGTATTGAAAAATCAGTCAAATCAGCATCACCAGCCTCATCCCCACCATGGCTGAAGCAAGAGAGAAAACAGACCCTCATGTCCCTTGAAAAAATTCACTCAACACCAAAGGATATCACTGTTAAGCAGGCATTCTTTGTTTACACAAGTTCTCCCAGCCATTGGATGAATTCATGCAGTGTATATTTACAAGGCTGTTGCATATTCACTACACAGACAAATCAATGACATAAAATGCCTATTTTGAAAAATGATTATACAAACAGGACTTACCTATTTCAGTCTTTTCTGCCATCTAGTATCTTTTAGGGATTATTACAACCCCTTTCGAGGTTTTGGTGGTCGTTCAATTGTCTTCGTCACTTGTCCATTTATTGCACTTTCTTAATTGGTGCATGTCTGTTACCTTGTTTCCAAACTACAAAACTGATTCTTTCTTGGTGTTATTTCTCTATCATCCTAGATGGCTTTCTTCATAGCCTTGAAGGTTGCCTGTTAATTGGCTGCTTATTTAAGTGATATATATCCTGTCTACTTACAAAGAAATTACGTATTTGGTTACATTTTCCTGAACATTTATTCTCTTTTTAAACTCCCTTTATCTTTGTCATATTGTAGGGCTAAAGGTATTAAAAGCATTTTGTTAGTTAATTACAGATTTAATACATACTATGAAATACTAGCAACGTTTTTTACTTAGACTAGCTATGGGCTGAGGGCTGTGTCCACTCTGTGCTGGTTCTGCTACCTTCACTGCTCTTTGGGGCCAGAAGTGCTGTCACTGATGCTGTGCCCCAAACTGAGGAGTGTTACAGAGTGTACCTGGGAACCTTCTGTGGTGTGCTGTGGCTGTTGCTGTCTGCTACCAGCTTGATGCAGGACTGCTGCACACAGCAATGTGCCAGAGCATGGCTCGACATGATCCTTTGGACTGGGAATCAGATTTTTTCTCGGCAGTCAAGCTGTATTGGGATTACTATTTTAAATCATGTTACTGATAGCTCTTGCATCTTCTTCACTGTCAAATGTTAGTGAGCAGTACCTTCTTACTTAAAGGCCTTGACACATTTGTGTGCTTGGCCCAGCTGAGGTACACAGTGGCAGTGACAATCTGGAGCAGTAGCAGAGCCTGAGTCCCAAGCAGTGCCAGGAAGCCTCCAGTGAAATCAGAGGGATGAATCCACTGTGAGGTTTGCAAAAGAAACATACCCAGGCCTCCAGACAGTATTATCATCTTGATGAAGGATATGGTGCGGATCATCTTCCATTCCTCTCTCTGCCCTTCACAATTCCCAGTTAAAACATAAAGGAGGTAGAAGGGAATGCAGACGAGGCAGATATACACACAAACTCTGGCTACAGCCATTTTTGGTAGACTGATGCCTATTGCCTGTAGATGCTCGTTGTCCAGGCACTGTAGCTCCCCAGCTGTATCATTCCACAGGCAGAAGTTGTAAAAGCCAATGCATTTGTCAGGGAGGTTCACCAGGTTTCCCGCTTCGTACAGCAGTGCATAAGACATCAAGACCAAGGTCCCAACAGTCAGCATGTGGAGCAGGTTCTTGGTACATCTCTCTTGCAGCAGACCCGTCCTGATGCCTACATGCTTTCTTGCTACCATGGTGAAAACTGCTGTGGGGATGCCTGTGGCAAAACACAAAGGGAGGACTCCTCAATTGTTGCCTCTTATGGCACCCTTCCCAAGATGGGCTCTGAGCCTTATGGCTGGGGTCTAGGGACTCCCCTTGCAAATAGGCGTTGTCTCAGTCCTGCCTAGGACTGTGCTGCACATGTGTTACTGGGTTGAGGGGGGTGCATTTGGTGCACTTCTAGTAACAGCAAAGGTGGCTTAATGATGTCCATGCTCGGACCAATACTGGGAGGAGAGTATGACTCAGCCCCACACATGCCCTTTGCTGTTGCCCATGGTCTGCTGGAAAAGAGGCGTTTGTCAGCAAACTGCAGGGACAGGAGGAGAGAAAAACTGCTGTCTGGTAAGAAGCAGGATAAGAGCTTTTCTGGAATAATGTGTTTCTTTCAGTTTTTATGAGACAATGTGATCCCTTGTGATCTTTGGAGTACTCTATTGAGTAAAAGAAGTAGGGGTTAAGAGCTATTCTGGGAAAATGCTTTTCTTTCAGTTGTGATTAGACATCCCTTGTGATCTTTGGACTACTGAGTAAAGTGCAGACATGACAGGATCTGAACTGCAGGGCTCCCCTTGCCTCCCTGCCCTTTTCCTATAGCTGTGGGACAGCCAGTGCCATTGATACCACCCTTTTCCAGCATCTGAGCTCCACATGCAGGTCCTTGCATGCCTGTAGATTTCTGAACATAGCAGGACTGAATACATGCAGCTCTGCTACCCACTGAGGCTGGCAGACATGGTGTCCTGAGGAGCAGTGCCCTACACAGACAGGCAGGTGCCCAGCTCAGAGAGGCACCCTGGATCCACCTGCCCCCACTCACCTTCCTCTGAGGCCTAGGGACATGGGTGCTACTGAGACACACCTGTGATTGCCATTCACCTTGCTCCTCTCTCAGACTGGTTGGCAAATCTGACTCTGCTCCTCTCCCCAGAATGTATACTGTCCTCAGTGCTGTCTTGCAGGCTTCTGCTTCACGCTGTAAAACAGGGAAGTGGCATCAGGAAAGGGTATCACTAGCTGCACAGCCACCTGGCAGTGAAGCACTGTTCACCCAAGTCTGCAGAGAGGCATAAACACAGGATTCAGAGACCTTGGCTTCAAGCTCAGCCTCAGGCCTGAGTCTTTGCAAACAACTCTTCCTCCCTGTGACAAGATTTATCTGCTAAGAATAATTTACCACTTTTCCTTCAAGAAGTTCACATTGGCCCTACTGTCCCCTTCCACTGCCTATTACCCAGTGGTATATCCTTCAATCCTGTGTGGGCCATTTACTTAAGAATTGGACTCTGGGTCCCTTCCAGTTCAGAATAGCCTGTGAATCTGTGATACCTTGGATGTCCTCTAGACCATCACCCAAAGCTGATTGTGAATTTGGTACAGCCTCTGAGTTTTTAAAGTGCCAGGAGATACTGCACTCAATCTGTACTCAGCACCTGGTGGCGGTGCTGGTGACCTTTCAGCATCCCTCTCCCACTCATCTCTCCTTGGAAACTTGGAAGTAGAGCACCTCTGTTTAATGAGTACAAAGATGAAGCTTCTCAGTCCCAAACTTCTCCCAAGAGCAGCACACACACAGCATGGAAAGGAGGTCACAGCGTCAGACACCAACCTGTCCACTTCCCCTTGTCACTTCTCCCTCACTTCTTGTAGCATCCCTTGGAGGGCTTCTTCACAATGGGCTTCTGGAGAGACTGGAAGGTCACATGGAGGGCGCCCATTGTTCTGAATCTGCAATGAAGACACAAGCAACCAGGAAAATATCTATGTTTGGGCACAGACTGTGCTGCAGAATGAGACCTCCAGCAGATTTCACCATGGTTTGTCTTGCCCTTAGTATTGCCTCTTGATTTGTCTGTCTTACACATGATCTCCTGCACCCAAGCATTGCTTCTCTTCCTCTCCTTGTTCCACAAGGGGTCACACCACTCGTTCTCCCTGCTGTCCTGCCTCCCAGCCCTCAGAGGAAAAACAAGCTGCACTTGGAGGGAGTTCTTGGCTGGCTGACCTGGTCTCCAGGGATTTCTGTTAGACCTCAGGGCTGGGACCACTACAGCCCAGCTGACTCTTGTCCCTGCTCTCCCACCAACCCTTGCTGTCATATTTCTTTAGGCAGGTTCCTGGGGAAGGCAGGCTTGTAGAAACGTGACTTTTTGTTCAATCGTCTCATGCTCACTCCCTCAACATCCATAAAATATAAAAGCCATTAAAAGTTGTCCTATTTGCACATGTTTACTAGAGAGGGGGCAAAGAATTAAATTCCTATCAGGGTTGTGGTAAAATATGGCAGGGATGGAGGACAGCCACCTGAGAGGCCCTGTGCTGCTGTGTGATCTCTGCATGTATGAGGACATGGGGAAAGTCCATGGTATCTCTGCCCTCTCCCAGAGGGCACATTTTCCCAGCGATGTTCCTCTCTTTACTGCCAAATTGCTGGCATCTTTGCCTCCTGTTGCCTCCCCTGCCCAGCTCAACCCAGTAAGTAAATCCCTGTCCCTACATGTGACTGGTAGGACCAGAAATATGCCTAGGATGTCCCTGTGCCAGCTTGGATAGAGAACTCGTGACTGGTCTGGAGGCAGTGAAGGCTGAGACTTGGCACCCTGCTACAGTGCAGCCACAGATAGGACATTTGTGAGCTCTGCAGCTCATCACTGAGGCAGGTTTGGCAGCAGGTTGGCTGAGAATCAAGGGGCAGACAGGAAAGAGCTCTCACCCAGTGTACAGCTTGGGTTTTTCTCAGACAGTGGCGGCCTCGCTGCCTTGAAGGAGGTGTCTCTGCCTTTGGATGGGAGACACTGAGGCCTTCCTCAAAGGTGCAAGAAAGAGGAACCTGAACATGGCACAGCGAGCCCTAGCCTGGGTTCAGCCTTCTTGTTCCTGGACTGGCATTGATGAAAACACTGTGTTTCACCATAGGAGAGCTCTGTGTCTCAGTCTCCCCAGCAGAAAGTGGCCCTGTGTGAACGGCTCAGGCGCTCCCTGAGGTCTCTGTGTGGGAAATAAGGCTCCTAGGCACCCTCTGTGTTTTGGGACTGCACAGCCCTTTCCTCTGCTGCTCACAGGCAGGTGGGCAACCTTCCCAGGCTGGGGCTGTGCCTTCCTCCAGCAAGCACCTGGCGGAGCACCTGGCTAAGGGGACAGGAAGGCACACAGCTCTGGCACAGGATCCGGCCTCTGTGCAGGGACAAGCATCTCTGTGAGCCACCGGATGCCGTTTCAGTGGGGCTGAGTGCAAAGGGGCAGGGGAATGGGCACTTCCTTTTGCAGTGAAGAGCCCCCCAGACAACATGACTTTCCTGCATCCCCTCTCCCTGGCTGCTGAGGAGAGAAATGCTGTACAAGAGTGATGGGAAAGTGTCAAGCTTTGGACATGACACTTTTCTTTCCAGACATCTGTCCTGTCCCTTCACCACCTCCCCACCCCAGCTAGCCGGATCGTCTTTCCCCTTCAGGCAGGATCAGCTGCAGAGAAACCATGGGTGAAGATAGGCCACTGACAAGCTAAGGATTGCTGATAAATAGAAACCAACCAGTGGCAAATGGAACTAACTGGGAGAGAACTGCCCTTAAAGCATCTTACAGCAGGGGAAGGACCCTACAAGACATCTGCACCCTACAACACCACTTCTCCTAGCAGTTCTTCCCAATGCCAGTGACATTAAAAAAGTGGCGGTCTCTGGAGCATACTTACAGGCTGCCCATTTGGGTGGGTGTGGAGCTGAAACGCACTGGAGAGGGCTGTGGTGCAGTTCGAGGACCCAGGTCGGTGAATGTGACCACAGCCTGTTTTGTCATGTACAAGTAGAGTTCTCTGCTTTCTCTTTCGGTTCTGAGGGCAGTGCTCTTTACTGAGTCAGCTGCATATAACCACGTAAACAAGCCAAGCCCAGCTCCACAATCTGAGCCAAGGTCAGGGTTGGATTTGCTTTCCTTCTCCCTGCTGTGCTAACCAGCACAAATAAGTGACCAGGGTAAGCTCATAGATTGTTGTGCTATTAGAGTAGCTTGGGTGTCCAGGAGGGCTTAGATGAATTTGTTTAGTTTTGTTTTGACACTTCTTTAGAGGTGACTGACTGTCCCAGCAGAGACCTCAGTACCTCAGCAGTGCCAGAGTTCACTGCCAACATGGCTGTTATTGCACTTTGGACACTGATCCCCTCCCTCTGCTTCCCAGACACAAGGTCACCCAAGTTCCCTTGCCTGCAGCCACCATCCCTACACAGTCACAGTGCAAGGTGCCAAGGTGCCTGCTGCTACAGGGAACCACTGAAACCTCAAGTTATGTAACGGGCAAAACTCTCCTTCCTTTAGTTCTCCTGGGCAGATTTGTATGTCATACTAGCAATCTTTGTGGTGGGTCTGTTAGGAGGGCTGTGTGTTGATGCATGTGGGACACCTAGCCATGAACCTGTTCACAGATTTTCACCCAGTAATTTCATGTTTAGGCATGGTCTAGAAATCTCCATGTGGTACAATGTATTGTGAGCCTGTAATACTGGCACTCACATCCAAGAGCACAAAGTAAGTGGAAAGAAAAATGGGAGGAAGTCCTAAGAGAAGCTTAGTGGACAGAGACATGCAAGTGGCCGTGGGGCATTGCCTTCCTATGTGCCTCTTTGTGTGGAGGCATAACTTTAGCATGGAGAGGGGCAAAGATCTGGATCCATGGAGTTCAGATCATGGATGGCTTAGATGGGTTCTGGTGCGTGGGCACAGAAATCCTGCAGCAAATGAAGCCCAGCAGTCCAGGGCTACTGAGCTGAAAGTGGAGGAGGAAGCCCTGGCACTGAACATGGCCATCTTCTAGCATTGGGCCTGATGTCTGGGAAATTAAGGAATAAGAGACTTCTGAGGCAAGACCTCTGTTCCAGTGAAGTAACATGCTTTGGCAGGAGGCATGTTTGTGGTCCCAAGAGGAGGGTCATGCAGTTCGGCAGCATGCTGTTCATTTTTTTGTCATTCAGGGAGAAAAAGGGTTTATAATTTTGATCTGGTGATCAACCAACTCCTTTAGCTGATCTCAGCACCACAAGTGAAGCTGCTGTTTCACTGCCATGGGCAGAAGGCACAAGCAGCTCCTTCAAAAATATCCTTGCTTCTACATTGGGGTCCTGTTTGCTGGGGTAATCAGGATGACTGTCACAGTGGGTCTGCTCCATCATGCCAGAGCATTTCTCCCTAGAGCCACTGTCCCCGCAGAGGGGCGGCTGTTCCAACACCATGTAACCTGACATTGCTTCCACTGAGCACACACCTTCCTTTTTTGGCCTTCTTCTCCAAGAGAAGATCCCTGTTCAGCCAAGCTGGTTTGCTGCCGCACTTGCTTGACTTCCAACATTTTGGAATTGCTGGCTACTGTGCCCTTAGGAGGAGATTAAATAGTTTAAATGTTTAAAATACACAATTTGGGAATGTTACTCTTGGAGTGTGACATCCCATTGGCCAGACCTGGTAGCTTGATTGTGCACTGTGGCAGAAGCACTTTTCAGTGTTTCCTGACGTGCCCCATGTCTCCTCCCCAGCAGGGTTTCAGTCTCTGCTGCTTTTAATGCCTCCTGGGATGCCATAGCTACCAAAAAGGAGAAGTACAATCAAAATTTGACTCAAGACTTCCCCTTGATTCCAGCTGACCTTCTGATTATGGAGGCTTCCTTCCACACCTTTGGCTGCCCCTTTAGCAGGTAGTTACCCTTCCTTCTCCTTCCAGGTATTTGGGCAGAGAAGATTGTGCCCAAAGGCTGGGTAGGATGCAGTATGCCTTTCCATTCTCCTTCCTAGGGACATTTTACAGGTATGCTCTGACTGCCACTTGGGCTTTCGCTGCCAAAGTCTGTCTGATGGTGGAACGGTTGGAAAGGATAAGTCTGATGGGGATAGGGTAAGAAGTGGAATGATCATCAACATGTATCATGGAGAAAGAATGGGAAGGGAGAGGATAAAGAGAGCAGGGCTTCTACTTGTATATGCCTGGAGATAGAAGAGACTGGATGGAGTGCTTGGGCTGCTGGGTCCTGTTTTCTGTGGGTGGGAAAGGACAGCATGTTCCAGCAGCCAGACTCTACTAAATTCCTGTTGTGAGTGTTGCTTCCTGGAATTGTTTACTGAAACGGGCACTGTTTTTTGCGTGCATTAAGGGGGTTAATGTGGCTTTAAAGCGGAATTAACTGCTTTTGTTTTTGATTCTCATTGTGCAGTTAAAGCAAACACTTAGCAGTTTAATAATATTAACAATCACAAGGAAAGCATGAGATGAAGTGGGACTTCCCAAAATTTTTCGATATTTAACCCTCCTGTTTTAAAAGTAAACTACTACACCTTATCCCACATATCATTCTGGGAGATGATACTCCAGTTTGGCTATAAAACACAGAAACAAAATATTAAGAGCCGGGATAGTTATTTATTTGTTTGTTAAACTTCTTCTAAGCAGTGCCAATTCCGGGAAAGCCTAGCAGAATGTGGTTTGTTACAATACACATTATCTAGGAATGAAATGTGCAGCTGAGGAAGGAAGTGCCAAGCCTGCAAAAACATTAAAATTTTGTTAATCACCTCTTTGGCAGGCAAGCTCTTACTGATCATAACGCTGCAATGTACTCAACTGTACCACACCTAAACTGTACTTGAACTCAACTGTCCCACAGAAGACAATGACAGCTGTAATGATCTATGCCCAGACTCAGAGACTGGGAAAAGGGGACTCCCTTTTAACTTCATTTCTTCCTGCATACTATGGGTGGCTGATTTGTCTTTTTTCTCAAGACCTGGATCTCCAGTGCCTTGGCTGTCATGACAGGCACAGCCCCCACACTGATGGCAGGTGAGTGCCACATGTCCTCTAGTGCCCAAATCAGTGCTGCAGGCCAGGTCTCTGGGGTCTCTCTCTCAGCACGAGCTGACCCAGCAGATGTGTCTCACCAGCTGGACATGGGCCAGGTTAGCGGTAGCTGCTTTAGTGCTGCATGGCATGTACCTCCCCTCACAGAACTACTGGGTGAGGTCCATGATCAACAGGTGAGATGAACCAGATCTGACAGTGTAAGTGGTGGTGTGTCCCTTGAAAAACAAAGAATAATTACAACATTTTTAAACACCTTTTATTCTAAGCAAGGAGGTGGCTTTTACAGTTGATACTGAATTCCATTATTAATATTTAACCCAATGAACACATTATTACAAATACATACCATACCGCCAATAGGGGAAAATATTTTTTAACCTCTCTGGAATTTGCCTTGGGTTAATTTTTTTCTCCAGTGAGATTATTGTCAATCAGTAAATTATAGTGTAGCAATGTGATGAAGACAGTTTAAATTACAGAAAAATGAGCTCTTCCAAATGCTGAGATTGAGGGAAATCCCAGCCAAAGAACTCCATACTTATCTTTGTGGAACATAATCTTTAATGAGGTTTGAGATTACAGAAAAAAATGGCTAATCGGTATTTAAAGAATTAAACAAATCTGTAATGTTTATGTTTTTTCACTGTGTGAAAAGCAAGGTTCACTTTTTGGTAAATTTTAAGAACTATGTTTAATAAAATAATTAAGACAATTAGGAGATAAAAAAAGCCAAGTACGGCCGGCCAGATGACTTGGCATTCAGCCAAGTCCACACTTTGCTATCTCAGAGACATTTTTTACATACCCTTCTTATCACAACAGTTTATGAATATTCATATAATTCCATAAACTAGTTTCCATATTCCAGGAACTGTTTTGCATGGTCCCTCCTTGGGTTGCCTTTTTAGAGCACGTGTGTTTCGTGGCTGTGTCTTCAATATCAGCTCCAGCTCGGGCCTTGGTCCATACTTTCTTCAGGTGGTAGATGCTGATAGTTGGTATATCACTAGCAGAGTCTTCTTTACATGTTCATTGGATGTTTTCCTAACCAAACAGACAGTTTAAGCATACTTACATCAACTACTACCACTATGCCTAATCTTCTTTTACTAATAACAGAAATAAACTTATATCCTATATCCTTACTATGTTATTAATCATATAGCACACATCTTGGGAAAAGCCAATTTTATAATACACAGTTATAACAACTGGCTCAGGTACCTGAAATATCTTAGGTTGAATATCAGTGCCTTGAGTCTGTGAAACAGAATAGTTCCTGGAGTTTCTGAAAGAGAATCGAAACAGGAATGAATTATTACTACTAACAAGTTCCAGAAGACTGGTTGACAAAAAAGTATTATCTATCAGTCAGCCTCTTTAGGGGCTGTTCAGGGAGCGTACACCAGGCTGGGACAGAGGAATCTCGGTAAGAGTTCAATAACTAATGGGAAAACGGTTATCATGTGAAGGCTGACAAAATTGTTTGTGTAAAGTTACAGTGATTAAATTAAATTGTCATATATTTGTCTCTCATCAGAAAAAAAACCCAAACATGTTCCTCCTGATGTAGAGATGTAATTCCACACCCTGCAAGTATTTTCCATATAGAGAAAAGTTTAAGACTCACCCCTTAAGGTAAAGAACCCAGAAACTGCAATACCCTCCTGACAGGGATTGGCTGAGCACCAGCACAAGGTCATGGATTTGGCTCTGAGAGTGCAAGTCAAAGCCTCTTGGTGATCTTATTGGCAACAAGCCAGATGGTCTCCTAGAACATTCAGTATTTCGGAAGGAGCACTAAAGAAGTAGAAGGGCTTTTTGGAGTGTTTGTAGCAGCGTGTCTGAGGTTTTCTCTGACATCTGTGCTTGGCTTATCATTTTGTTTTCTGTAAAGTTTGTTATTTTGTTATTTTTCCTTATTAAACCTTTTGATTTACAAAACACCTCCAAGGAGCAGTCTCGCTCAAATTAATAATAGCCAATTCTCTGCAAAGGCTGGACCCTTAGAGATTGATATATTAGCATGTGGTTTATTAGACTCTGGCCACGTGTTAATCTGTATCAAATGGCACCAGAACAGGGATGCTTACATTAAGTGGACTTGTTTAGGGTTTTTTTTTTTGCTGACAGAGCCCTCAAGTCAGTTAAGCCAAATTTTCCCCTTTGTTTCTGTTTTATAAATCTGGCCCATGCCAAGCTTTTTTGGCCGTTAAAAACAACTTGGACTTTTGGGGCTGAGTGCTGAAGAGGGGGTACTCAGCCCGAACTCCTCATGCTGGTGAAAGGGAGTGTTAGCCAGAGCACCGATCCTGGAACATGGAGAACAAGCAGTCCCGGGGACTGGCAGAGCCAAGTCGGACAGACAACTTGGGGAAACCAAGGGAGCTGGGAATAACCACAGAAAGCGTTTCTGGTGAGTAAAAGGGATCCCCAGCAGTTAGAAGAAAGCGAGACATTATTTTTTTGTTTTAAGTACTTTAATTTGAGAAAAAATACCTCAAAAGACTTTTAAAAATGTGTCTATAAAAAAAGTTTTAAGAGAAGCTGACACAGAAGTAGCAAAAAGGGCTCCCTTTCCCCCACACCCCACCGGCCACAGACACCAACCCCAAGCAAAAGACCTTGTATGCAACGATGAGACAGCACCAAAGTGGCAGCGAAAAACGCAACCCAGCGATCAGCCCCAATTCCCACAGCGAAGCAAAAAGCAGTAATTTCTCCTCAAGCCCTCCAAGAGAAAAAAAAAAAAAAACCAGCACCCCAGAGCCATCCCAACCCCAGAAGAGAATAAAGACACAGTCAAGTCCCATGCACCAAGCAAGAAAACATGCATTTAAGTCATCACAAGAAATCACCAAAGAAGCAGCTCAAACATACTGTTAAAACTCTAAACCTAACCTTTTTAATTTTTTTACACCTTTAGGACAAAATCCCACTTTGTAATTTGATCTTTCAGTGAAATTTGGAGAAAAAATTTCTAATAATTTTAAAATAAGGCTTTTTGTTTTGTCAATTAAGTGAAGTTGTAGTAACGTACCCAAAAATCCATATTCCAAGCTAATTATAAAGGCTAATTCTTAAATAATTTCTCCTTTATAAGAAAAGTTTTTGCAAAAATAATTTGCTAGCCCATATATCTATTTAGAATAGTTGCTTCAAAATTCAAAAAGTTTTTGCAATTACCCTTATAACTATTACAAGAAAAATCTCTAATTATCAATTTTATCTTTAAAATTAATTTGAAAACCTTTTAAAATTCATACACCCCTAAACCCAATTTGTTTTTATAAATAGCTCATAAAAATTTAAAAACCTCATAGTCATATAACAAAATCCAAGTATCAAAAGATAAAAATCAGATTTTAGGGAAGTCTAAAAGCCATATCTCAAAATCAAAACAGCAGTTGCAGTCTGCATATTTTTTCAAAATTCATATTTCATATTAACAAATTCTTAATATTACAGGTATAGAAAGGACAAGAACTCTCTACTCAAGAAGAAATTCTAACCAATTGTAAAAAATACTAATCTTTTTTCTTTTTCTCAACAGCAACTCTGTTTTATCAAATACTAAATTCCTAAGTTTTATAACAGATAGTAATGCAGTAGCAAACTTCTAACCATGCATCTGGCATCAAAATACATAAGAACTTGTAATAAGTATCTCACTGACTAAATCAGTCAAAAGCAACCATGTCCAAACTATCAAAAATTAGCTGTGCCATCAATAGAAGCAAAAGTTAATCTCCAGAATTAAAACCAAGCAAATGTAGCACAGTGTCAGTCATTTGAGCAATTCAAACAAATTTGTTTGTCTAACTACACACTTTTAAAAGTAAGTTCTACCCCAACACATAAGAAAAAAGAGCAAACATACTATTGAAACATTTCTTGTAAACAGTACAGTTTTCAAAATAACACAAATGTCTCATCATGTAAAACATCAAATTTACCACACAATGTAACTACTTCATTCAAAGACCAAGCTATTGTAAAAACCCATTACATAAAAAATAAAAATGGAGGAGTCGGTACTTCTATAACCTGGGATGAAAAATCGGGTATTTTTGCTTTTATGACTTCTGTTCTTAGCAATGCTGTGGAAATACTCTCCTGATATTTTGGGGATTTTTTCTGGTGTCTTGGTAACCATTTTGATTCATAAGGGAATAATGCAGTCACAAATTTAAACAGCCCCCGCAAACCAAACCAACAATTGCAAATAAACATGATAACCACAATGCCAGAAGCAGTACACGTAAGAAAGCTGCTCAAGGTTTAATCCCTTATGCTGTTCTTTTTAGCAAATATTTATGAACCTGGATACAAACATATCATATTGACAAGGGAGCTCACTTCCTACATGGTTTGTTTATTTTTAGTCTGAGAACCTGGACAGCTAGTCCAGTAGTATTAATTGCCACTGCTCTGTTTTTCATATGTTTGGGCTTCTGAAAAGACTTGGTGTGAAATGCAAAAAAGCTTGAGAAATGCTGGTCTACTTCTTGTACCAATGAAAGCATTAATAAAGCAGTCAGCATTATAAAGTTTATGTACATTAAAAAAAATACTACCCATCGAAATATCAGTGTGACTTCTTTCCAAATAACAGTTTGCTTTCTCTAGGCAACAATAACAGCGCTCCTATTTTACATCTTGGGGCCGTGTAATTTTCTAGGCTAAACATCAGCAAAGTGTGACTGAGGGCTATGTTCAGCTCCAGCGTGAATTTCTGTCAAATATTCTACTGCAGCTGTGATATTCCTTCCTATTCACCTTTTTTCAAATGCTTTTAACAACTTTCATCAAGATCAACAACAGAAATTTTGTTAAGTCTTTTGATCTAATAAACTTACTTAGTCACTGAAGTAGATCCACATGGGAAAATGCATATAATCATGGGAGGAAGATAATTAAGAAGATTCTTGAAGGGATCGTGATCCATTTGAAATTGTTGTTTCTTACTTTACATGGTAACAGCATCACCCTGACAAGTTTTGCTTCTGGTACACAACCAGCAAAAGAACTTTTTTCCTTGCCTGAAAGATGTGTGAATGCAATCCAAACAATTTCATTGCATGAAAGATGTCTTCACATATATTTTAGCACCAAACTGATTGAACAGAACCTAGTGAAGCTCGACCTGACAAATAGTTTTGCAATGTATACTGGTGTTTATAGGTCTTGGCAAGCCTAGCCTTACAGGGTCAGGCTCTTAGGTGGCCAAAGTGGTGTTCAGTCCTGAACATCTACTCCTCTGCTAAGTTTTCCCTTTTTTTGTTGTTTATTTACAGTATTTATGTCACAAACAGGAAGCAACAATTTACAGGAACTATTATTATTGGCTAAATTTCATCCCCAAGCTTTCTAAAAGTAGTTCACTCAAGAGTTTGTGTGTCTATGGGAAACCTCTTGAGTAATAGTATGTCAATCACAGGCACCAAAGAAACAAACACCAAGTAAACAAGGAGAAAAACATGCTTCAACCCTTTTTTCTCAGCAAAACAGTTAAATATAGGTCACAGGAAAATAAAATGTCTTTCTGTCCTCCTGTGAAATCACTCTTTCAAATCTGAGGCTACATTTGTCTATGAGCTTAGATGTAGGTAATAGGCCCTTAGTGACACTGTGATGACTCTTCTGCATGTGTGAGAGGAGGACACAGCTCCTCAACACTCTGAACTGGGTGTTGCAAAATATGACACCAGAGTACATGAGCATGGTACTTATGCTTAATGCCAGTGCCCTCCCCATCTCTGTGACTGCTTACTCAGCTGTACTGCAGAAGCTGACAGGCGAAAGCCCCCTTCTTTGGAATAAAAACTGCCTTCTGGATGATCAGGCTTAAGCTACAGGGACAAGAAATGCTTCTGGTCTGCACTGCTCATTTGACCTAGTTCTCTGATGATACATCAGGATCATAGAACCATCATAGAATCACAGAGTGGTCTGGGTTGGAAGAGACCTTAAAGATCACCTAGTTCCAATTGCCCTGGTATGGGTAGGGATACCTTCCACTAGACCAAGTTGCTCCAAGTCCCATCCAAACTGCCTTGAACACTTCTAGGGATAAAGCATCGCCAGATTCTCTGGCTTCTGATAAAGCATCTCCAGCTTCTCTCTTCAACCTGTTCTGGTGAGTCTTCACCCACTTAGTGAATTTTTTCCAAACATCTAATCTTATGCACATGTCTTTTTATTTCTTTGCATTTCAGCACCAGTTGTGTAGCTCAGATCTTGATTTCTATACAAAGGACATCTTAAATTTGATGAGATAGATCCAACCTAATAATGTTTCCCCACAAAAAGAAATGTACAAAAGTTTTATTCCCCAATAATGACCACATTAGGGCCACAGCTCTTCATAACACACAATGCTCACCTCTCTAAAATCACATGCACCTCTGATCTCCCAGTCACTCACAGTCTACATAGGTAAAGCTGATGGTGTTTAGTAGGTATATTGTTTGGTCAGAGTACAGATCCTTGCTCTGCTGTCAGTTACCATGAACATAACCACTTTGGCTTAAAGCAATCAGTGTCTTCCATGATTAATGAAATAAGATTTACACAAAACCAAATAATACACCTTTTATTGTGCCTAGATTGATCTGCAAAAAGTAAAGCTACAAAAGAAAAAAAGCATATTGATTCAATGATGCAATAAACCAAACTCTGTATCACCACAGTTTTTTTCTCCACAGAAAGACCACCTGGTGTTGATGCAGTGTCTTGCTTTTTCCAGTGAACTGCCAATTAAGATTTGACTCTAAGGTTTGTGTGCAATCTTTTAAAAAGTGTTAAATTAAATAGTGTGACTCTTGTAAATCTAGTTTAATAACATTTCTAACATTTAATCTAGCATTCTCTATTAGATACAGAGAAGATATAATAAATTGTGACATATCTGAATAGTTCTAAGTTAACTGGAATTTCAGTTAAACACATCAGAATTCAGGACCTTGGAATTCACCCTGGCTTGTTTCACTACCTTCTCATATTCCTTCAGGTATAGATAATAATAAGAAATACCACAAATTTTGTTTATTGCTTAGAGAAAACCATTATCAAATTTATTATTGCTGTAAACCTACAGACTATTATGTTTTTCACAGCTGGACTAATGAGGCAGGAGAAAAGGCCTAGGGGAAACTTCCATCACCTGTTTGTTATTTACACAGTAGTCCAAGAATACCTTGTAGAAATACTGTCCTATGGATTCCAAGGCTTTCGTATTGAAAGGAGTGTTTTGTCTGCAGCCTGAAGCATCAGTCTCCTATAAGTTAGGGATCTCTAGGCCAAAACATTCATTTGAAAGAACACAAACATTATTTAACACAGGCTGTAGCAATTTGAAAAGCATTAAATGTACTAATTGTGACGCTGGCTTTCTGTACAAGAGTCTTTTTTTGTGTTAATTTGTTATAGAAGTTAAACTGGAGGGATGTAGTTTACTGGTTTAAAGTTTAGTTTCATACTCAAAGGTTTAATTTTATATCCAGAGTATCAACGTCCTTGTGAGGGAAAGTCTGCACAGGAAATCAAAGCCATTTGTAGCAAAATATACAGCAAACTTTGCTGTGAACAGGACATCTGGGATCTATTCTGAAACTAATTTCATTCTCAAAAATGGTTGTATGCCATAAAAGAAGAAAATGAAAGAAATAAGGAATTTGATAAGTAAATTTTTGCAGAGGACATGGGGAGAAATATGGTGAAAATGTCTTGAAGAAAGCTCTTTTACTTTGAAGATATTACTAGAAAGGAGAAAATATATTCAAGGAAAATCTGCACGATAGTGAAGAACAAAATAAACCACTCTGAAAAGAAACTTAACCTCAAAAAAGCAATCAGAAAGGTTTGGATGCAGTGCAAAGGTGTAAACAATGCCGAAACAATAAGGGACATAGAGACATCAAACTAACAAAGATATAGTGGAAAGGAGAATAGGGTATTCTAGAGGGAAAGAAAATGAGGTTACCTTTTGACCATGCTTTGGTTATACCAGATGGAAGAAGAACAATTCCTAACAATAGATCTGTATTTGAAGTACAGCCTCTGGCCTGTTAAAATGCAGTTGTGATTTCCCACAATCAAACCATCTGGATTCGACGTAGGGCTATGTTCAGCTTTCAAGACAAAATTGTCCTGCAGGGGTTGAGCTTTGCTTGAGTCACCAAGAATGAAATCCATAAAGCCCTTTGTTATCCAGGAATTTTTAGTTTCTGCTGGATGAACCCTCACCATCAGTATCACAGCCTTCTTCTCAGTGCCCTTGCCACTTTTGGAGGGGGCTAGTGGTGGTGATAGTTAAAACATACACTGCGTTTCACAGTGAAGGGTGTAAGATGTGAATCTTGAAGAATTTAGACACCACTGGACCTTTAGAGGTGGCTACCAGGTACTCCTGCAGGTTGTTGTAGGTGTAAGGACAGTAGTGGGCAAAGTAGCAGATGTCTTGGTCAGGGAACTGGAACATCCGCGTGAGTGAGAAATAATGATGTCTGTCTTGTCCCACACTGTTTTTGTAGTACTTGATTTATTTCCAGTCCTTTCTTATGCTGTTCCTTAGTGCTGGTTTCTGAGTACAGCAGTGTCCACAAGCCATGTTTATACAGGCTTTTTACTTGCTAAAGTTGTCGGTAGTGTCAATATCCCTGCCTGCATATTGCTTGGAAGTAGTATACTGTGTGTGTCTGTGCTTGTGTGAAGCATTGGTATGGGGTCAGCCAGTACTCAAATACATAATTAGTAGAGCAGACAAACAGTGTGATGCTGGTTAGCACTGTAGGATGAGGTAGTGTCAAATAATGTGCAATGCTATGATAAGGCACCCTGCAGTGAATCAGGTGTGAATCTGATTCACAGTGTTATAAATCAAAGTCTAAGTAACTGCCAGGAAAAGATGCCTAATCTCACCAAGCATGTCAGTAATGTAACTGGCATATTGGTGAGAACTCTTAGTAATAATTAGAGCTTTGTAGTAAAGCATGCCCCACCACCTAATGAGCATCTCTGTATAAGGACAGAGTTTCATTTTACCTATAGACATTTAAGGAAGTTTACCTAGAACTTTTAATACCCTTCTGACAGTGATTGGCTCAGTGCCAAGAGAGAAGCACCTATTGAACCTTGTCACTGTTCCTCAAATCCTGTACCTCTCCCTACTGGCAGCAAGCCAAACTGTCCCTCCTACAACATTCAGTATTTAGGAAGGAGCACAAAGGAAGTAAAGGGCTTTTTGGAGTGTTTCTAGCAGGGTGTCTGAGTTTTTTTTAAACCAATCTGCAAGGGCTGAGCCCTCAGAGATTGATACATTAACATGTGTCTCATAACACTCTGGCCACGTGTTAACCTGTATAAGAGTTTCTTAATACATTCTCCACACTATGCTTTAAAGGGAGGTGCTTAAGAAATGTGTTGAGTTTGTGTGTTTGATTATCACCTGGAGAGCATGTTCAGTGCTAGGCAAGCACACATGTTTTACAGCAGCTTGATCCTTGCTATCCCAGGAATTGCTAACTGCTTGTATCTGCCTGCATGTCATTCCTCAGGAGCAGGAGGGACATCTGGCCACAGTTAAGGCAGCAGTTTTCTTTTCCTTGGTTGGAAAGTTTTATTAATGAAGGCTGAGAATCACAATACCATGATTCCCACTTTGCAGGAGAGCTGTACAGGCTGAAATAAGGCAACTTCCAGTTGCCTGTGCATGAAGTTCAGGTCAGTAATAAAAGACATGCAAAATTGCATTTTTAAAGAACAGCAACTAAAAGACTGTAAGAGAAATCACTGTTCTTGTATACAAAAAGGCAGGGAGCTGGGATTCCAAGTGTTCCTCCACATCTTATCCCTTGCAGTAAATTAGCATGTCTTGTTGCAAAGGACAGAGGTTCTTTCCTACATAGCAGTTATCAGTTCTTCTGGCAACCTACTCATGACAGGTAATATGTCCATACTGCAGAAGAACTAATGTCAAAGAGTACCAGTGCTTTTCTGTGTATTAACAAGCCTTTACTGTGTTTGCCTCAAGAAAGGTAGCAAATGCCTTTCAGTTTTGTGCTTCTGAACATTTTGTGGCCACAACTAGTTATCCTAGGATTGCAAAACTATTATAATTCTTTCTTATCCATGTAAAAATATCCCAGGACCAAAATCAATGACTGCCAGATGTTCCAAGTTCATCCAAGGCAACTGGATCAACTTAGCAAACATAGGAAAGAATAAATAGGTCTGATACTCAAGCAGTGACAGTGAAATAAGGCAACTAACTCACTTCAACTCTGTCCAATTAATCCTTGCCAGACAAAGAAGCCTGTATTCAAAAACTGATCCAATCTGACCAGGTTTTGTTTATAGATTTTGACAAAAACAAAATATTCTTCCAATGCAGACTTGAGTGTTGATGTTGCAGTTACACAGCTCTCATATTTTTCTCTTTTGGCTCTTATTTTTCTTTGCTCATATTTTCTTAACAAACTCATTTTAAGCGGGTTCATATTATTTTTCACTGAGAAGAATGGCTTGAGCTGAGCTGGACCTCTGGGATAAGTAACAGGACAAGCAGAACTTAAAGAAGATGAGGCAGATGTGTAACCGTGTGGCTAGGTTCCTTCCCCATCTATAGGATAATAATTTATTCCCAAGAGCTTTATAATTACATGGAAAATCACATTGATTCATCAGGCTTTGAATTATATTTGTGAATGAGATCAAAGCAAGTGCTTAATCCACCTACATCTGACAGTAAGATTTCTTAGACTGTCCCTGTCTTCTCCTAGATAAATCACTTCTAGATAAAAAACTCCTTTGTCAGGAGCTATGGCAGCTTTCTTTCCAAACATGTGGTAGTATACAATGATTCAGGGGTAGTGAGTATCCACTCTGAAAAAGGTAGAAGAATAAGGGCATAGATGTCTCAGTCCCACCTCTATGCATTTCCAATTTTTTTATTATTCCTGAATTGCAATTTGTTGTATATATAAAGGACACAAACTGCCTTAGTCTTCACTATCTCAGAATAGGCTTGCACTCAGACTTCTGTACTGACTGCATAAAATCAGTCATTAGCTGACATTCCTATTTAGCCCTATAGCCCTGAAATACAGTGCTGACATTGCTAATAACCAGACATAAGATTTGTGCTGAATCTGTAAGACCTCAAGACTGAAGTCTGAACTTTATCTGCCTGCACTTTTGTTTCACTTAATTTAACTGTGACTGCAATTTCTCTAATTGATGTGTGATACAGGNACATAAGATTTGTGCTGAATCTGTAAGACCTCAAGACTGAAGTCTGAACTTTATCTGCCTGCACTTTTGTTTCACTTAATTTAACTGTGACTGCAATTTCTCTAATTGACGTGTGATACAGGTTAACACGTGGCCAGAGTGTTATAAACACATGTTAATGTACCAATCTCTGAGGGTCCAGCTCTTGCAGATTGGTTTAAAATAATTTGAGTGAGACTGCTCTTCAGAGGTGTTTTGTAAAGCAAAAGGTTTAATAAATAACAAAATAACACATGTTACAGAAAACAAAAGAAAAGCTGCACAGAGGGGTCCAAGAAAACCTCAGACACCCTGTTAGAAACACTCCAAAAAGCCCTTTACTTCCTTTGTGCTCCTTCCTAAATACTGAATGTTGTAGGAAGGACAGTTTGGCTTGCTGCCAATAGGGATAGATACAGGATTTGAGGAACAGTGACAAGGTTCAATAGGTGCTTCTCTCTTGGCACTGAGCCAATCACTGTCAGAAGGGTATTAAAAGTTCTAGGTAAACTTCCTTAAATGTCTAGAGGTAAACTGAAACTCTTTCCCTATTTGGAAACACTTGCTGGGTGTATGGGGTGCATGCCAACAGATGTGTATGGCTAATTTGTTTTATTTTGTTTGCCTTTGTGTGGTACAAATATAGGCTTATACAGACAGCAGTAACAAGGAGGAGTTCTATATAGAAATGCAAGCTTACAGCTGGACAAAACATGTTTTAGGAGTAACAAAGAGATATCTGAGGCCGGTGGGGGGCTTACTTGCTTGTCAGCAAGGAATTCTTCCAACTTGGGAAAAGCCACTCTAATGAAAACATGATAGGCAGAGAAAGAGCTTTGAAAAAAACCTATTAATTGGAGGATTGGGACTGCTGGTACTGTGCACTGACTGCAACACTGCTCAGAGTTAATTACTTGTCATAGGATCATAGATATGAAAGGATCCCCTTTCAAAGCATTCCCTATCCTTCCTACTGTCTCCTTATATCAAGCCAAAAGATAGAAGCTTAGTTTCATGCAACTTTTTATTTGCTTTGGGTCTGAATCAGATATCAGCACCAGCAGTACTTTTTTTGCTAGAAAAAGAATTCTCATTACTTTAGGCCTGATTTCTAGATATAATTTTCTTCACAACAGACAAACTCCATAATAAACAATGGTTTTTCATCTGGAGGATCTGGTTTCAAGTGAAGATGACATCATATATGAGAAGTAAATGAATTAAACACAAAACTGATGAACCCATTTTTAAACTGCAGTGGATACCTAACTGTAGGGGGATGCCTGGGTCAGTAATGGGTGGTTAAGGGTGAGCTGCAAGGTGAGACTGAGATAAGTACTCACTTAGGTCAAGAACCATTAAGTATGAGTAGATGAATTTCCAATTTTGTTCAGAGTTTCACAGTAATGGGATCACTAATATGTTTTCCCTTGCTTTATCTTCCATCCTGAGGTTTTAGAGTGAAAATGCAGAGGAAAATTGAAAGGGTCTTAATATGCAAGAACAGTGCTGACTGTCTTCTGTCACAAATTTGGGGGAGGGGGTCTTCATCCTAAACCAATTAAATTTAAATACTAAAATAAAATTGAAAGTCTATAGCGGGATAGTTTGATTTTGTTTATTTTCAGAGAAAAACTGCCTCTGTTTGTTTTTTTATGGCCTGCAGAGGAATTAGACCTAGTGTCTGTAGTCTGTGTACTCCACCATTACCCCATGCCTGGATTATACTCCTGCCTCTGTATAACTGAGACAGGGTACTTTGCAGCTGTTTGAAGGGGCATGAGCAGGAAAGTCTAGTGGGTTATACAATGAAGGCCCAATAGAACAGAAAGGTTAATTTGCACAGGAGTTCAGGAGTAACTGTGGCGTTGAAGGTCACAGCCACCTAAGCAAACTGGCTGGACTCCTTCAGCTTCCTCTGTTGTCCATGAAGGTATGTACTCATGAGGAACAATTCAGAGCACTCAATTTTGGATCTGCTTGAGTTTGCTCTCTGGAAGACCTGCTTTTCCTCCACTGGTTATCAAGGCACCAGTGGTGAGTTCCTTGGCTAACACAGGATTCCAAGTTGGTTATGTGTGAATATACATCCCCAGGATTTCTCTGAATCACAGGTAGGCATGACAGTCCAGCCTCCTGGACCTTGCCCAAAGCAAATCACAAAGGGGACGTGGCCACAGAAGGGGCTGTGGGTGGTGTGTTCTTTACTGAGCAGAAGAGAGGGAATTCAAACCTTCTTAGAGTGCTCAACTTGTTACTGTGTGCTCTTCATCATGGATATAACAGAAAACCTATGAGCTCCACAAATAGTGTCCAGGGCCAAACAGTCATAGGAGTTCTGCTGTTTGCTGCCACAAGACGAATGCCATGACCTCTGTATCAGCAATATTTGTTATGATTGTATCAGTTTGTATGTGGCACGAGGGACTGACCAGTGGTTCTTCATACAGGTAGGAAAATGTCTTCCTCCCTGTCATAAACACACCCCACGTACATCAATACAACCCCCCCTAGGGTCAGACTCTGTGTCTTCAGCATTAGAAAGCAATGGATGTGTTTCTCTCTGTAGGGAAGGTGGTCCTGAGAGGCAAGCAGGTGTGGAGCATATGGGCCATGCTACTAAAATATGTGAAATAAATTATATCTCTGAGAAAAGAAATTTTAACCATAATGTTTCCTTACTTATAATGAGATAAAATGGTGCATTTAATACAATTGTATTTAAAGTACTACTGTGTGCTGCAAGAAAACCTTTGTAATGTGAGCAAACAGTGGGAAAAAATCCTTAAACTGGCCTTAAAATTATTCTATTTTGCAGGATGAAAACTAATATTAACTGATCAATATCCTGTGATTTCCAGAATTATTTTTTCTTTTCCCAAAATGCCAGTTTAATGATCAGATTTGCTTCCCTTGTATAAGCAATAATTTCTTCAATCTAATCACAATTGAAATAAACTTAGTCATATTAGTCTTATTTCAATTGCCTAATTTTATTTCTATCATCATGATACTAAAAAAATCATCATTGCAATCAGAATTGTGTAAGGTGCATTGTTTTGCTAAGAGTCCACCCTTCATTTAGAGAGGTGAACAGGAGAGGCAGAGAGGGCAGGGATAGGAGGCAGGAGTGACTGCCCGGAGTTTGGAGTGGAAGAACTGCCAATGAAAACTATGTCATAAATCTGTCTTGTCCACTGGGCAGCATTATCCTTTACACGAGCTTCAAAGTCTGCTGCTGACAGGGGGAAATTCACAGCCTAAACTTTAGTCTGGGATCCCCAGGAAATCTGGTGAGAATTTTGGTATTCTTTTTTGGGAAAAAATGCTTGTGTTGCTATGAAAAAAATTCTTGATTTAAAATGTTTTCTTTAAGCTTTATATTGCAAACTGTTTTTCTCTCTAAGTCTTAATTTGTTTCTGAGTGAATCAAGGATTACAGGAATTCACAATGACTGTGCTAAAGCTTTGTTTTATATTGAAGAAATCATTATTCACAAATTTGTTTTTATGTTTGTTTTAAAATGTTTTTAAATGTTTGTTTTTAAAGGATCTGCATTGTATTACCTTAAAAGAGTTTTCTTTACTTTTGCAAAATTAAGTGATAGGTGCTATTTTAGATCCTTGTGTAAACTTTCTGAAAAATGTTTTGGTTACGTTTTTCTTTAATCTTATTCCTTTTACATTGTCATAGTACACCTAATGTTATTTGGGTTTGCTACTTCTTTCCCCAAGAATCATTTATTTCTAGTAGAACAGCTAAGAGGACATGGGAAAACAGAACTGGCTTTTAAAGAGGTCAGGTGCTGTTGGAACAGAGAGAGCAAGAATGGCCACGAGATGGTAGCAGTCTGTCAGAGAAGGCCAGGAGATGTGTCTGAGCTTCTCTTCTTGATCCAGGGAGGCAAATGCGCCCTGTGTGCCTTGTACCTTACAGCGGAACATTTGCACTGTACAAGCAGAGCTATTTTAGAACTATTTTTTCGAATTATTTCGCTCTGAGGTAATGTGATGTGAGGTAAAGCAATAAAAGAGTAGCACCATAGGCTGGTGTGCCATGGCTCAAGCAAGGATGCCAAGTGCAAATCCCTTTTAAAGTTGCCAGTGTAAGCTGACATCTGGGATTGTGTCCAGCTGTGAGGCCTTGGCTTGCTCATTCAGTCCTCCTGCTTGGGCTGTCCTCAAGGCATCCAGGATGGCACAGAGTGTTGGCCTGCCACACACTCCTTCTGCCCTCTCAGATCCATTCAGAGCAGTACAAGGGGTCAGCTTCATACTGCTTGGCCTTGTGAGAGGTCAGGTGTCATCCACTCTCCCCTGGCTGACATAAACTTCATGTTAATAGAAAAAGACACTGAAAACTCCATCATGTGCCCTGCCTGGTTTGACAGAAATGCAGTCATATGCCTACACGTCATCAAGATTAAACTTGTGCTGCAGAGTGATCTGGCAATGTGCAAACCCCTATTAATGTGCACAAACACACAGTTTTGGGAGAGAAAAAATAAAGTTTTTACTTCTGCTGCTTCTGCCGTAAGATAAAAGAGAAAGGGGAGCTTCTGACAGACTGCTGGGGCAGAGAACTGCAGGGATTATTTTGGTCTGGGTTGCAATTACCAGAAAATATACAGGAGATTGTTCCATAAACCACTTCACTGTGAATTCTGGCAGAATTTCATCCTTTTGTGATGTAAGGAATTCATGGGAAGGTGTGTGAAGGCTGACAACACTTATCTGTCTTGTATCTCTTCTACATCATGCTTGAGTGAGGTTATTGTGTGTCAGCACGACTTAATACAAAGGCAGCATTCAACTTACAACATTACAAAGTTAATTTAACGCTGATGAGCCCTGCTGTTCTTGTTGTATTTCCATGTACAAATGCTGGTTGTGCTGCAAATAGCAACAGTTTCATTTAGGCATGGTGCTCAGATGTGAATGCTCAAACACTTTCCAGCATGCAGTTAAATATTTCAAAAGCCAGCAAAATGGTATTTGTATTGAACCAACTTTGATGATCATTTGCTTACTGAGAGCCATTACCAACAGTCTGTACAGCCTTTTCCTCCATGAAGTCCATCTTTCGTGTTTTTCTCCTCAGTGCTAATGATTTAAGTACCTATTCATTACTCAGTAGGACTCTGTTCCTGGAGGCAAAGGAGTCTAAATGTCACTTTATGTTGCAAAAATGAAGACTTGCTTTGTATGAGGTGCCTTTCTATAAGACTATTCTTAGCAGTGCAGTGAAATGTGGTTATGTTAAACATGCTGCAGAGAAGGTTCAAAATAAATCATGTCTTGAATTGACCTGGTTCTCTTTTTTGCTGTTTTCCTTTGGCTATAATATAGCTCACGAAGGGATAAAATGCTGCACAAAGTAGCAGTTTAATTTGTTTCTCTCTGATGCAACCGTTGACACATTTTCCTATTTCTGACTTAAATTCCATGTTTTCCTTTGATTGCACAATTCTCAAAGGTGCATCCTCCATTTTACAGAAAGCAAACTGTTCAAGAATATATATTCCAGACACTTCTAGCTAAACAAAAATAATATATTCTCTGGATACTTATACATCTGAGTCACTTAAGGGATTTGGTGAACCTCTATGAATTTTTACAGGTGTTTGAGAACCTCCAAGTCAAGAAAGCTCCTTTAAATCCAGTTATTTCTGTTTTGTTCTTTTCTGTTCTTTGCAGACATTTTATTCTCTCAGGCTGTCTCACAGCATCACATCCCTAGCAGCCAATACTGATCCTTGTGTCCATGCTTAGATTTTTTTTTTCTTTCCCAGTTCTAACTTTAATAAGCCTCCTGGGCTTTCTTCAAGGATTTAATTTGCAACTGCAAAGAAATCCTTGTGTATTCCAAGTCTTCTATGTGGATTAAAAATGTTTTAAAATACTTTTTTTAAAGACTGAACATAAGAATTCTTGAAGATACATGGAGCTGGGTATTTGACACACCTGAGCTCAAGCCTGGTACACAGAAAGAATAAAAAAATGTGTAAAATATTTTTCTGCTTTCTTTAACAAGTTGCTTTGAGCCTGTTGTAATGTTTAAATTCCTTCCTGTCTTCACTGAGATATAAAGGAGGTCTGTAAATATGTTTCTTTCCTATTTTCCTCCAATTGTTCTGGTTCTTATATATATACAGATGTTTCTTCCCACACATGGGGAATAATTCTAATATTTTTGTTTGCAGCTTCAATCTGTTTTAAAGTCTTGGCTGAAGTTCTTGAGACATGTTGAAACCATGTGAGATCACCTAAAAGGAAATCTGAAATGTCATGGTAGAAACCTGGCCTTGCAATGTCAGAAAGTTTGCAAGCAACAATATATGCCTTTTTCAGAGGCAATGCTGCTTCAACACAAATGCTGGCCCAAATCATGTTACCATATTTCAGCACAATCCCTTGAAAGAAATGGGCAATGCTGAGAAACTTTTGGAAACGGCTGAGGAAAAACAGTCATAGAAAATGGATGGTGACCACACATGGATCTTACTCCTCCTGCAGATGATCCTGACAGATCGGGAGTGTCTTTTTATTATATGGTTGTGCAGTGCTTAGCACAGCAAATTTGAACCCTGCTAAAGGTTTTTGGATGTTATGGGAATGCCAGTAAATATTGTGGTATTTAACCATTGGTTATTGTAGTGCTTTCAGTATTTGTTTTGTTCTCACAGGTTTTATTTTTATCCACATTCCTCAGCTGTGTGTTGGTCTGACTATCACAGTCATTGTTTTGCCAGGACTGGTCCTCACTGCATTCTAGTCTACTTTATTTTTGGATACTGTGTATGATACTGAGCTCTAATCAAATGCAAATGTCCTTGTCTGAGCTAGGCACCTCATGATTTTTCCCTTGTTCATGAAGTGTTAATCAGTTACCTGAGACTAGAGCACAACTCATCTCATGCTGAGGCAGATGCCTGTGTTTGGTTAGATGAATATGTCCTTCAGTTCCAGCAGTTTTATTGACTAGATCCCTCTTGGCAGTCATGCTATAGATACCTAAAGCCAGGAGAGATGAAACCCATCCTTGGAGACCTGTACCATGCTGCCTGCATAACTGAACGTAGGAAGATGATGTGTGGAGGGTGCTTAACCCAATCCCCATTAGAGGGCTGGGGGCTGTAGGGGCTGTCTCCCCGCCCAGCAAAGGGGCTTCTCTCCATTATTCCTGTACTGTGAATCTGCCATAGCCATGTCCACAGAGCTGGCCACATCTAGCGCAGAACATGAGCTCCAGTTAACAATTTCTCCTCCTTTTTCCCCTCTGCCACATCTTCCTTCCCTGCCCTGTCCTCCTCTTTGACTAATCCCTGCTGCTGTTCCCAGTGCTATCCTTGTGCCCATACCCATCTGGGGTTATTAGGGCCTGGTGGAAGACCAATGGTAGCAGGGCTGGTGGATTTCAGTATTCGTACAGAGTTTGAGTTTGTGACTTGCAGTAATGATTGCCTCTTATTTAATACTCAGCCATCCAGAACGTGGATGCCCTGGGATAACCAGGCTGTGAAGGGTCTTGTGTCTTAGAAAGACCTCTGTAAGATACAGTGCAGACAGAAGTCTTCTTTAGCTCAGGATTACACCCCAAAATTGTAGAATGCAGGCTGATTGTGAGAACTAATATGACACCAATGCTGGGAAGGAACAGTGACCAGCTTTCCAGAATGGCACAGAAATGAGAGGGAAGTAAGAAAAGCTGATGGGGAAGATGCTTTAGAGCAAAAGCATCTTTTGTTTTGCAAAGGGGAAAGTGAACAGACAGTGTATGCCTATGTATGGCAAGCTCTGATCTTACGGCACTGCACCAATGAGCAGGAGCATTTAGAGATCAGCTATGCTGATTGTGTAGCCTGTTAAACACCATGAACTTAGATTACCATTTCCACAGCACAAGATACAGAAAAATATTTTGTTACTTCTTTGTGGAAACCTGTTCTCTAGAGGCGATGTGGTCTGTGTAAAATACTCCGCATGCCTTCAGTGATTTCTGGACTAGCACTGGGCGTCCTGTCTGTATTTCATAGCTCAGATGTATTGGGCTAGATCCAGTTACAGCTGCAATACCTGAGTAGTGCTGTGCTGAGATAGCAGAGAGAGAGAACAGCACAGCAGTTTCACTGGTGTCTCCTTTTCTCTGCAGGAAAATTAGCTGACCAGGCTGCTGTGCTGAGGCTGTTTCCCAAGGCAGAACTATTTTGCTGGGCATTAACTCTGCAACCTTTGCACCAGGCTCTGTTGCCTGTTTCTGCACTGAACAGAGCTGTGATATAACAGACAACATGACAAATAGTAACACAACTGGGATTATTTTAGTCTATTGCAAGATAGCTGTACCCAGATTAGGACAATATGGAGTAGATCTGGTGATGCTTAATAAGTCAAGATCCGGGGCTGGCTGTGTAAATCAGCATAACAGACCTAAAATGCAAAACCAAAAAAAATTAATAGTGTTCCTACTTTTAAGATAAAAGCAAAGCCTCTTGGCTCATTGATATGACAACAGCTCGAATAAAGAAGCACTGAAAAGGTAATGAAGCCACTGCACTGGCTTTAAGCTATCTGGCATGGATGCTGCTGAGAAAATAGGTGCAGCAGCTAGAATTCTGCATGGACTGCAAAATGCTGCTAAGAAGCTATATAAAATCACCATAGGTTCACATTTCAGGTAGTTGAAACACTTATAGTCCAGTAACTAGTATGTATGAAACAAGTTCCTGCTCTTTAGGTGGCTTCATGGACTTTTCTAGACTGTCTCCAACCTTGGATGATTTCTTCTATCTTTTCCCTAAAGATTAAAAAAAAAATCTAGTGGACTGAGCATGAAATCAAAGCTCAGTGACAAGTATCTTGCTTGCCTTGATGGTTTTTCCTGGAGTCTTTAGAAATAGTTCATGAAGTCCCTGCAGACTGTAGACCACAGACTGAAAATAATTTAATAATTCCCTTTGCATGTGCCTTGCAGGTTCCTGGGACACAGCATGCCCTTCAGCAGAAAAATCAGGGTGATGCCTCACAAATGCTTTAACAGATTATTTGAGACAGAAGGTGTGGGTTTAGGTCAAGACAGAGGAGTATGCATGGCAAAAAGAACCTCATAGACAACAAAAAGGCTAAGTGACATTTAGAGTATGATAATGAGTTATGTTCTTAATTCCTTTTTGCGTGCAAAAAAAATTCTTTATGAGGTGAGAGGTAAGTGAGATTGTAGAGTAAAAAACACTGGTTAGTGTTCCTCTGCTGTAGTTAGCTTGAGGGTTTTTTAATGTTAAATTTGAGTTAGGAACAGTCTGTAGCTGTTTCTTTCTTTTTCAGTTATATTTTTAACTTTTGGCAAAGTCTCAGCCTTGAAGATGTTTATTTTTATAGATTTCAGAAAACAAAATAAATAAAAACAAGCTATTTGTATCTCTGTGCTTGTATAATTCAATGTCATGACTATGACTTTCTCTGCTTAAAACCAGGACCCAGCAGCTATTTTCTTCTGCAGTTGTGGAGAACTTGGATAATGCTTGATAGTATTAGAGATACAAAATATTTTCAAAAACCCCATTGTCTTTGCTTCCAGTAAGAGAAAGTTCTTATTTATGCAACAGCTGCCAAAATATGAAATTCATGTTACGACAAGCAAGCCCATCCCAGCAGCTGGGGAGGGACTTAGTATTCATTTTCCTACTGTAGGAAATAATTCCATGTAGGGAGAATTTATCCTGAGATACAAAGACATCATTGTGGATGAGCATCCTGGACCCCTCTGTGCTGCTCCTGGCCCCAGGTACTATGGTACTGCTCCCCTCCTGCATGATAGGGTGGGTTGTGGGAGGCAGCTGGACCCATGCTCTGCATTCAGATGTCAGGTACTACTCATCCTAAGATACCTCTTCCATCAGCTTTGGAAAAGCTTCTAATGTTTCTATGGATGGAGAATTTCCATGTGTTTCAGAGTCAGAAATGGGAAGCTCAGAAGTGTCTTCACTTGGCACAGCCTCACTCTGAATGATTTTGCCTCAAGGCCTGAGAAGCATGAAATAGTAGGGCAGAGGTTTTAGGGCTCAGTTTTTGCAGAGACTCTTAAAGAATGCCATTGTCATTAAAGGAGCTTTCTGATATTTCTGGCTCTAAAAAGTCCAATAAAAATTCAAATATACCAAAGTCATCCTTATTTTCTGTATTTATAGCTCCAGTTCTCACAATACACCACAGACATTACTGTCTAACCATACAAGGCTGCATCGTCAATAAGGACGTGTGTTGACATCTCCTGAAGTCTGGCATGGCCAGGATCTGGGCACTCAACACTGTGTGCAGAGGGGAGGCCATGCACGGTAACCCCTCCAAGGGAACAGCAGGCAGAACCAGCACAAGCACATCAAGACCCAATGAGAGCAGGACATGTTTGGCAGCCACTGTCACCATGCCCCAAAGGGAGCTTAAAGGAAGCAGCTGAATACAGGGCATGGGGAAGGACAACTGGGAGGGTGCCCCGTCCCACACCTGCAGCCTTGCTGCCTGTGGCACTGGAACAAGAGCTCTTCTCACAGTCTGTGCACTCTACTACTGACTGAAAATCCAAGACATGGCCTTGCTTCTGCAGCTGGACTTTGCTCTGAGGGAAGAGGGGTGTCCAGGATACCCTCTTGTTATGAAAACCTTATTTGCTAAAAATGGATTAGTAGCATCTCTCTGTTTTGAATCCCTTGGGAATCTGCGGTTCTCCCTCTGCTTCTGTTATATCAAGTGTGGGCCCTACCTGCTGGGCACAGCACCTGCTGGGTTAATCACCCAGTTTCTGTCCTAGATGTGTTCTGCCAGCTTTTCTGAGGCAATAATTCCCCACCTTAACTTTGCTTTTAGTAACCCATAAAATGTAATGTTGGAGTCCAGGGCATGGGGAAAACCCCTCAAACTGCCCTGGGGGGTCCAGGACCCCTGCAGGGACCACAGGAAAGCATTGCCTTTGACCTTAGCCCATGGGAAAAATTGCCAACACTTATGAATTAAAAGAGAAAAACAAAAATTTAAATTAGATAGTAGTTTAGTTTGTCACAGGGTGAAAATTTGTAGTTTTGGATTGTTAGAATGGAAGTGGATAGAGGCAAGATGGAGAATTTTGGGCAGTGTCTGAAGTTCTTCTTCTTCTACTCCATCTTCTTGTGTGACGGTGGCACAAAGACATTGTTAGAATGTAGGTGATGTAGAGAATTATGTGTTTAGAATTAGTAGTAATTATTGGTACAAAATAGTAAATACAGTAGGTTTCAAGAGTTAATTGGGTTAGAAACCTTTAAGAGACCTTGGACACCAGGTCTCGTGTTCTTGGCAGCAGTGACTGTCTGTGTGCTAAGCCTGGTGTTAGGCAGTGCACTGACCTTCAGATAAAAAACTTAATAAACATCTTTCAAGACTGAGCTGCGAGATCCACTCTCCTTTTTAACTCTGGCATTGGACTTTGAAAAGGAAAAAAAACCCAATTAGGGGAATCTTGGACTTGAAATCCAAGAATGCAATATACTCAGTTAAGATATTAGTCAGCATGAGGCAGTCTCCTCTGGCTTGCCATACATGGCTAAAATATTAAACCAACAGCTACCTCGTCTTCTCTAAAATGTTCCTTCTTGCTAATTATTTAATGAAGGGTAAGGACTTTATGTCTCTTTCCACAGTAAAGCCCTCAGTCCCATTGTTTCTATGAGCCTAGATGAGTTTTACTGCTGGGATAAACTGCCAACACTGGAGAAGCTGGAGGTTGACACTTGGAATGGTGATGTCTCAAAAACAAAATGTGGAAAGAGACTACTTGCTGGAAGAAAACATGGTTCCTTGAAATAAGCACACAGGACCACCTGAGTTTCTCACAAGGACCCAGAAAGCTGGTTTTGTGACCAGCTGCAGTACATTTATGGTGACTTATGGGAACATGGTCAATTTTCAGCAGTTGTGGTTCTGATCCTGTGTGTCATGAATGGCTGTGAAGTGTATTTTTTTTAAATCTTGAAATTACTGCTAGAACATAGTAATTGTAAAGATTATTCCATCTGCCCACAGGAAATTTACTTCACCAACTTCCAGTAACTTCTACTTATCTTCACCATGCCCTATCTGAATTCTTTAAATGCTGCTCCTAGTTAACACGGACTTAAAAGAAAAAACACGCTCCTCCTGCATTTTGTAACTGTATTTAAATACAGAAGGTGCCCCGGCCTCTCTAGTAAGAAATATTATTAAATTTTAATAGCTTTCAAGTAATAATATTCTAAATTGGAACCCAGCATTTGCAGTGGATTACCACTGGAAACCCAATTAGGGACCACAACATCCTCTTCCCGGGAGCACCAAAAGTAATAGGAATAGGTTACTTTTGTCAATATAGTACTCTTGTCTTTTCCAAGGGAAGCATTGAGGAAACTTGCAGGTAGTATCAAGCAAAATGGGGTGGGGGTTTTTATACATTCTGAGAGAGAAAGGCCACAGATCTATTTATTTCTTTTTTTAGGTATGAGGGTTTATTGTGTGAACTCCTTTACTAAGGGTACCATAGATAGTAAAGGTCTCTATAAGTTCAGAAACTGCCTCTACTGCGTCATGAAGGAAAAATTTACCAAGTACTCTTGTAGACAAATACATAATCTCTGGCTCAGGATATCCTTGAGTGCAAATCACTGGAAGCTACTAGATATGTTAGTGACATGCTGTTATGTATGTAATTTGTGTCTTGTCCTTTGCAACCATTACTGGATACAGCTGAAGACAAAGTACTGGGTCTGAGGGACTTTTTTCTGATTTGGTGGAGACTTTTAACTCATGTGCTTTTCTGTATATTTCTCATTTAAATTAGACACACAGCAGGCAGCAATGAAGACTTATTTTGCCTATTCTATAGCATTAGGCTAGAAATTTTGCAATGCCTGTGTTTGGCTCAGAGGCATTAGTTTAACGTACATGCCAATCTCCATTCTTCCCAATGCTTTTGTATGAGTATGGAGGTTATTGCATTCAAACACAGTTCTTGCTCATGGAATCCCACCTGTGCACCAGTGGGTAAGCATGGATATTAGGCTGTCAAACACAGCTGGTATAATCCTTAAGACATCCTGTACAGTTCTGACTTGAACTTGACTTCTCCAGTGGTCCTGCACAAGAGCTCTGAAATGCTTGAGCCATAAATGTTACCCTATCCACCTTCCTGTCACACACTCTTGGTGTGAAGACCTGCAGGGCACAGATAATGTGGGAAGTTGTTTCTGAGTATCATTACTGCCTCTGTGAGAAATTAGCAATGTGGTTCTTATCTGAATTTGCCTAACCAGACACCAGATATGATCTTACTTTTCTGCTGCATATAAGAAAGACTCATCTCCTATCAGAAATATGTTCTCATGAAGACATTTCTGGGTCTGATCAAATGGCCTTTTTGTCATCTCTTTAGTAAACTAAATAAGGAATAAGGACCTCTGATGAAAAATAACAAAGCTGTTTTGAGTTACTGAGTACTATTCAGAAGTTTACTGCAGCAATGGGTTGTTCTTGTGCTCTGAGCTTGCTGCAAGCAGAGACAATATGTGCAAGCCTAAATCACCGTGAACTGCATTTTATTTGACAATTGGAGCAGCCAAAGAGGTCACCTTCTCTATCCCAGTCAGTGAGCAGCAACCCCCTTGATTTGGATATGTGTCTGAGCTTTGGAATGATTTATCTTCTCTGTACATTCAATGCCTTGTCACAAAGCTCAAGGAACTGAAGAGGCTATGATACAGATTTCTCATTTTTAAGGAAAGTCAAAGTGAAGACAGGGGAAGGGCAGAGAATGGATTTTGTTATGTAGCTCCCAGCCACAATTACAGTTTGAAAACAAGCCAGAAGATTGTACTATTGGAAATACTTGAGACATTCATTTGAGGTTCAGAGAGAAATTCCAGGTGCTTCCCACAGTACCTTTCTCAGACCTTTGAAACTGGTGATATAAAATTTCCTCTGTAACTAAACAATTATAACTAGCAACAAGTTCCTCCTCTTTGTGATTTAGTTCATATGAAATTTGTCTCTATAATTTTTGTCTGAAGGAACTTGGGAATCCAGTTGATAATTAGCTATTTAGAGAGATAAAGAAATAATGTTCTTCTGAGAGTAGGCACCCAAAGGCTTCCAGTTTCTCATGTTCAATCACCATATTAGCATTGGGCTGGGGTAGCGACGGTAAGGAAACATTTCTTCCTGAAGAATTTACTGACAGTATCTTGCTGTCAGGGTCGGTAATTATTCTGTTAAATGCTGCTTGAAGTTCTGGAATTCTTATGAATGCAGATTTATTATGCATAGAAAAGTTGTTGTAAGAGAAAATAAAATCATAAACCATTCCAATCAGACAATTAACTGGTTTGGAGCAGGTTAGGGTTCTTTTTGGAGGTTGACCTGATACAAACCTTATGGAAGTAAGTGCAAAAACTCCAAAGAGAATCCTGGCATCAATTCAAGGAATAAAGTTTGATGCCTTAATGCTATAGGATATTATTATGACTTCAGTGTCTGAAGCACTTGGCAGCTGGAAGCGATGTGTCACAGGGAAACAGCCCTTGTGTTGATCACGTAGGCATTTCTGCAAGTCTGCCTGAATGTCCCTCTTGAGCCTGCAGTGTTTCTGGCTAAAGTTCCCTCAGCACCTCCTCACTGGGCTTGTCCTCCACATCCTTCCCCAGCTCCCTTGTCCTTCTCTGCACACGCTCTAGCCTCTCCATCACTTGCTGCTTCACAGTGGCCAGCAGTGTTCCCTTTTGCAGAGAGAACACTGCTCTCAGAATTCTGTTTGCATGCTTGTTTTGGTCGGTTTGCTTGGGGCAGAAGCCCTGTGTGTTTTCTGTGTTGCCAGCAAGCAAAGAAGTTATGCAGCACCGTTCATGCCTTTTCCAACCCTGAAAGACATTCTGATACAAATCAAGTATTGCAGACCTAAAGGTGGTGGGTACTCTTAATTTACCTAACTCTCAAAATCTGATTTATAAAATAGAAAACTGCCCAACAAAACACAGAGCGATATCGTAAGGATAAATTTTTTAGCCTACACCTTTTTCATCAGTACCATTGGAAACTGCAACAGTGGCTTGATACTTAGTGAGGTGCTGATTTGAAAACTGTTGGAGGATGGTAATTTTGCACTAGTGCTCTTCAGATCTCCTGAAGAATAGAACTTACACTGAGGGTTTGGGTGTTTTTTTTATTTAGTTTTATTTTTATTTATTTTTAACTGAGATTCCTGAGGTGATTTAGATATTGTGAGGGTCATTAGGGGGAGAGGGAAGCAAGATGAGTGCTTCTCACTTTCCCCAAGGTTCATTCTTCTCCTCTTGCAGAGGTCTGGGCTTAATTAACTTTTTCACTAGAGTCAGAAACTGGGGTCAGTGTGGATGGGATGCAAAAGTTGGTTAAGGCTTTAAGTAGACATAACAATATGAGAAGATGTTTTTCTGACTTTCAAAATGTGATTGGGAAGCGGTTTATAAAAAGCCCTCACAAAGGGAGTCCTGGGTAGCTCATATTTGTGTCTCACAGGATAGAGACCATTCAAAGACAAAGGATTTTCAATTGGACTCAGTGATGAGTTGCAAGAAAAAGCTCCAAAGATGGCATGAAATAAAACACTTCTTAGGCTGAGAGTTGACAACATAACACAAGAAGGCAATTGCACTGGACCATCTTGAAACCCTATGAACACCTAGAAAGTTCAGCAACAGAAAGAAGCAGGAGGAAATGAGTGCTTGGAACTCTGTCTTGCAGTCATGGCAATGAGAAGGAACTAAGTGGCGTTCACATCTCAGCAATTTTTTGCTATAGGGTAGAAAACACACTGACATTCATTTGCACAGAGTCCCAGAAGATGTAACTGGCTGAAAGATTTCAGTCTGAAGGAAACCATGCACAACACTTCTGGGAGAATATACCAGTCTTCACACAGGAAAAAAACTGCTTCTCAGATGATCTCACAGTCAGGCTTTATTGCCTGTTGTTTGGAGATAAATAGGTTTTTTTCCTGTAATGAGAAGTGATAAGTGACTTTCAGGGCTTTCCCCAGGAAAGGAAAGGATTTCAGAATGAAAAGCTAAGTCATCTGCCTCTCCCTGGCTATATTTTGTGAGCAAGTCAGACTACATTCTTAAGATTTTTAAAATATTTTTTATTAATTTTTATTCCTTTTGACATGGTTTTATAGTAAAAGAACAGAGAATAACATATTGCAGTGCATATAGACTGAAGTCTTTCAACAAGCTACTTTAACACATTTTCTTTCTTGCACCACAGCCATCTTTCACTGAAAAATGAAGTTTCAGGAATTATGGCTCATTAGAAAAAACTCAGAACCTCAGACAAAACAATCATGAGTGTGCTTTAAGACTCTTCTTCTAAGCCTCAAAATTCCTTACAAGTAAAGGAATGAATGTAATCCCTATTAATGAATAGAAATTATTTTTAAATTACTAACGAACTGCGTTGGCTCAAAACATCCATCCTCTGATACAGCTCATCAGCCAGGCATGAGAGCTGGGTTATGTGTGCAGTCCTGTTGGACTCCTCTAGGAAGGAGAATGGAGTAGTTCTCTGATGGCAACTGGGGCTATGGCAATCAGATGTGGAACTACACCTGGACTTCTAATTTGCTAATACTTCGGTCCCTGAACTAAAGACAACCTTGCTTTTATCCCAGTATTTTCTGACAAAGTATCTCACTGTCTGTGACTGTTTTCCCAAGATCTGGGACAAAAAGGGAGCAAAAGGATAATTAAAATTTCCTCCTCTTGTTTTTGTCCTGCTTAAAAAAACTTTAAAAGGGGGAAACTCAATTATAATAGAGGCAGCCAGTTTAAAGGATTAAAACCCAGATCTAGTGGGTCTTTTCCCGAGAGAAGAGGACAGACTGAGAAGTTGGAATAAGGATCATATCTAACAAGATGGCATAATGGGAGGGAGAACATGAGACTATTGCCATAGGAACATTCACATTTAACTGCAGAAGGAGAGGGCTAGTACATGAGCTTGAAAAAAAATGTAATCAGCGCCCTATAGTAAAAGCTAAATAAAATGTCATTTAAATAAAGAAGACTTAGGGAAAGAAAAAAAAGCATTAAAAGGTGAGAAAGGCAGGAAAAATTGGAAGTAAGTGGAAAGGGCAGACTGCCTCTACCCAAGGAAACAGCTGTGGGCTGCAATTAGCTAAATGGTACACAACCTCTGTGCTGCGTTAGTGCTGCAGTTCTGAACCACTCCATGGTTTACTGCTGTGTCTAATGGCAGGAATGCTGAATAATAAAAGCTGTATGCTGGACTGACAACAGGAATTAATTTCCTTTAGCTTTTAGTGCTCAAGCTATATATTAACTGAAAACTACTAGCTTTTCTTTCTGGAATAACAGCAGCAGATAACCATGGCACTGCCACGGATTTACAGCAATGCTTTACGCATGGGGATTGATCGTTTAGACAAGATTTGCTCTCCTCTCCACAATCACTCCTTGTTTCCATGCACAGGTTCAGCATAGGAAAGATAAGATAGGGGGAAGCAGTTCTTACGCAATGAGGCTTCTTAAGCTAAAGGCAATGATTAAAAATTCCACCTCCTCTTATGAATATTGTGTAGCTACAACAAACTTGCTTCTTGCCTGTAAACAAGCCAAAAGCCCTTCCTTAATGCCAGGGCCACAGGGAATCTCGATGCCTTCCCTGAACATTTAAGTGGTTACGGGTGCCTAACCACTTGGAAGCACTCAGGCTGCCAGAGACCAGCAGACACAGATCGATGGGGTTAAGTGGATTCTCTCTGTTCTTGCCTTCATGTACACATCCTACCCTTCCCCTGCCTCCCCACTTACTCTACTGTTACTTCTCTCTGGGGACACCGTTTGCCTGCTCGTCCAAACATGCTCTAGAGCTTGAAATTGCCAAGGAGTGAAGAAAGAAAAGCCTTCCTGCTTATGTGGGGCAGGGTGAAGGGAGACTTGTGCTATGCTAAATACAGGGAAGAGGGAGCAATTACTGCAATATCATTTTCTGCTGGATGTGGCAGGACTGCTGGCACAGTCTGGTGACAGATTATAGGGATTCTCTGTCTTAATAAGCAGCAAGCATATCCTGGGGAGCAAATGTCTCATGTAAATATGTATGGGCACTGGGACAAGTGTCACACAGGGCTTCCCATCAAAGGAGAGGAAATGCACCGTCATTTGGAGTGCTGCTTCTTTGGAACTGCAACCACAAAGGAATGAATAATAGGATTAATTCACTTAGCTATTGATCTCAGATGCACACATTTTCATTTAACATTAGGAGAACAGCCAGACTCTCATGGTTTGTAGCCTGTGGGCAGTACAGCAGAGACAGCATTTGCAAGCCCTTTTCCCCATTTGCTGATGAGGTAAATCTTAGCAGCATGTTCCTTATGGTGAGCCGCTGGGGAAGGATCTCCTATGGAAAATAGCCTAGTGTCTGGACTGGTGACTCTAATGCTGTTCTCTACAGATGCACTCTGAGCAAATAATCGGTGGCCCAAATAACATGGGGATCTACCCATGGAAATTCTATATAGAAAGCTGAAGAAAGGAAGAGAAGGAAGAAAATAGAATAGGCTGATTTAATTAGGTCTGGACATACATGCACACAATATCTCAGCTAATCAGGGAAAAAGTTCAAATACGGCCTCCCCGTATCACCATAAACACTGAAAATCTATGACAGTGAGAAAAGAAAGAATATGGTGCAGGGAGACATTAAGACATTTTTCAGTAGTTTCATCACATGGAACATGAGGTCTGCTCAGGGTCCTGAATAACTTCTTTGCCAAATTAATCTGCAAAGTTAAGTTTCTCATAACTAGCTCTTACAAAACCACCCTGCCCAGAAGCAAGTGGATGCAAGGGCCAAAAGTAAGTGTCAAAGGTGGTAAAGACCATGTTGGGATCTGTGGAGTCACCAGGTGACACCAGTAGAGATGCTGACACCTTAGATGATCCCAAACTGGGCCAGCTCGTGCAGTTCCAGATGGCTGAAAGCTTCCCATGGGCAAATCACAGTGATATCTGCAAAAGAGAAAATGACAAATGTGTTCTTTTCAATGCACTCCTTGGATTTATTTTTTCCTAATGGAAAGACTGATTTACTCAGGAAACATTAACAAGAATGAGATTCTGTTTGAAGGTTAAATGGGTATATGAGCATTTCAAATCTGGTACTACCTGTCAGACCAAACCAAATCAATGTACTTTTTTCTGTGAGCAAAAGCAAGCCAGCAGTTCCTGGTCTTTTCAGTCACTATGTAAACTGGTGTAAAAAATCATTCCAGTTATGAGGTGTCTCCTGTTCTTATAAATTACCTGTAGCCAAACTGTGAACAAAGATGTGTAGTTTTAGATCAGATGCTGAATAATTTGGCTTACATTATTCAGGATCTGTAACTCTCTCTTTATCAATACTTCAAAGTTCTGACTGGCTACAGTTCATCCAATGCATGTTTCTCAATCCCAGATGGGTGCATAAAATTCTTAAAATTAGGATTCTGATGACAACACAAATACTTAACCATCTGGGATTTAGTTTCTGTGATTTTTTGATATTAATAGCTTAGCATTTAGCATTTCTTTGAGAATCTCATGCTGCTGAAATTCTTAGCCAGAGTATTAGCAGAAAACAAACAAGCATTTCTGCAGCCCAATGTAAGTAGTCTGAAGCTGAAGCATACATAAATGGCCTTTTCTTCACATAGTGTATGTAAGCATAAGCATGAACGTGGCAGCTTGAGAAGGCAGAACTAGTTTTCTCTGGTGACCCTGACACCTGCAGACAGGCCAGGGAAACAGAGGCCATCCCAGAATCCTCTCCCATGATCAAGTTTGTCTGCATTAGTGCTAAAGCAGGACCTGACAACAACACCCTGCAGAGCTTACCTGTGCCCAGCCCCTCCATGCCTGGGATGTCATCTCCAAACCTGGGAGAGAAAGGAGCAGGTAAAGAGTAAGTTTGGGGCAGCAGCAAGGAAAGGGGAGATGTCCTAAACCCCCAGCTAAGGAAGAAGAATTGTGGGCAGGGAGCAGAAGTGAAGCAGCTCCAGGTTGGAGAGCTGATGGCACCTGGAGGCAGGGGGAAGCTTTCTGGCTCCTTGCCCAAGGGAAAATGCACAGAAGCACAATGTAGCAGTGGGGAGCTACTCAACTAGCACAGTTTCTTTTCTTTCCAAAATTCCCTTACCCTCTTACTCCTTTTTTGGGGGGCTTGCTCTTGAACTGCCTTGTCTGTCTCTGCTTGAACTTGGGAGGCCCCTTGCGTGGTGTGGTGGGACCAGTTGGAGCATCTCCAGTGTTGAGGTTGGCAGCTGGGGTCTCACTCATTGCTGGGCTGTGTGCAGCAGGCACGTGCCTCTCTCAGATCCCTCTGTCTGCAAGATAACAGCAAGGACTGACACAACACCCTGCTTATCTTTTCTAGGTATCAGGAGTCAGATGACAGAATTATGAAAAATATAATTGTGACAGGATTAAAGATAATGGTATTAAAGAGAAAGAAAGATTGTAATGCGTACAAATTAAGCAGAGTAGTGCTGCCTTTCATCCGGCACGCTAGAATTAAGACACCAAAAAAAGGACACTTGAGCTAAGGCCAAAAGATATTTACCTTATGTGCAATGTCTTGCAGAGTCATGGAGATTAGCACCTTCTTTTTGTCTCAAACACAGTTGCAGTCTTGGAGACAGGTTGCTGCAGAAGCTTGTGCCACAATTTAGGGAAAATAGGAAGTTTAATGCCAATGTGGGTTTTTTTCTAGCTAGCATTGGAATAGCATTGCTGAGGTTTTTGCTTACTGGTTCAGGACCTGACTACTACAGGAGTCATGAAGACACATGTATGGTTTAGAGAAACATCCTGTCCTTGGGAATCACCATGATATACTTCACCTGTTCTCATACTTGTGCCTAAGCATTACCTTCAGAACACTGATGGGCATGGGACGCTGGGCCAGATGGGTCGTTTATCTGGGTGGAGCTGCAATTAAGGCCCAATGTTTGTCAATACCAAACTTAAGGGAAATAACACAAGATCATTGCAAGATTATACAGAAGGCTAAGGCAATGCACTGGAAACTATGTTTCAGGCAGAAGTTAATTTAGCAAATTTCTCAGGATTTAGAGGAGTAAAGCCTGTAACTTTCCCCAGGATGTACCCATTTTGGCATTATATTACATGTGCTGACCCCTCTTCACCATACTGTACATGAGCCAAACTCCACAGGGGATGAATAGTTATCAGGGAGCAATTTCTGTTTGTGAGACATGTTTGCTGTCTTAGACAGCAGAACTGCTGCACTCTGAGCCTTTTGCTTCCTTCCCAGAGAGGACAGCAATAACTCTCACCAGTACCCACAGGGAAGCTTAGAGCCCTTCATCAAATTTTGTGCTAATTAGTATGCCAGAATGGTCTGAACAGTGCATTTATAGATAAAAATAAATGCAGCTTTTTTCTTTCTTCCTTGAAGTCACGTTCCTCCCCATGACTGTTACATATCTGTTATCTCCAAGTGTTCAACTCTATGCATCCAGGCATGTAATCACTGATGGAATTAGCTTCAGGATTTTCTTCTAGAGACTAATCTCATTAGGTCACCATAGTACTCTGGCTTAATCCCCCGTATCACCTGCTGTGATACTCTGGACTTTAAATATCAGAACTATAAATGTCATCAAAGATTTTTTCCTTAGTCTAAAGTGAGTTCATTCCTTTGTGTTGAAAGAGCCAGAGTGTTGGAAAGCAAATCCTTATATACAAGAAGGAAGATAATCTGAGCAATACTCCTGTGTCACTTCCACATCTGTGCAAGGTGAAGAGCCATATTCTGTATCTGTGGCAGTCTGGAAATACTTCACCCAGGACATCTTTCCATCTGTGGTGGCAGTAGGACGGTTCTAAATGATAGCACCTAGAGGCAGGCTAGTTCTTCTGTCGCTTGTGGTCAGGCTTCTGTCTCAGCTATAATATCCCAAGTAGGAGACTGGACAGGTTCCAGCAGCCCCAAATGGAGCAGCAGATGGTTGTGTCTGAAGCTGAAGTATGCACAGATGCTATTCCCCCGCATGTAACACAACGCTTCCTAAGCACACACTGTGCCCACAAACACAGGGATCAGATCAAACCGTGAAAGTTACTTATTTGTCTGCCATCTCTGCAGTGCCTGAACTGTTTTCCAGTATTTACAGCTTTCTCTTTTTCATCACAGATTGGTGGCAGGACATGCAAACACTGTCACCTTCTCCTTTTACAGAATGAGAATGGAAGTGCAGTGAGAGGTATGACCTGCACTGTACTGATAGGAGGAGAGATGAAATCTTTTGACTCACAGATTTTTAGGGTCAAACTGAGAGATGAAGGCATTTTGCCTCCAAAACAAAAACAGAACTTGGTTCCTCTTTGTAGCTCAGGATGGGAGGAATTCAGATGATATTGCCCTACAACAAAATGCTTTGCATCAGAAAACTGCTCCATAGCATGTCTGCTAATGTGCCAAAGTCTATTATTATGTCTCTGTTTCAGGTGCAATTCTCATCAGTTTGTTTTCTGTCTCAGTGCTAGACCCCTCTCCTGAACTAAAAGGGACATGCATCCACTTTCGATTTAACTTCCACCATGTTAATCTGACATGCAAGTTACTTGGCACCCTTCTCAAGGGCTACTCCCAAAAGTACAACAGAAAAAATAAACCAGCTAACAGATTTCCATCCCTTAGGACTGACACCCAAAACTTGAAAGATGCATTTAAGCACCATCGCCAACTGAATTCCTGCCCTGTGTCAATAACCTCTGCTCTGTACTGGCATGTTACTTAACCACAGATACATCTTTGGGGGGTGAAAACCTCTTAAGTCCTTGAGTCCACATTTTGCCCCTGACTTCACTCAATGGAGGAATAGCTAATGGAAACTGTCAGCCCTTGAAGTTTCTTTTTGCCCCAGTCTGAATTAGTTGTATCCATCTACACATTCAATAACCCAGGATTTGGTAGGAAAAAGGATCTGCCCAAATCACTCTTCATCCTCTCTCACCTGTGTGAATTCAATAAAGAGCACTCAATGAATTTTTTACTTAGAGACATTTCTAACATTAGGGACAATTCTAACTTTTTCCTTACTGATCTCCCTCTACTTCTATTCTCTCCATGCAGCACTAAAAAATGACAGAGGATGGAAAGCAACCTTAATGCCACATAACAACTTTCCTCTTGCTGCTGAAATCAAGCTGCCTTCCTACCACGGAGCTGGTGGCACTTGCTTGCTGCCATAAGAGTCAAAGAATTCTCCATTCATGCTGGAGTGGGCCCTGACCCACAGCATGGACCCTGCCCCAGTTCCCACACCTTGGGAACAAACTGCCCCTACACACAGCCAGACAAGCACCCCAGGATCACAGATATGAAAGGAATGCCAACAGCAGCTTCTTCCCATGGGCATTTCACGGCCTTTTGACTTACCGTGCCTGGTTACTTGGACAGTCCTTGATACCAGATCAAACAGGTGGCTTGACAAATGTTTTGAGTCTCCTCTAGATCTCTGCAGATGCTATGCTGCCTCCTCCCTGGCAGTGTTTCCTGCTCTGCCAGATCTCTTTGGTTCTGCCAGCACCAGCATGCAGCTCCTGGGCAAGACCTGATGGCTGTGGATGCAAAGACTGTTGAGGCATAAGATCCTCTGCCATGGACTTCCTCTGTTCCTTCCTCTGATGGGGTATTACCTAATTGACCCCGACAGCATTTCTGCTCAGTCAAGGGCTTAATCCTCTAGGTAGGAGCTTTGCTTGCATCTGAATGCTAATTATACCTAATACGCATTAATGGGCTTATCTCAGTTGCGTCAGAAATCCCACCTCGGGGTTGTTGACCAGGTTAATCATCCTTCTTTTAGTTTTATTTAAATTTAAAGGGGCTTGAATATTACTGACAAATGCTGATTCTTTAATCTGCCCCATCCTTAATCTCTGACTCTCTGTGGAAAATGTCCCTGGCAGATTATGTAGATGCCTCACTTGATCTTCTTCAGACCGTTTTGGTGTAGGAACTCCTCTTCCCCTGCCCAAGGCTTTCAAAAATACAGATTCTGCCATGTGCACTTGTCTTATACTGTCTCAGGGTGTCAGACACAAGATGTCCATAAACTGTGGCCCTCCATGTAGATACTCTTCTGCGAATAGAGAGAAACCAGGCGAAACATCCTTGTGCTCACATTATTTTTATGGGTTTCTTGCATGTTCAGATCTTGGCCTCAGGAGAGCCATTAGCATCATCCTTTCAGGTTGTTGTCAGGGAGTCTTGAATCCAGTGCCTTTGAGGAGTCTCACAGCTCCAGTCTCAACTGCTTGAGGTGGCTAATCATAGTGATGGGAAAAAGCCCATGCAGGTTCAGCCCTTTCTGCTCTCCTGTCTTACACAGGATTTCAAATCCTTCATTCTAGCAGCGCTTTTAAGACCAAGAACAGGTGAAAGAGGATGCACTTGATGAGACAGAAACTCATTTCCAGTAGAACCATATTCCCAAATGGGGATCACTGGAAAGACTATCCTAGTTGAAAGAAGGGATTCAGTAGTGGCAGAGGCACGGCATCATGTTATAAACTCCTCATTGATGTGCCCTGAAAGTGCAGCTGAGCACTGGGGCAGGAAACACCAGCTGCTCCTCGGCAGCCCCCCACTGCTGCTCACATGCAGGCTCAGCCAGCTGAGGACACAAGCCAAGGGAGTTCCAGGGAGCCCCAACCAAGGGGTGGCAAGCATTAAGAACTGAGCAGCCCCTGCTTGTACAGCCAGGGAGACAAACCACTGCAGAAGCACCTGCCCTAATGATAGAGGAAACAGAAAACAACCATGCAAGGATCACAACTCCTTCTCCTAGCTACTGGATCTGTTCATGCTCTTCAAGCACAAATATCCAAAATTTTTCCCCATTGAATTTTATCCGGACTTTTCTCTCCCCTGGGTTTTGCAGCCAGTTTCTTTTTCATCCCCCTGCCCCCCTTGCTATTGCTTTGAGCTCCTGGAGAACACTTACAGTGTCAAGGGCTCCTCTTGCAAATCATTCAACTCCCGTCCTCCAGCCTGTGTAGAAAGAGTCTCGAGGTGTCCTTTGTCCTCCAGATATACCCTGCCACCAGGTGACATCAGGGCATCAGTCGTGGGCGGGCATCTACACGGCAGGGGTGAAATGGGGGGAGCACTGTGAGACCAGAGTTGTGCAGGCACAGCTCCAGCAAGGTCTGGAGGAGCAGCAGAGCCTTGGCATGCTCCTGAGGGGTGATGTGCCCCTTTCTGCAAGAAGGTTGTGGCTTCTCTGGAGCTTCTGCACTTCTGGGGTGACATCTCTGGGGAAACAAAGAGAAATAAAGTAATAACCTGCCCTTTGAGTGGTGCTGCTTCTTGGGAACACACGTGTCTGCACATGCCAGGGAAGGGAGGATTCCTTATCCCTCTCCTGTGCTGGTGAATGCCTGGAGGGGTTTCCAGTAAACTTCTCAGAGGTGCTGCAGGGGCGAAGACACACCTTACAGAGCGATGCACCCAGCTTGTCCAGTGTCAACAGGGCTGAGTCCACTCAAGGGAGTCATAGGGAATGCTGCTGAGATGCTGCCAGGGTTCTAGTGAAGCAGATAGGAAGGCAGGCGGAGAATGGGGAACCTTTGTGTTGCATGTGGGTGGCCAACCACTCACTCCTGAGACCCAAGATGTTGGGCTGAGGGAACAGCTAGGTCACATCTGGGTACCAGTAGCATTGTTACTGTGAGGGGCCCTCAGAGGCAGAGCTCAGCCCATACTCCAGCCCAGCAAAACCCAATGTGCATACTATTTTATATCAAGTCCTTGGTATCTCTCATGTGTTTTAATATCTCACTGTAACTGCCTGGAAGATCAGTGTCAGAGATGTGGAAAGAGTTGGTGGAGTCTCAGAATGAAAAGAGGAGGTCCAGAGTCCTGCAAAAAGGTGCTGGGAACTCATCCTCAGCTGCAGCAGTGTCTCAGTCATGGCCTGTAATTGTCTGGCTGGAGGTATAACCACAAGGTTAACAGCCCTCAGGGGCTCTTGTCCATGGTGAAGCACCTATCACTTACCTGTGTTGAGCATCCACCTCACTACACAAGATCAGGGCTGGCAGGACTGAAAATAATCCCAGTGAATGGAATAGCACCAGGAGCATCAGAGCAACACAAGGGCAGAATGAAACCCAAGTGTGGGTTTGTTTATGATGGATGGGATTTGTCTTTGGGTGAGGTTGGAGGAGGGGATTTTGGAGCAGCCATGCCAGCCAGGGGTGTGACTGGATGTGACCAAGAAGGGACAGTCTCTCACTGATGTGACAGACCCTGGCAGTGAACACCAGTCCAGCACTGCACTGGTGCTGAGCAAGAGTCCCATAGCTGAGGCCTCTGACCTTTCAGATGTTAGACAAGATAAACCCTTCAGTGAGACTCTTAACTTACATTAAAAAAATCAATAAGGTCCTAGCCCTTGAGTGGGCACTGAGAAGCTGGGAAGTAAATCCTAGATGTAGCTGAGGGGCTTTCAATCTAGCAGAGAAGGAGCAAACACACCTACATTCCCACACACTTAAGACAAACACACAGCTTTCAGAGGCTTGTGCAGTAATTTCTGGGCACAGGAAAGAGAACGGGGGCAGCATCGTGTTGGCATCCTCTCTTCCCTGTGCTGACTAGGGCTTGTATACAAATATGTGGAGATTGATTGCACCCAACCTCTTCTGACAGCAGAAGCGATTACTGTGGGCAGGCACCTGCTTGTGTGGATATAAAGAGGTGCAGCCTGCTGGCAGCAGATTCACTCCCATCCCCGTTGCTCATTCCCATGCCTCCATCTGCTGCAGACAGGTTTTCAGGGACTCCCCCTCCCCTTCTGCCTTCTTCTATGTAGGTAAAGTTCCTGGGGAAATCAGCTGTACAGGCCTCTACTCCTCTTTCCTGAAGCTTAAAAATTTACATATGTTCAGGTTGGTTGTTTTCAAAATACTCCCTTTTGTTTTCCGGCTTCCCAAATGAAATCTGTCTTGTTTCTCTTTAACAAAAGTGGACTGTGGGAAAAAAATTTCCATGGTGTCACATGAAGATATTTTTTTTACCACTGACAAAACATGACAGAAACTCCCTAAAGGACCCCGCTTCTCATGTTCTTTCTTATCTCCCAGGATTACCAGTCCTCTCCATGCAGCCTCTCTCTCTCCCTTCCCCTCACAAAGTGGGTGGCATTTACTTTGTGGAGTTGTGGGCACACAGCTTCTTTTCAGAGCAAGAGGCACCTGCTTCATGTTCATGCCTGGCTGCTGCACCAGATGGGTGACAAGTCCTGCCCAGGGACTGAGTACCCAATCCCTGTCCCTTCCTGCTCAGGCTTTTCTTCCCCAGGAAAGCCAGTGCCAGCTTTTTTGACCACAACAGTTGCCATTTGATCCAGACCAGAGCTGCACCAGAAGCCATGGTGTCCAGGTGTAGCAGGACTGCAGTCCTCATGGCCTCAAAGGAAAACTCATGAGCTTCATCACCTCTGCTAGATTATATTCTATTCCAAGGAATCACTTAAAAAACATCTCCAAGGTTTCTGACCCTATTTATGAGCTAGTGTAGCCATGGAAACAGTAGTTATGCCAGAAATAGCAGCTCACTTGAATGACAAAGAAAACACAAGTTTACAAGACAGTGATTTTTCCAGAGGCTGACTGAGCTCATGGGACTGTGGGAGGAAATCCCAGCTGAGGCACAGACTCAGGGAGGCAGCTGATAAGGGTTGTGGTTGGTGTGGGCCACAGTAACTTTCGAAATGTATCTCTACAAACTTGTGCCACATACCTGGGAGACTTTGTGCCTTATTTATTGATAGAGATTTATCACTTGCCACAGCAATACACCTAACTGGGAGTGAGCAGAGAATTAACCAGGCAGTAAAATGTTGGTTTCCCTCCTGAAGACAGGCAGCCTACCAAGTGCCTCTGGATCCCTGGTGAGGAAACCGTGGTAGGATCTAGATTTAGAATGGGATTGTCTATTGGTCTCATAGAAGATTGGTGAGGTTGTCATGTCAACAGTGTTTTATTGAGAAAGACAGCGTAGTAAGGTGCCTGCAAATGAGGATTCAAATGCTGTAATCCTGCTCCTGCAATGCTGACCAAACTCCTAAGCCTCATGTCATTTGTGCTAGTGTAGAAATTAGAAACAGGTACAGGGGATTGGGCTTTCCCTGGCACAGATATTTGGTTGCTTGAAAACATGCAAATTAGTCCCTCAAAAATGCACAGAAGAAGGCATGCTCGTGGAAAGTTTTATCATTTTTCCTTCAGAAAATCTTGCACAGTTATTTTGGTGTTGGGATTAAGCATCTGTAACAGCCTGCAATAAAAAGGGTGTGCTGACTCTGGGAAACTGTGCCTGCTGCTGGATATAAAAGTTATGTTCAGTGTCACTGACCTAAGCTTGCAGAAGAGCCTGATCTTGATACTCATTTCCACTCATACTCTGGAGGCTTCACTGGCAATAGGGCAGAAATGAAAAAGGCAGGGGTCTGTTTTTCTACTACCTGGGCTTGAGAGGGAGATTTCTGTGACCTACCTGGAGAAAAGGGTCCTTTCATGAAATATAAATCAATTGTTAAGGTTTTGCTGAGCTATCAGCGATGGCCCTGTAAGTGCTACAAACTAGGTATTGGGGACATGACTAAGTGCTCAAGCCAAATGGCCCTTGCCAAGGCTTCTTTAGGAAAATGAAGTCCCTGCTTTTCTTATTCAGTCAAGGGCACTCTTCTTGTGCATGTCAGAACATCATTACAGGCCCCAGGCTTCCAGGAACAAATGCTTTAGGACATTCTCAGGCTTTTTATAGCAGATGATATAAAACCATGTAGTCTGTCCTACACTTCATTAGTTACCAGAGTTATATTTTCTTCTCAGTAGTGAGTCTGGCCCTTCTTGGAACAGATAACCAAGTCTTAGCATCTCACACTCACAAGACTGCTGTGTTAGCATGATTTTAGTAACTTACAGTAACTATGGCTGATTGGCATAAAAAAAAGGAAAACCAAAATAAATCCTCTCCTTTTATTTATTTTTTTTTCTGATAGCCCTTTTCACCATCAGATCTCAAGAGAGAAAACTACATTTTTAGCATTCTTATTTATAAATATAGAAGAGACCTGCAGATGAGACTCAGCCATACAGGCATCCGTTGAGGAGACTGATGTTCTTGGCCATGCAGCACAAAAAGCTCGTTTCTAACTGCTTTGTGATTCATTGTTTAAAAGCATCCCCATGCTAATTGCAAAGTTGTCCCAAGAGAAAGAAATATCATTAGTGAGCATCCTTTCTGTGCACTAACTTTGCTTAATGTCTGCATTCAGGCTATTGGCAATGACGCAATAGGATTGACTTTGTTAGATCATTTTAAGAATCATCCTTTCTTTCTTGTTTTTACTGTGCCCACAATTATAATATTTGATTTTTCATTTATAAGATTATTTTTGTTCCGAATGACATTTACAGAACAAGCTCAACATTAATATTTTGAACTAAAACTTAACATTTTTCCCTTTTTAATCAAACCATGTAGTTAATCTGGTTATCTTTGTGACTGCTATAAATCAGAGCTTGTGGTTGCCCTTAAAAATGTACCTGAATCACAGAGTTCCCACAGTAGTATCTCAAGGGTCTTATTCAGATTTTTCTTTTCTCATAGTTGATTCCTTCTGTATGAACTGCATGCCATGTACCTGTGAACAGTGACTAAATGGTATGAGCCCTCCTTAAAATGATCACACATTGAACTAAACAGAGAAGTAATACTGTCTTGTTAAAGAAAAAAAGAAGAGTGTGGGGTTTTTAAAATAGAAACTAGATAGTTCCAGAGTTTTATTCAGTTTAAATCAGTGAAGCAAATGATTCAGTGTCACTGGGCTAAGAAGAAGAAAGTATACATAAGTCAGCTCCAGATGTCTTCTTTCCTGACAGCTTCTTTTCTCATCTTCTTCTTTTTTTTTTTTTCTTTTTGAATGATCAATACTTTCTCCTTGGCAACCAGCAGCCCAATAAAAGAAGGTTTTCCAAAACATTTTGGTAAAATGTTTATTTATTCTTCTGCTCAAGGGGGCACATATGTTCCCATGGCTTTCACACCATGCAACAGACATTCTTCTTTCCTCCTCCTACCACATAAAAGCACTGCTGTGCAATCTCATTCAGTTCAGCCCTTTGCCACCATTATGATGATTTTTTTCATGTAACAGTTGAGGCTTTCAGAAGGAAATGATTGCTTCTGGGGAGCCTCTCACACTGTCCTTGGGAACATTTGGCTAACGGGCAGAGGAGGCAGCTCTTCCTGTTCCATTATCTTGTCTCTTGGGTTGCTGCCCACCTCCCAGACACATGGATGCTAAATGCTCTAGCTGCCATGTGATAGCAGATCCCTGGTGGAAATAACTGTGGAAGCTGAAAAGCCAGGTGGTGAAAATCTGAATCAATTAATTTCTTTTTCCTTTTATTGCTTAGGTGTACTGCTAGTACTAAGCCTTCTGCTTTCCCCTCAGGATCTTGCACAAATGTAGAGCTTAGTGTTGTGATATTTGTTTGTTTGTTTATTTGTTTATGTTTTTAATGGCCTTTCACTGTCAGATTCCAACCTTTTTTTTTTTTTTTTAAATTTAGATCCTCTACACTCTTGTTTCCCACTGGAGGTACTGCATTGAAGCTTCTTACTGGGAGGCTGCTAGGGATATTTCTGTGCCAAGGACCTGGAATTGCAGCTTTCTTTCAGGTCCAGTCAAGCATCATAATAAACACACTGTAGAACAAGTGAATTGTTTAGTAGTTGTCATTGCATTTGGGCCCCACACGTGTTGCACAGAGGATTTTCTGACAGTTTTGTATACACTAAGATTTATTTGTGGCACACTGACAGCTGATGGTGCACTTTGACTGTAATGCTAAAAGTTATTTCTAGAAAGAAAAAGAAAATAAAGGAAAAGAAGAGAGAGGAAAAGGGCATTTTTTCCCCACTGGCCAGCTGTGAAGGGCAATGGTGGGATCCCATAGGAACATCCTCCTCTGGGGACTCTCTCCAATGCTGGAGGTATTGACAGTGAAAATGACCAGTATGATGATTTCTTGCCATGCTTTCTCTTATCATCATATGTTTTTTATTAAGACCCACTTAAACTCCTATGGGCTATTTCTGGGTGTGTTTATATTAGATCCGGGAGGAGAATGCTCACCATGTGCAAATGTTGCACATTCATTGCTTGTTAATCTTTTGTGAATATATAAAACTGGATAATACTTACTGAGAATTTAAATAGCCATTGGCTCTGTTGTTGAATACCACATTTGTTTTTCTCTTTTATACACTGAAATCTCTAATACAAGAGAAAAAGAAGGAGTGGGAGGAACAGCAATTCTCACACCAGTTCTTCCACAAGAATCCACCATAATAATAGTGTGGGGGTTTATGGAGGCAGGGCTGTGAGAGCAATAATATGTGAACAGCACAAGTGCAATAAAGGAAAAACATTGCCACAGAGAGGCTGGTAATTATTGTCTCATGGCTTCGAGAGATGTCATATAGCTACAAGCAGCATGCCCTGAGCTACAGCTAAAGCATGAAGGTGCATAAGGCACCTAAGAGCTAGCCAGAGGCTGGACACAATCTGACTAGAAGCCATAAATTCTGGTATGAAATCAAGTTCATTGTTGAGAGTAGTCTTTAGCACAGGAATGTCAGGGTGCATCTGGCAAGGGAGATTTCCCAAGGTCAGCAGAGGAGGAGAACATGCCACAGCTCTCCTAATTTAGTCCCAGCTTCAGCTCTGGCTGTTTCAGTGGTAAGTTCAACACAGGGAGGAATGCTTGAATAAATACCTCCTAATATCCTGCTTGGTGATCAGCTTAGAACTGAGATTTGATTACACTTGCTGAGATTTGACCTTACATAACCACCTGTTTTCTGAGAGGTCCTAAAATAATCTAGTCCCTATTTAAATCCAGCTCTGGTGGGAGACTTCTCTAGGACACCTTCACCTGCAGAACATTGACTTCTGCCACAGCACCTAGTGAGGGATGGAGAGCAAAAGCTGCTCCCCTGCATGCTAGGCTCTGGAGTGCAGGGGATACAGAGAAGACACCCTTGCTCCCTGATGACCGGAACTGTCTTCCCTTCATCAAGCTCTGCCCTCTCACTCACCCCCTCCCACCAACTTAGCTCTCCCTCCCTCTCTCTCCTTCACTGAGCTGCTCTGTCCATCCTCAGCCTTTCTCAGCCTACCCTCTGGAGGAAACTGGCTCTGTTTTGCCTCTACCCTCTCATCCCTAACAAAATCCTTTTCCTTCCTCTGTCTTCCTGTTTCCCTTGCTCCCTCAGGGGATTGTGAAGTGACATGTGAAGTCTTTGCACACCTTCAGGCTTGTGATGGGGTTATGGCATTAGCGCTTTAACAAGCCTGAAAGCTGCTTAGACAAGTATTAAATCTCCAATCTCTCCATCTTTCAAAGAAATCACTGGAGGAGTTAGAGAGATGGAGCACACAGTCATGTTTTCAGGGGTCACCTCTTCATCCAGCCAAGAGCACTGAAGTCCAGTGGCCAGGTGGTTTGAAGGAATTCCCATAGGATTTGCTGTTGGGAAACCCAGTTAAATGCTTACCAGGAGCTTTGCATCAGCACCTCAACATGCCTTCCCTCTCCTTACTCTCCATGCTGAATACTGGCTCCCTTGCCTGGCATTTTATCTAGCCTCCATCCTTCTCTTCCCTTCCCACCCCAAGGGCTGCACACTCCTTTGCAGCGCTTTAGAAGGGGTGAGTAGCACCAAGTAAAAAGAAAACAGGCACTACCTCTCTTAGCCACTACAGGATCAACGTTATGATGCTGACTTTTAAAGGCAATCCTGGGTCAATTTGTGCCTGTGTTTTATTCAGAGGCATGAATTTATGCTTTGTTGACTGTATCACCCGTTTTTTCCTGCTTAATTGAGAGTCAGAGAAGGCAGTGCTGGGATTACTGGAGTTGGGTGGCAGCTCGTGGTGCAGTGAATGCTCCCCCATATGGCAGAGAAAGGTCTCATGTCTAAGTTCCCTGACCTGTCACCTTGCCCGTTCCCATCCCCTCGTGACTGCCTCAGGACTGGATTACCTCCTCCCATCTCTGCAAGGAAGAGGATCTCTGCATGTAGTGAGGGACACCATCTGGGGACACCATCTAGGGGACACCCATGACCAATACTGACAGCTGCACCACCTGGTGACAAGAATTTGCTGCACCGTGATGTTGTCTTCTGAGTAAATCACCTGTAGCCTTCCTGGAGACTGTAAAAATCTTGAGGAGGAGGCAAAAGTCAGTGACAGGATTCAGCAACATTACTCATTAGAGAGAAATCAAAGTTAGTAACACTATGTACCGAGTGAAAGTGCAAATTAGTAGTTCCAAAACAAATCACTTTACAACAGCAGCATTAAAAGGTACTACTCTGTTGAGCCTCTTAAAATTACAAAAATGGATTCCCTACCTGGACTGAAATCTTTTTATTTTTTCCCTCAGATCTTCCAGGCTGAGAAATTTTAGCTCCTAATTTGACAGTTTTGGAAATTACAGGTGGGTGAAAATAAGAGATTCTGAGAGGTGAAATTTTTCTGGATTAGTCACATCTAAAGGTCAAAAAGTAGTTCTGTTCCTCAAACACAGGTGACATTTATCACCACAAAGCTGCAATGTACCACCATTGTAAAAAATTCAAATCCAGAAATACTGGATACCTAATGGCAGGAATCCAAATTCAAATAGGAAAAAAAGTGCCTAATTTTCTTAATCTTACAGTTTAAAAAACCATAATAATCAAGGTTTGTTGTTTCCAATAGGGTGCTACAGACATACATGAATGTTGGGAGTACAGGCTGTGTAGTAGAACGATATGCGTTTAAAATTTTTATAGACTTTTTGAAATAAACTTAGACACTAGTGGTTGATCACACCTATTAATGTGGTCTACTAATTGTACAATCAACTGTTATCAGTGGGGTAAATTAAATAAGACCTGATCATAATATTTTAAGTAAAAAATTTTATTTTCCAACTAAGAGCATATTTGAAATTTTACCATGGTTTTTGCAATAAAGCAGGTACACTTTTGCTGTTGTCCCTGCCTTCTGCCACAGACAAAAGAACCGCCTGGGGTTGGACAATGTCTGCCAAGAGATGATCTTCATGGCATGGCATCAGTTTGTCAAAGATGAAATTCTCGGTGGGAGAGATTTGCTTTCAGTGATGTTCTGCTCCATTGTGGTTCAAACCTTTCCTTTCTTCCAGCAGGGCAGTGACGTGGTTCCCCAGAAGGATGCTGGACATGCTGACCCAAAGGATCATGCCTGGTTTCTCAGTTCCCATCTGCTTGGCACAGTGCAATTCCAACACTTACAGCTCCTTCTCACACTGCTTACCAATAGGAAGCTTAGAGCAATTACATGATGTCCCCACAATTACATACTGACTAATTTCTAATTTAGGAGTAAAATCTGTTTCCCCTGCACACTAGGCAGATGAACCCATGTAGGCTGAATGTACATACATGTGGTAGCACACAGCTACACATCCCTATACCTTGTGGATAAACTGATCTTAATTTATGCTCACGTGCATTTAGAAATAATGCGTAAATAGCTACACAAAGGCACATGCAGTCTGGTGTTTAACTAAAAAGAAACCCAGAAGAGACCAAGCTAACCTTGACTATTCCTCAGCAAGAATGATTGCAATAAAACTATTTACAATTGCACTGTACAGAGTTGCTAAAACCAAGGAAATTTCAAACCAAGCCATGAGTGAACAGTAACCTCAACCCTCATCTCCTCCCAGCTCAACTGTGTTCAGTTTCTGAACTGAAATCAGAGAGTTAGTCCAGACAGCAAAGACACCAAGACAAGAAGCTGATGTACGAGACAGAGAGGCTTCCTCAAAACTTTCTGAAGTTAACACATCCAACTCTTCACAGCTTTCTCAGGCCAGAACTGCTTACATGAACAATATGAGCTGCCATAAAGTGGCACTGTAATTGAAAGAATTTGCTCTGTCCTTTCCTCATCCCCATCCCACTCAGCCCCTGGTGCTGGCATAAAGGTTTAGCCACATTTGTCCATTATGAACAAGTATGGGGAAACCTATCTGGGTTGAAAACTCACCAATATATACTTACACATTTGCCTACATGTTTTTCCCTGGTACCATTTGAACTCGTCTCAGTACTGTATTCAAGTCATGTCCCTTGTGCTGGCCCAAGGGAAGTGTTAGTGCAGCAGTGAAAAAGAGAGGCAGAGAATAAAATAATTTTTCTTGATGCTGAAACTAATTAATGGAAGCTTGAAATGCTTCTGAGGCTATAGCCCCTGCTAAATGGGAATCCATTGTCAGACAGACATACACTCTGTTTTTCCCTTGAAATTCATAAGCTAAGAACCATTGTGCCAGTGATTAGCTAAATGAAAGTAATATCTGCCTGGAAAAATCAGTCCCCTCTTATGAGATCTGGTGATCCCTGAAGAAGAGCCCTTTTCCTCAGTTGTTTACAACCTTTAAAAATTCGTGTACAACAAACACTTTTAATGGCTATGCAAATCCAGGGCAGTGAATGTAAGCCTATTGGCAATAGACATGATTTGCTTATTTTGCTGCTGCCAATGCATTAAGAGCAGTCTATCACTCATTGCAGGCCCAGATTTGTTGTTTGCAAACCGATGATCTAATTTGTTGTGCACTGAGGACTATGTACGTGAAGGATTTATGTGACTGATGAACTAAGTAGGCACTCCATGAGGGGCAAAGAAAGAGGAAATCTGCTGATATTTCAGAAAGTAAGCAGTGTAAAATCCTTTCGATCATTTAAGCAACGCTGGGAAATGAGAGCTTTTTTCTTCCTGAGGGAGCTGATCTTTGAAACTGCTCGTGTGAGAACGGCCGGGAGTTGGGAACAATAAGCTGATTAGGTGCAGCAGGTAGCAGGAAAAATGAGGTTCATAAGAACCTCCATTTTCAACACTCCTTATCTTCCCCCTTACGCAGGAATACACAACCCGATTCTCCGCGTATTTTAATTGGTATAAATCAGCGCCAGTTTTTGAAATCGACCTTAATTACACCAGGAAAATAAACAAAAGCCTGGGGAGAAAAACAAAGCTATCACCGCCCTCGCTGGCAGGCACGGCACCCTCGCCGGGAGCCCGAAGCCGCGCAGGGCGAGCGCTCTGGCGGCCCTGGCCGGGCAAGCTGAGCAGACAAAGCCCTGCGCATCTCTGCGCAAAAAGAGCGCAGCGCGGTGCCGGGCGGGCGCCGACAAAGTGTGGCAGGCGGCGGAGCGCCGCAGCATGCGGGGCCGAGCAGGGCTTCCTCTGCG
>VWZU01004427.1:109477-121205 GCA_013397095.1 Sterrhoptilus dennistouni | reverse complement strand
GGCGGCGGTGTATCCGTGCGCCGTGGGACCCGGCGCTCCCGGGAAATGGCCCAACCTTCTGCCCCCCGGGGCTTGGCATGGGGAGGTCGGGGCTGGAGGCGCTGCTGAGTCCGGTGTGTTTCTCCCCCATCGCGGAAAATTACTTCCTCCGTGCTAAACCCGCTTCCTGGAGATAAGCCCTCGGCGGGGGGTTGGTTTGGAGAAGTGATGGGTAGACGCAGGGCAAGTAAAACGCTGCCCTTCTGACACCCCTTTTTGTGCCCCGTGGAGGCATTGGGGGGGCCTACCCTCCCCCTTGTCACTGCCCCCTCCTGCTGCAGGTGCCAGGGCAGCTGTCTGTCCGCGGCACAGGCAGGTCTCAGCTGCGACACTCGCACCTCTCGCCAAGGTGCGATTCCTTCTTTGCCTCCTGCAGCCGTCTCTCTCTGACAGGGATCCTTAACCCTGCCACTGCCCTCTTCCTGCCGTTTCACGGTGGCTGCCAGGCCTCAGGGGTGCAGGTGACACAGGACTGGTCTGGAGCTGCAAAAAAAGCAAGAAAAATATGGCAGGGCAAGACACCAGCCACACAGATTTCTCCTTTCATAAAGCAATACAGGGTTAATTTTATTAAAGCTCTTGGCCTCAATTTAATGAGGGCCTTGGTCTGAGTGGGGGGCTCCATATTAGCACTTGGCCTGGGCATTTGCACAGAAACTCAGGAACCCCAAAAGCAATATGGTGTCTGTGGGGAAGCAGTGGTGCCTGAGCTCAGGAATGTGTCTCAGCTTGCAGAGGGGACCAGCTCTGGAGCTGGGTAAGTAGGGGCAGGAGCTGCAGAGATGGGAGCTTTCCTCTTGGTCACCACCTGCCTTGGAGTTTGGCAGGAAGGCAGCATCAGGTCCACAGCTTGGGGAAAAAGAATCAGAAATTGCTCTGATCAGTGCCATCCTGTGAGCCAGAGGTTGTTCATCCCAGACAGCCTGGCTAGTCCTGTTCCCTGAAGGATCTTGCTGTTGGCATGGCAGGTTGTCTGTCCACCTCTCTGGGATGTTTTCAGAACCTAAAAGCATTCCCTCTCAAGTGAGCCACCCCCGTGGGCTGGCAGGGACTTTCTGCAGCATGTGTGATGCAGAGGGAAGGTCTGAGGGATGAGGAGCAACCAGCTGACCCAGTCCTGACTCTGCCTGTTTTCTGCATGTGGACAGAGATGCCTCTTCCCATCTCCTGTGTCTGACCCTCTCCTGTGATAAACAAGAGGTGGACATGGGAGGATGGGGACAGGCAGGCACCTCTGGTCTGTGCTTGTATTGGTGTCAGATGCAGCCTGGTCTTGTGAGAGAGATCAAGTCAGTGCTCAGACCTGCAGCTGGAGCCCAAGTGGAAGGCAAGATTTGGCGGTGGCTGTCATGGCTAATCACAGCCGCCTGTGCTGAATGTGGAACGGTACTGAGGGGATTGTGAGGCTTTCTAAGGTGATTGTTGCTGGGGCCACAGAGTGGTGGGGCATGTGTAACTGCTGCATTCAGGAGGGAGCTTTTGGTTTTCTTTCTGGTGAGGACAAGCTCAAGGGGCTTTCCTATGGTATTTGGGTACTTCATCCTCCTGGATCTGTGCTTGAGGTGAGCCAGGGTTATTCAGCTGCTGGGACCTGTTTTTGTCCCTGTTTGTTTGGGCTGAGATTCCCTTTTATTTCCCATCTGCCCATTCTGTACTAGTTCCTCACTCACCACCAAATTGCAAAGTCATCTTGCAATGGCCATTTCCAATTAGAATATCTGACTGAATATTCTTGTTTGTGTGCTGCTCAGTCCGTCTCTGTCCCTTTGCAACATGTCAGTGTACCATTTCTTGATTATTTTTCTTTGCTGGACTGGAATTGCTCTGAGAGGTTTGCATACTGCCCAGAGTTGCCTGACACCACTTGCTGATGCACCCTGAACTTCTTTTTTTTTTTTTTTTTTTTTGTGTGTGTGTGTGTATGTGTTTCTTTTCTATTGTAATGAATGAAAAAGCTATCCCATTGGCTCCCAGTTTAACTTTTGGGAGCAGGGGCCACAACTGCAGAAAAAGGACAAAGGATTTGTTTGGAAAATTGCAAATAAGCAAGCAGAAGGGGACTTTTTAGTAGGGACAGTCTCAAAGAAGCATAAGTGGAAGCGAACTGAATGATTTCTGTAGCTTGACCAAATCCTCTTGCTGACAAAGAACAAGGAATGGCTTGGCCATTTGTGACAACTGCCACTGTACCAGGGCACTGCTCTGTTTTTCAGCTTTTCTCTGAAGAGTGGGAAAGTGGCTAGGACCATGTGGCTGGCTCCTCGAGGCGGACAGGTGGCACAGCAGTGCTTACCTCTGCTGCCTGTCTCCTGTCCCCCCATCCCATGCTCTGGCTGCCCATTGGTTGATATTTCCCTGCTTTGGCTCCCATTTAGGATGCCACCCAAGCAGTTTCGCTGCCCTTCTGCCATTCAGTGGAGTGTGACCAGCCCTGCTGGCTGCAGCTCCAGCTGCCCTGCCTCTCCACTCCGACAAGCACCACTGGGGCAGCACAGTTCTGCATGGCTGTTCTGGGATTACCGTCATGCTTCCTTCCTCAGTGGGAAGGAGTCCTGATGGGTGCCTGAAGTGAGCTGTTGGTGGGAGCACACGAAATGCCAGCAGATAGATTATCCTGCCCCTTCCTTGAGAGCTTCAGCTGAATTGCTAATCTAAGGAAGTGGCTGTCAGGTATTTGATCTTTCATATGTAGCTTTTAACCCATTATGAGAGGGTGAACAAACCATCTGTCCTTGGCTTTATTCGTGTTTCTCTGTGCTCCAGTGTGTGGCAGTGGCTCTTTGTGTGAGATAGCTGGTGAGCACTGAAGCCTTGTGCTATGGCTTGTAATTGCAGGGTTGCCGGCCACAACTGTGCTGCAGAGTGGCTGTAAATCACTCTGGTTTCAGCATCTGCTCCTGCACCTCCTTCCTGGGAGGGAAGAATAGTGTAGGTCTGCGTGTGCACGTGGTGTCTGCAGGGAGAGAGCAGTGGGGGCAGAGGGGGATTGTGCTCGAGCCAGAATATCAGCACAGCAGTGTCTGGATTGCAGCCGATCACCGTCGCCATTTGCCTGCAGGAATCCTGCTGCCTTCAGCACTGGGTGGGTGCGTGCCTGTCAGGGGGACTGAGCCACGTTGTGCCCAGAGTGAGTGCCCCCAGGGACACTACTCCCACCCACAGCAATCTCATTGACTGCCCCCTCCTCTGTCACCCAGACCAAGTGACTATGACTGAGAAGACACAAGAACCTCATGTGGAGGATGACGATGATGAGCTGGATGGGAAACTCAATTACAAACCTCCTCCCCAGAAAACACTGCAGGAGCTGCAAGAGTTGGACAAGGATGATGAAAGCCTTGCTAAATACAAGAAGTCCCTGCTGGGAGATGGACCTGTGGTAGTAGGTATGCTGGGGCACACTGATAGGGAGGGACTGGGGAGATATACTGCAACAGTGTGCTGTGGGGATGAGACAAGGTGTCTTCAAAGAAGAGGGATCTTGTTTGACCAGGGACGTGCACTGCTTGTGCTGGAGGACTGGGGACTGAGCAGGTGGAAAGTTGCACATAAAGGAAGCACGGCAGATGCTCTCAGTGTTAGGAGTTAGAAGAATTACTGGGAAGTGCTGGCATCGGAAAAGGACTCATGGTGAGAGATGTTTGAGTCATAAAGGACTTTTGACGAGTTAAGAATATGAAGGGGTCAGCCTATGCTGAAAGATGGTCTTTTTACTCAGAATAATCTTAAGAAGGAAGTTTTCTGTGGTGGAAAGACCACCTCTAGGTATTGTGATGGAGGCCAGAGGGATTTGTGTGGAAAGACTGGGACAGATCCTTTGTGGTGCTATTGTGCTAAGGAAGCCTGGCATTACTGGGTGTTTCATGAAATGCAGTTTCTTTGTGGCAAGGCATCCCTCTTTCTTCAGTGTCATTCCCCACCAATTGCATTTAATTTTACAAGCTGACAGCTTCCCCCTGACTTTTCCTACCTGCAGACCCAACAGCTCCCAATGTGGTGGTCACCCGACTCACTCTGGTATGTGACTCTGCTCCAGGACCGATCACTATGGACCTTACAGGTAGGCATAGGCTCTGCCCTTGGTCACAAAGGGGAACAAGCAAAGGCCCTGGCATGCCCCAAGTTAAAAGAGAGTTTGTCCTTGGGATGCTACAGTGGGTTTTAGAGGAACTCTGAAGTCATCTTAGCCTTGTTTCTTGTTTTAAGGTATACACATATGAATAAAAAAGGAGATGTAACAGTGGAAAATATTCTTTTTCTTCATCTAGACTACTCTGGGAGCTATCTCTGCTTGCTTCCTTTCAATGAGACTTCATGAGCACAAGGGGTGTGCATGCATTAGGGTAACAGGCTGTATTAAAACTTCAGAATCGAGCAATACTGCAGTTCCGGCCCCTGGAGACACGGGGAGAGAACCTTATATGGGCTTTTCTGTGGAGAGAGGAAGCTGGGGCTGGAGAGACAGAGAAGCTTCCTGTTTGCCCAAAACCATGCAGAGCCCTGCGGGGCCCAGGCAGCCTTCCAGGTTGGGCAGGGGCTGTGAAACACGCTCCTCTCATGGCATGGATGGGGCATACACACGCTCCTGCATATGCTCACCAACAAGTCTTTGCATAAACATCTTAATGTATATGTGCTCAGATCTGTGTTTGTTCAGGCATTATCTTCTGTGGGCACAGATACACAGGAAACCCAGGAATATCTGTGTATTTTGGTCACAAAACACAGTCTTACACTGACGTCTGTGTACTCATTTTACAGGTGTCATCCTTTGAAAGGATGCTTACCTCTGACAGCAACCCACCCCCATCTTCCCCCCTGAATCTGATCTCTCCTCGCTGTGACATCCCTAGCTGACAGCTTGATCCTCTCCTTGCAGGTGACCTCGAAGCACTCAAGAAAGAGACCTTTGTATTAAAGGAAGGGGTGGAATACAGAGTTAAGATCCACTTCAGAGTAAGTTGTTTTCCTTCCAGTTGCTTCTTATCAGTTGCTAAGGCCAGTCAGTGGCAGTCTATCATTTAACTAGAGCCAAGCAGCATTCCAAAAGCTGAACATTGGCAAAGCTCCCCTACCTTCAAGGTGTTGTTCTACCCAACAAGGGATGAGATATTTCCAGGAAATCATTTCTGCTTGGTCACCGCTTGGAGGAAGTTGGTTTCTGTTTGCTCACACTGGTAAGCAAGAAGTGGTTTAAAAACCAGATGGGTAGTTTTGGCTGAGTTTGGTTTTGCTTTTTAGCCACTGGCAAATCTTTACTTCACACTAAGGAGGAGAAGAGAAGAAAGAATGGCTATTCATTCTGATTCAATCTGATTCATACTGATTCAATCAGTATTACCGGGCTTCATGTACACATTAAAAAAATGTAATATTGTAGCATTTGGCTGAAGATACCTGAATTCTTCAGGTCGTGATATACCCAAATAGGCTAATTTCTCCCTCAGTCCCATTAATCAGTGTGTCAGCCATTTCTTCTGTTTACAGCTGAAAATGAAACTTGCCCATGCTGTAGTGTGGCATCCAGCACTGATCTTATCACCTCTACAAGTGCTTGCCTCAAAGCTGGGCTTGGAAGAGAAGGCAAAAAGGGAAGAAAGATAATTCTCCTAAAACACATGAGGGCAGAGTTCTGTAGGGCAGAGTTCCCTTTTTCTCTGAGACTTGCTTTCTCAGAGATGAATGTCCTCCGATGCTCTCCCCCGAGACACCTCCAGCTCTCTTTTGTGCTGTGAAATATTTCCATCTGTATCTGTGTCTTGTCTTCAGGAGATACCTGAAGCCAGACAGGTTATTCTAACTCCCTTCATCAGTTCCATGGCTGGTAAGGGCTCATACTGTGTGAATTCAACCCTGGGATGTAAAAGGATCTGTCCATCTTGTTTTCAGATTGAGTAGTGTGCAGCGTGGGAAGGCAGTGTATGCTGGAGGAGAGCAGCAGCGGTTACATCCAAGCTTCCATGGGAAATATGAGAAAAGATTCTGAAAACTGTCTCTCTTTTGAGAAGAACTTGCCAGCTCCCCATGGAGCTTAGAGGGCACCTGGAAGTCATCCACTCACTGGGGCTGAAGCGATGACTCTAGTTACCCATGTATGATTTCCAGTATGAAAATTATTAAACAGGAACGTCCTGTTTCACTTTTCTTTGTCCTCATCAGCATGTCTTGAGAACCTTACTGATGGGCTTCAGTCAGCTTTAAAGTTGGGCTAGGGATGGGGAAATGCAGGAGATGCACTGAGGATGCTAAAGGTCTCCAGGTACCTATGGAGACACTGTTTTAGGAACCTGTACAATGTGCCCTGTGCTGAGGCTCCTTTGTGTAGGGATCCAAGATGGGTATGTCTGTAAAGAGGGGGAAAATCATCAGATACAGAACCAAAACTCTTCTCTTGACACTTCTGGTTACTTCCTGCAGGTAAACAGGGACATTGTGTCAGGACTGAAATATGTGCAGCACACCTACCGGACAGGGGTGAAGGGTGAGTAAGAGCCCTGCATGCCCTATACAGCACTACTCCTACCTGTGTGTTCCCTCTTCTCAAAGAAGCATTCCTGCAGCTCTGGACTGGGACAGAGGCTCCCTTGGTCCCAAGTCCCACCCTGTGCTAACACGCAGGAGGTGACTTCTCAGCAGAGTGCATAAACCTGCTTCACCCAGAACAGTGGTTTCTTGTTTTGTGTGAACTCGGTATGAACCAGCTCTGGTATCTGTATGCTACATCACTGTCTGCAGCAGCAAAGTCCACAGAGACTGCTTAGACAGTGCTTGCCACAGATTGCCTCTCCATACAGAGCTCTTCTCCTCCTCTCCACCTCTTATGTAGTGGCTCAGCCTGTGTGGAGCTTCCTACCCTCTGAAAGCTCTTCAGAAGTACTTGGTAAAATTCAGACCTGCTCTATGAAACTTCCCATTGTATGCAGGGCCCTGTATTTGCCCATGGGTTCTCCCTAGTGCTGCTCTGCTTGGACAAGGTGGAGGAAAGCCTCATTTTGCACACGCCCCACCTGCATTTTTGTGCAACCACCTCTGAGGCTTCAGCGTCGTGCTCAGCACACATAACTGGTGTCTTCTCACCAGTAAATAGAAGCAGTGGGAAATCAAAGTAGATCTTGAGCCATATGTTGGGTGTACTCACACCCTTCTAGCAGCTGGAATGTTTCCTCCCAACTTTATCTCAAATTGGGACAAGCACATACATGTGAGAGTGTACAAACTGAGTTGCCTGTTCACCTGCCCATCCATCCATGTTATCCTTTCAGCTGTCCTTATGCTTCACTAACCCACTTTTCCCACTGATTCTCCTCTCCTTTGCTGACATAGACTGTTTCTTTCTCCCCCTCTCCTTTCTGCCCTTTCGCTCATGGCTTCCTCTCTCCCTTATCATTCCCCATCTGAGGGGCTTATTCCCTGTGTACTGTTTTCTCCTAGTGGACAAAGCCACGTTTATGGTTGGCAGCTATGGGCCACGACCAGAGGAGTATGAGTTCCTGACACCTGTTGAAGAGGCTCCTAAGGGTATGCTGGCTCGAGGCACCTATCACAACAAATCCTTCTTCACGGATGATGACAAGCATGACCATCTCACCTGGGAGTGGAACCTGTCCATCAAGAAGGAATGGACAGAATGAGTTCACCCTGTTTGCCTTCCCCCTTCCTATCCCCTTGCCTCCTGCACCAGTCTCCAGGTGGGCCATGCTCACCACTGCTCCTTCCTTCTGGCATGGCTGGCCACAGCCCTGGCAGCCCTTCCTGTGGATGCTGGGGCTCTGTGCCAGCCTTGGTTGATGCACAGCCCTGCAGGCAGCCTTTGCTGCTTCTTCTGATACACTGAAAACAACCCAATCATTCTCACCACCACCCCATCAAGACATCATGATGGGTTAAATTGGGAAGCATCTCCTTCTCTCTCCCCCAGTACTTCCTCCTGTTATCTCCATGTCTCCCGTACCAACTCCAGTCCTGGAAGTGCCTTTTCAAGGAAACAGGATCACCTGGCAGGGGCGGACTTGTCCCTGGAAAATCCCTATCTTGAGTTACATTTGCCATGTGCTCTGACTCATTGTAAAGGGTTATTTACCTCCCGTGATGGTCTCCTGGTCTGTATCTGGTGCCCTTCCCTGTTAAAATCCATCCTTGTGCAGGCAAAGCCAGTCAGGGGGAATGCAGCTAGATGCCGTAACAAGACTTCAGTGTCTGAGAATAAAACCAGTTTCTTTCTTCTTTACTGCATGAGTGTCACAATCTTTTCTAGAGCATGTTTCTCAGTGATATGTATGTGAGGAATGCATTATGGGAAGACTTAAGAGCATATTTCAGCAGGGAAATAGCCCTCCTCCTTCCAAACATCAGCCTTACTCTGTAAGCAAATTATTTCAGAACTGTTTCCTTCAGGGATTTCATGAATCTTTTGAAGCCCAAAGTCAGGGCTGTGTTGGGGGTAGACTCCAGGGGTAGACAGCCCCCGCCTTTCATACCAGATGGCAAAGTGAATGAGCCAGTGAGCTATAACATACCCTTCTCACGTTTAACACTTGCTGTAGCAGCTGTTTCCCAGAGCTAATGCAAGAGTTGCATGCCCCCGTGGCTAGCTTGCTGGCCAAGCACAAGGGAACATCAGCCTCTGGGATCCAGCACCTAGAGAGGGATGTTTTTAACCTAGCTGGGGTGTTGGTCACAGAGGTGCAGGGAAGCTGCTATGTCCAAGGCTATGGGTGAGGACACACCACTGGCAGTGTTGGTGCAGCTCTCCAAGGCTGATTCCTGCACGGCAGGGAGGGGCTTTCTCCAGCCAGGCAGTTATCTCAGGAGCTGTAGGCTTTGCTCTGGGCCAGCTGCTTGCTTCCCACTGCCCCAGAAGAGGCTGTGGTTCCCCAGAGTAGCTGACGTGTCTCTCACTGAGGAGAGGGCTGGAGCAGGGTGGCATGGTGAGGAGAAGGCAAGCTGGTACCATGGGCACATCTGTCTTCCCGTGCCTCTTTGTTATCATCCTTACCAGATGCTCCCCATCAGGGTGTGCTGGAGGGAGTGACTCTGCCTCCCATGGTAAGTGAGCTTCCTGCCTTGGGGAAAGTTGGGGTCTGCTGCAGGGAGTCCTCCTTATTTATGGCATGCTGCACAAACATTGTGTTGAGCTTGCAGGAGAGGTGTGTGGGTCAGTTCGTCAGGTTAGGATGCCTGTGTGTGTTGGGGGGATCCTCTTTGAGCTGCTCTGTGTGTACACTCTGCCCAACCCTGACCTTTGCTCTGCAGGCACAGCCAGCACCACAGGGAAACCTATCCTGTTAAACAACATTGCAGATGCCGAAGCCTTCACCAGCGGTGCAGAGGTGGCAGTCATTGGATTCTTTCAGGTGTGTTCACAGCACAGTGCAGTGAACTGGCAGTTCACTCTGCCAGTTGTGAGCTCTATACCAGCTTGATGAGAGCACGAGGCTGGATGTGGTGTAAACACCTGCCAAAGGCAGCTGTTGTCCCAAAAGCTGCTGGGACGTGACAGGCATGTGGAGGGATTGGGTGATGGGCCACAGAGAGAACACAGGGAATTTGGTCTGTGCATAGAAAAGGAGATGGAGCAAGGAAGGAAGATGAAGGAGGTTGTAGAAGTCCTGGAGCAGGAGACAGGGAAATGCTGCAGGGGAAGAAACAAAGAAATGTGCAGAGAAGCAGTGTTGGTGAGGGGTGAGTGGGAACATCAGTTATTTGCTGTAGTCAGCAAAGACAGAGTAAGGCACTGCTTGTGTGATAGGGATGAGGAAGCCAAGTCTCAGGGAGAAGTGATAGTGCAGGTCCACTGAAGTCTAAGAGGGTTTGGGCTCAGACTGCAGCCTCTTCGTAGGGAGGATGTAGGCATGGTCTCTGTCTCACTTCTTTGTTTTCCCCAGAGTAGATATCCTTGAGATCTCTGTCTCTTTTAATCTAAATTCCACTGAATTCAAAGGTGAGTGACAGATATGAGCCCCTTGCCCTGCCCTCCCCCCCAAATGGCATGAGTATTTTTCCTCAGAAAATAAAAGGAAAATATTTATTGAGCTACAGCACTGTAAACAAAGGACTCTTAACAGGATCCTTATTACTTTTAAGGTCCTCAAGTTGCACCTTTTTTCATGTTTTCTTTGAGCTCTGTTCTGCTCTTCTGCTGTCCACATACTGCCTTATGTCAGAGGAGGCTTCAGTCTTTCAAAAACAGGTCCTTCTGCAAGCACCTTCCTCCTTCTGCCCTATGCCTGGGGCTGGAGGATGGTCTAGGGAGGGCATCATGCTCTTGGTATAGGGCAGTGGCATCTCACAGCCCAGCGCAGAGTGAGGACTGATGGTGCTGCCTGTGCAGTGTGGGCAGCAACAAGTCTGTGAGCGCAGGAGTCTTGTGCCCCAGGAGCCTTGTAAGTGCGGATCACAGAGCACCAGCCGCCTCCACTTCGGTGCCTGCAGGCAATTGGTGCTTCTTGCAGCGCTAAAGCTGTGCAAAGCAGCCAGGCAATCTGCACACGCAGAATGAAAGTGCCGAGACGCTCCTTCCCCGAGGGCTGCTGGCTGGGCTTGCGGCAGAGCTGTACCCAGAGCCTCCCCCTGTGCTACAGCAGGGACACGGCTCCTTTTGTCTTGTTGCCACAGTGACCTCCCTCTGCAGCACCGCATTCTTCAGAGGCAGACAGGAGGCCGCTGCCGTGCAGCCCCAGCTGTCGGGGGCACGGGGCAGCAGCATCTCGGGCATTCAGTGCCTGAAGCATGACAGGGCTGCATTGAGCGGTAGATAAAGACATATATGTGCCATGAAGGCTTGGCTCTCGGCTTGAAAGTAGATTTATCCAAATAAAGTCCATGTTCTCCGCTCACCATAAATTATTTCTCTGCTGCAGCCTTTCAGTTCACTGCAGTACGTGCCTCGGCAAGCTTCCCGTATAATGAGCACAGGCTCCCTGACTGGGAACAGCATGCCGTGACGGAAACACAGCACACTGCTCCAGAAACCCGGCGTGGCTCTGAGAAAGGGCCACGCTCGGCCTGATTAAACCCCAGGTCTCCCAGGAATGCTCCAAAACTCAGCAAGATTATTCCCACCCTAGGCTTTAGTGCTCTCACTAGACCAATGTTGATGCACTGGCATTTCCAAAACAGGTCATGAGAGATATTTTTCTTTGGAACGAACAAAAAATTTTGTTTTCCATTCTCTCTGGGCTCACAAACAGCTGAGCTGACAGTTCAAACTAAAAAGAAAAACAAACCAATTCCAAGCAGAGACCATGTCCTGAGAATTTATATCCAATAAATAGAAGTATCGAAAATACATCACTGAAAAGTTGGGAATGGGAATAGCAAGGAAGGTTTTAACACAGGCAAAGGCTAGTAATAGCTAATGCTCTCTGCAGGAAAGAAAATGGACCTGAAAATACTGAGAAATTGCATATTTCTATCCTTTGATATACCTGAATTGGCTTCTTTTTACAGGATGTACCTAAGATATCCTTTTGAAAGGAGCTACGGTACTGAAAATGCAAGGTGTTCAAAATTGTAACCCCCTGACTCTGGAATCAAGATTAGCTTAAAAACTGTGATGTTTACGTACACCACACGCACACGTGTACATATTTAAATGCGCTACAGCCGTGCTGTGGGTTGGCGCCCTCCCCTTGGGCGGCCGGGGGCTCCGCGCGGCCCCGGCGGGTTCCGGGTCCCGGAGCGCCCCGCG
>VWZU01004427.1:48869-106457 GCA_013397095.1 Sterrhoptilus dennistouni | reverse complement strand
TTTTTTTTTTTTTTTTTGCTTTTTCTTGCTGTACTGGAAGAAAAATCCTCTTTTTATTGGTGAGATTTCCTGCTTGCACAATGTTTCCAGGAATTCCATACTGGGCGATGCCAATGTTTATTACTTGTAGAAGAAACAGAATAAGCAGATGAAGATTTTTAAAAGGGACATAAAGAACTGATGTGAGGAGATAGACTATTTAATGACCTCTCTCCACAATGCTTATGCAATGTTTGTTCAGCTAATTCTCCCTGTCTCCAGTGCATCGAGAGCTGATAGTGTAGGGATGACTGGAGTCCTAAGAGATTTCTGTTATTCCATGAGTTTTCCTTGTCTTTGGGAGGCTGGAGAAGGCTGGGAGATCCTTATCTCAGAGTGCAGGCTGGTCCCTGTAGGTTCTAGACCTCCAGAAGTGGTGATGGGAAGAGGTGGGGATTGTGTAGTGGGGGAGAGAGGATGGTGGTGTCCCAGAGCGTGGGTGTCTCTCTGAGTGACTGCAATCAGTACCTCTGGAGGAGGTTACTGAGAGGAGAGGACAGCTGTGACTGTAGGTCTCTTTGCCTGTCTCCAGGTAGACAGTGAGCGGCGGGATCTGGATATGAACGACAGAGATGTCGATGCCGAGAAGCTGACTCGCTTTGTTCGGATGAACGAGCTCCGCCTGGTGACAGAGTACAACCCTGTGGTAATTACCAACTCCCTGCAGTCCTCACCCTTGAGCTTGGCCTTCTTCTCATGGTGTCCTCTGGCCCCCGTTTGCATATCCAGATGTGTGAGGGTTGGAGCAATGGTGTAGATGGGATTGAGGGGGCCACACAGCCCTTCACTGCTGCTCCACACGTGGACTGGAAGCAGATTTGCTGGGGCAGGAATGTGGTGGGAGAGGAAGGGACTAATGGCATTTCTTTTGGCTTTCCAGTAAATTTGGGATGTTGAAGGGCAGAGAACTCCATTTCTTACTACTCTGCACACAGTGCTGCTTCCTCCCATGGATATTTTCCATGTTGTGCCATGCCTACAGAGGCAGCTCAGCCAGAATGTCCTCTCTTTGAGAAGCCTTGAGAAACATGGAAGCACAAATGATCTGCTCTCAGAAGACAGGTTTTTCTGCATCACTCAGCATATAGGGCTTGACGTAACCCCACCTATTTGAATGCATATTCAAGAACAGATTGGGAACTTCCCAAGCAACATCTTTCTCAGCCCTTCCATCATTCCTCCAGAATTCATCAGTTCAACAACAACGACCACCACCAAAACAAACAAAAAACAAACAAACAAACCAATCAACCACACACAAAATCAGGCTTAGAATACTTAGATGTTGGCCATCTTCATTGGCTCACCCATCTGACTGGCAGTGGCAGGGTCCCTGCTTTCCTCCCTGCTGTAGAGGTTGACCAAGAATTTAGGTTCCTCTGAAATCTCAGCAGTTCCCTGATCTCATTGCTGTGTAGTCAGTAGATCTTAGAAGCCCCAGTTGCTGCAAGGCTAAGACTTTATCACTGCTGATGGGGTATTTTGTGGCCTTCTAGACAGCTATAACAGTGCTCATCACCAGGTTCAGCTTACATCAGGGAAGAATGGCTCAAACCTGTTTCAGAGCTATACCTTTTCAAATAAACTCAAGGATCTTCTAAGGGAACCGATGCATTCAGTCAGTTCAGTTGCAACCCACCACTAGGAGAGTATTTTGTTTTGAAATTTAGCATTTTTTCCTGCAATGAAATATGGTAGGAGTTTTTTTTTTCTCTGTAGCACCACCTCCTCCAAAAAACAAAACAAAACAAAACAGCCAAAAAAACCCACACAAAAACCCAAAAAACCAAAGCAAAAAAGCCCCACCAAAAAATGTTTATGTTTTTTTCATCTTCAAAAGGGAAAAAAATATATTTTGAAATAACAAAATATTTCTGGGGACTGCTATATCCTGCCCCACAGGCCTAACAGCCCTTTAAGAACATCCAAGTCACATCAGCAGGGGTGATGTTCTCATCTTTGTAATTTCCCAGACCTTCTGAAACCTTGGAGCCCCTATTAGATCCTTTTGCAATTCATGGGAGAATGTCTCTTTCTTTATGCATTTCTGTTGATTTTTTGGGTTCTCACTGCATGGTGTCCTGTTTGGCACCCAGGCTGTCTTCCTGGCTGAGAATTCCTCAGCTGTTCAGCTGGCCCCCTCCACCCTTATGGTCAGCACAGATGTTACAGGTTTTTTTTCCAGATGCTCTGGAGCTCTATCAAGGTCCTGCAGTTAACAGTGCCTCCTGCAGTCCCTGGCCCAAAGCCCTCCCAGCTTCCCTAAGGTAGCTTGGTTTTTCATAAATATTTATTCCCACTGCATATGCTGTTTGCATCCAAAAATGCTGCAGATCAGCAGATAATGGGGTCACATGGCTCGCACCAAGTGCTGCCAAGAGTTTCTCTGCCTATCCTGGGGCCCTTACTGTTTCTCCCACATACTTCAGGAATTTTTAGACAATGTTTGCCCTGTGGATTTTTCAGGAGAGTCAGATGTGATCCAGCCCTGCTGATGAGCTCTGCTGATTGCTCTTACAGAAGGTTGTGTGAACAAGCGCACTTTTGTGTGGAGCTGCTGGAGGAGCCGCTGCTCCCGCCTTGTCTGGTCTCACCCCAGCCTTGTCAAGGGGCTTGGTGCTGGCCAGCTTCACCCTCACCTTCAGCTTCGTCCTCTCCCATGAGCTCCTCTAATGTTTTCCAGCTTAGCTTGCTAACCCCTCTACTGTCCTCTGCCTCAGCTGCACACCATCAGAAAAGTGAAGGGATACAAAATATCTGATAAACATTAAGCTAACAGCAGAGTCCCGCCTGCCAAAAGCCAGATGCTCTGTTATTCAGGGCCCTTGCCAGCATGCACTCCCTGACCCCTTTCTTGTTCCTCCTGGAGCATGTGGAAACTTTCTGCTCCCACTGGCGGGGAGCTGCACAGTCTGTGCCTCTGTGGTTTCGGTGGCACTAGGGAGGTAGCAGGTCTGGCCCCACTACTGTTTAATTTGAGGGAGAGGCTGCAGGCCTGCAGGAAGCAGGCAGAAGGAGAAGTGAGATGACGAGTGAGCGAGTTCATGGAGATGGTGCTGTGGCTTCTTGGGCAGTGCCAATCCTGGTTCCTCACAGAGGGCCAGTGTGTAGTGCCCGCTTGGCCCTTGCCCAGGGTCTTCTCTCACTGTGGGACAGCAGACCAAATTTTAACCCTCAGTACACAGGAATCTCCAGGCCATCAGGCTGCTGAAACTGTGGACTGATCCCCATCCTACATACAGTGTAACACTAAAGAAAGAAAATAAGGACAAACACAAATCCTTCCCACTTTCTTGCTCATATTTCAGACAGATGCTGGATCACAGCAATTTAGGACACCTTTACATTTAGTTTACTGGCCTTGCTCTTCACATCCTTGGTCTAGTCTTCAGCTCCCTGTATTCTGCCCTAATCCTACTCCTCTTGCCTAGTCACTAACTATCTCAAGGCCGGTGATGGACCTTTGTGGTCTTCAGGCTCTTGTCTGGGGAATAAGCAAAGCCAGGAGGTTAAGGGCTTCTGCAAAGAACCCAGATTGGATCCCCTCTGCTTTAAAGAAATCTGTCCTGCTTGTGATGCTGATTTGCAAAGAAACCACAGCTGAGCTGTGTGGACTTATGTCCCTCTGACACGGCATTCAATGCCTTTTGAGTGTCCTCAATCTCCTTTCCCATGTTTCTCCCTCTGTGCTGGGCAGACAGCAATAGGTGTGATGCAGAGTTCACTCGAGTTTAACCTCCTCCTGATCACAGACAAGATGTCTCCAAAGCACCCCGAGCGAATGCGCAAGTTTCGGACAGCGGCAGAGCTCTACAAGGGGAAGGTAAGAACAGAGAGAAAGAGGGGCTGGTAGGGAGGAAAAATCCCCAGTGATTTTTGCCATGAATGGGGAGGGCATCATCTCCTCTGTGAATTATCAGAGCAAAGGTCAGGTAGCAGGAAAAGAGGATTATCTGGATAATTAAATGGAGGGGTTGGTTCTGTTCACCTTTTGCCAGTTTGACACCTCGCCGGGAAAATACCCTCTGTATCCTGCTGGTCTGCTCCCTTGGTGAAACATGTACTTTGTTGCTTTTAGACCATATTTGTTTCCTTGTACTGGGAGATGACACACAGCTGCTGCACTTCAGTCTGGCAAACAGTTGTGCCCCACTGATGTGAGAGGTGAATTTGTATCTATAGCTTGCAGGACACCAAGGAGCCTTATGTAAGTGACCAGATAGGAAATAATGTCAGTGCTTCTTAATCCTTAGACTTCTGAAAATGGCTATTTTAAAGGAGCTGCAAATTTGTTGCTTACATTTCCCACACTAAGGTGATGAGATAGATGAGATGATTCGGAGAAATTTTGCCTGAATCCCATTCCTCTGTGAACAAAGCTCCCAGTAAATCATCCTATGTCTGCTTCTCTGCCAGCAGCTGGATTACAGTAGAATTTGTGTCCAAGGAACAGAGGAATGAACTTGCAAGCAAAGGAGGATTGGGAGCAACAGGAAGGCATTTATGGCAAGGGAGAATGGCAGATGGGAGGGGGCAGAATATCACAGAAGTGGAGAAGGATGAACTGAGAGGCATAAAGAGGTCTTCCTCTGAGAAGTGTGGAGCTGGAAAGATTTGGGATCTGATAATTAGAATATCTGTATGCATCTGGTTTTGGTATTAAAGGAACAAATTAGAAATCAAGTAGACCCTCACCTTTGAATTATGGGACCACCTCAGAATGATGCAATCTCCAAAGTCTTGAAACTTGCTTATGTCAGGACTATTTTGGAACCTTTACATCTTTCCTAACCATTGGCAAGAGACTAGGCAGAAACTATGCATCAATATCAAAACATCTCTTCAAAAATGTTTTGCTTTGATGAATATGTACTTAAAAGAGAAAAACCATTTATCTGTAGAATTCCATTTATTTATTGTGAGATGTGTGTTAAAGTGACACTATTACCACTGTTCTCTATGAGAAGCAGAGTCTGATAAAGGTCTCCACCTAGCAACTATTTCTTCTAACACAATGCTGTTTATCATCACTAGCCTTTGCTGGTGCAGCTGCATCTAGTTTTCATGTGACTTGCCTAGATTTGAGAAAATGGCTATAATTTTCCTAGAAATATTTCACAAAACATTGGATAAAATGTTGTACTGAAGTTCAGACAATTTATGAATTCTCAGCAGGCCAAATCTAGGGGGTTTTATTTATAGAGGCAGGTTTCCAACCAAATCACTCTACAAGTTTGCCAGAGCAAGATGTAAACATTAAAGATGTGGGGATTTGACTAATTATTTCCACTTTAGTGCTGTGGTATTTAAGGACACAGAGATTAAGTGACTTAGAGTCTAATAAGTTGTTTTTCCTGAAGGAGTGGCACTCTGAGGAGTAAATTGTGTTTCGAGCTGCTCTCCTAGAAAGCAGCAAGAGAGTGCTAGGATCCTCTGTTCGAATTTTAGATCTGGATAGTAAGGAGTAAGCAGAATGATATGCCCACTTAGGTTTGACTCCATTGCTCTGTCATATAGAAAGACCTGAATTAGTTTGGGTATCAGTGGCGGCCACTGCACAATACCATGAAAATCCCTGCAGGCTAATTTTCCTATGTGAAGTTATGTGTTCTTGGAACTACCAAGTTAATTGAGGTTTGCTTCAAAATAAGTACTGATGAGATTTAGCCTTTTAGTGGCTTGCAGATTGTCTGAATCTGCAAGATTCTTGACTTGAATTTTGTTCAGGATCACCAGTGGATAATTCTTGTCCCATGGGATAGTGGTGAAAGGCTTGTTTGTGCTGAGGGGTTAGTGCTACCAGTGGTTTGAGAAAGGAATCATTGCTGTGCAGTAGAGTGGTGTTCAGGCTCCCTGTGAGCCTGTACCACTGCATCCAGCACTGCTTTACAGTGGTTGCAGAGTGCCAGAACAGAGTGGGGATACTTGGTGTGTGTTGCACCATTCTTACAAGCCAGTGCAGAACACAAACAGAGCCTTGAAAGGGTTCCCAAGCAGGAGAAGGGGTACAGATCTCTGATGCATGCTGATGGAAGAGCAGTCCTTGTCGTTGTCATCATCAGTGGGAGGGAAAAGAGAAAGTTGTTGTTTGGATGGAGAGATGAAGAGGAACTGCTGCTGCTGCTGCTGAGTGACTGACCCCAAAGCGTGAAGAAAAATCATAGAATTGTGAAATAATTAGGTTGGAAAACACCCTTAAGATGGTGGAGTCCAACTAATGTTAATGGATCATGAGGAAGTGATTCACCTGCCAGTGTCTGGATTATGGTCCTTTCACCTTTGGTTTATGATATTTTCACTTCTCCCTGAGGGGCAGGTGAGATTTTCACCTGGAGGATCCATGAGGCAGGATGGTGAGGACTTTCATTTGAAAACAGTCTGAACTGCACCTGGAGCAACAGTGAGTGCCTGGAGGCAGTCTAGTTTTTTCTAGATTTTATTGTGGAACCTGAGCGCTATAAAGTGTTGGAGAGAAAAATGCAAATGATAGATTATGCTAAACCAGCAGAAGTTGACAGCAATAAGAAAAAATATGGTAGCTTTCTAGCACGCTTTGGGAAACAATTGTGGGTGGATAACAGTAAACAGAGTTCAGAGCACTGCAGCTGCAGGAGGAAATCCACCAGCCTTCTTGGATCTTTAATCAAATATGTGCTTATTTGAGAAAGTATTGCCAAGAGTCCACGCAAGGAAAGGAAATCCACTGGAAAGAAGATGTCAGGGTTTGCATTGCTGAGCCAAACTAGAATAGCCATACTCAGTTCTCTTTCCATAGTATCAGAGTATAACATGATAATTACAACTGGTGTAACACATGGATATTTGCAGGAGTCTCAGCAAGGTGATGTTGGGAATAACAAAAGCAGATTTTGTTGCAGCTGACATAATTGGTTTCCAATGTCAAAATTATTTGGATAGGGATATTTGTAAACTCCCTTTTAATATAGATGTAGGTCCATTTATATATGCATTCTGAGAAACTCCTGGTGTCCTTCAGGAGTTCTTCCATGGAAATGAAAAGATGATACCCTTTCTCAGACAGTCATTTGTACAATTTTTATTCTTCATGTCAGACACTGATGGCTCCAGAACTGAGAGAGATAATATTTAGAGATGCCTCTTTTAGCCATAAACAGAGGAGCCTGTAAATATGGACTTTTTATGTCACTTAATAGATATCTGCAGTAGTTGTTTTTATAGTTGTCTTTTTTTAAAAATCATGACTGATGTTTTTGTTTTGCTTTTATGTACTATGATGTAAGAAATTACTCAAACATCAGAATTCAATACTTTTGCTTATACAAAACAGTGGACTGCAACTCTCTGAAGTTCAAAGTCAAACACTGGATATAGGGTTTGACCATCCTTTCTGTTTGTCTTTGTTGGAGGAAATACTAAGCAATGTCAAATTGGGTTCTATCATTGTAGTGCTATTTCCAGTTAACTTTAATTCCTTGGGCAATAACATCATTCCATATCTTAGTATCTACCAGGAACTCGATGTTCTAAAAGCACTGGGCTAGGAATCAAGTTGTCAAGGCACCAAGAAAGCACCAGTGTACAAAACTTACGGAAGGCGGTGTATTGCAAGGGACAGTGCACAGATAATATTGTGTGTGAAGGGGACATTTTGTATCAGGGGTTTCTCATTTATGCAGGATATCCTTCACTGCCTGAAGCAGCAGATCTCTGAACATAGACAAGAAGATTGCTATGAAATGAAAAAAATTCATGGAAATAATCTCAGAATTTAAAACCCAGCCAGCTATTGTGCAGGATAGTATGAAACGGAAAGTGAGTTTTCTGTTTGGGATGGAACGAACTGATCTCCAGCAGCGACATTAGACTTGCCATTATAAGTGGGATTTGATTTTGGTGCATTGTAGCTTTGGTAGGTCACCTCAGTAAAGGTTTTACTCTCTCTTCAGCACTGAAAGAGAAGTACAAGCATATGTTTCCTTCCTTTCTAAAATAGGTGGAATAAATTGCCAGTCACTGTTTATTGTAGAGGTTACGTAGATGACTGGCTGAGACAAGTCTAAGATCTGAATGGCAGAGGTTAGGCAATGTGAATCCTGCCTCATGGTCAATATAATTTTCTGTAATTACTGTGTTCATTTTTTATGATTGGAGCTGACTGGGAATCTCAGAACAAAATAAATTCCTCATGAGAAAATGCCAGTTCCACGAGATGGCACCTCTCATGGAAATGTGCCAACTGAGAAACCTTGGTTTTCAGCTGCTGTGGAGATCAGGCTTCCAGCACTTATGGCCTCTGCACCAACACATCCTACCTTCTGCTCCACAGGCATGACCTTGAGACCACACAGGCCCTGGTAGGACTCCTGGAGCACAACCAGCACAGGGTGCATGGGCCCTTCTGCTGAAAGAGGACCCATTCCATGTCACAGACCTCCCAGGAATGCCTCATTCTCATAGGCATTAAGATGTCTTCTTCTGAGCTACAGTGGCCAACTGCAATTGCTCTCTTTCCTCTATTTTTTAAATATAGGCAGAGAAGGAAACGTTGCTGTACTTTGGCATGCTGTAACTCTGTGAGCCAAATGGGAGTCATTGGAGAAATCTAAGTCAGAAACTCTGAATGATGATATCTCAGCCTTTGTAGCTGAGGGGCCAGTTTGTGTGTTTCTGCTTGCTCCTGTGAAGAAGAAGGCATTTGGAGTTCTAAGCCTCAACATTTTTACTCTTTTATTCTTACTCTATTCTTGGTATTCATGGATAAAATATGTACAGCTTTTAAGTTTTGGGTGTTTTACCACAGTCTGGAAGCTTGATGAAGCGAAAAATATGGACTAACATTTATTCATACAATGATTTTAAAATGCTATTCATCTGTTTTAAAGGTGGTGGAGATTTTGTATAGGAAGTGACGCGACAATACCTTTTTTTATTTTAATAACTTCTTCTTTAACATTTGATTTAAAAAATATTGTTGTCTAGTCAATATCTTATAGAGAAAGCCAAAAGCTGTTGAATACACCAGAAAAATGTGGTACCATTTACTGTATTGACACTTTGAATGTGCTTCCCTTCAACACTGGCCTCTGTTCCTAGCTTTCTAGTTGAAAAGAGAGCCCTAAAACATTATATATTGCTGTTCCATCTGAAAGTCTCTGAGATCATGTCCCTAGACATGTGAACCTTAAATATGTGAACTTCTTCTGGTTTGGTGTTTTACTCTTCAAAACAATAAATTAGGCACTCTTGGAGTGCCCCACAACCTGTCTGCTCGCTAGCTTTCTGCTCTTGGGGCACAGTTGACTTTAGAAACAAAAATTACAAATGCTGAATATCTCATATCCAGTGAAAGTGCTGTTCCTGTTTTTGTATTTCACTATAAAACTGAAGTTAAACTTTACAGCAGCCGAACTATCCCTCCTTCCCATAGGCTGTTGCCTAGGAAAGTTTTCAGATATATTTGTTTTGTATAGAATGTAAATGTAATAAGTAAAGAATTTAGGATTTATGAAGTTTATTTTTAGAGAAGAAAACAAATTTGGAACTAACTTGAGTGTTCTTCATTGAAAAGAAAGACAAACATGAGGCACAGCCTGGGAACTGGACACATAATCTTCACATTACATTGCTTCTTTTTTTTAAACTCTTCTTTACTTGTGTAAGCGAAGCCATAGGCTTGTCCATAGGCACATTGAATATGCTAGGCCCAGCAGATTGCACAGGGTAAAAAGAAGATCAAATAACACAGGCTAGCTGGCTTATTTCTTTGACTTGGATCTCATCTGTTGAGGGATCCTCTTTAATCAGGTTACTAATTAATTAGTTTAAATATTATATTTATTTTCTTTTATAAATTCTATAATAATGACTGTAGGTCATTCTCATCCTGGCTTATTCATGTTGAGCTTCTCTCCCCAGCTCTGAATGCTCTACTGAGCTGGGCTGTATGACATTGGTGTCTTCCCAACAACTTCTGTTTCCCAAATCTTTGCATCCTCATTTGTGCTCACTGCGGCTCACTTCAATACGTCCTTTGGTTTTGGTACTCTCATGTTCTTATCCTTGCAGGCTCCTGATGCCCTGTATTTCGTTCCCACATTCTTGCCGTTGAATTTGATTCTTCCCACACCAAAACCACTTTTTACACTGGGTCTTGCATGGATGTGAGCATCTAGTCCAAATAACATGCAAGTAAAGGATTCTGTTTCTTTGACATTTGCTGTTAAGTTAAAAACCATCTTCTTTCCTTATCTGTTAAGAGAATAGAAGTGGAGACTGCCTACCTGTCATCCTCTATGTATCTATTTAAAGAAGGCGAAAGAAGACATTTTGTTTGGTAGCGTAAGTCTGACTTGATAAAATACAGACAAATGCATTGCACAGAGCTGCTAGATAGTGGCCTATCTAGCCCAATAAAGGAAAGTGTTGTCCTAACAGAGTATGGATGATTTTCTCAAACTCCTTATAAAAATATCACTGTTAATCTTCATATGATCACTGTCTGGGGACCTGTTCTCTGTCTCAACTTCTGTTTTTCTCACATTTTCTTTCCTTTTTCCATTATAGATTCTCTTTATCCTGTTAGACAGCAATTTGAAGACCAATGAACGAGTATTGTCATACTTCCAGTTGAAGAAGTCCCAGCTGCCAGCTCTGGCTATATTCCACACACCAGATGATGAGCATGTTGTGTTGACTGTGGATGACATCTCCATTGAGCGTGTACAGGACTTCTGTAATAATTTCTTACAAAGAATGCAAAAGGTAAAGGGGGTCCTGATGCTGTTGTTTACCAGGCTCTTGAAGATGACTTCAGTTCCTTGAACTCTTCCCCCATCCCTGTCACTTTCTCTTTCATGTACGTTTCCACCTGAATATCAGAGAAGATTAGATTTAGGGCAGAGCAGAGATGGATGTCTTTGCAGAGCCTCTTTCTTCATTGACCTCTGCCTTCTAGTCTACAGCAAGAAGAATTCACTGATCTCTGCAGCTCTATGAAGGTCTCTGTGAAGCATCTATCTTTTGGGAACAGCAGCTAGGGTGACAAAGTGAAGGGTGCTTTTGGATGCTGAGAAGGGAGGTGGTAGATGGCAGCCTATGAGAGTAGGTTAGAGAAACAGTGACATGGATAGGAGTTAAAGCTATCAGGAAGACTACAGAACAGAGTGTACAGATAGGGCCTTAGGACTCTATGAGATGTCTCTGCTGGGAGAGGCACAATTAAATCTCCATGCTCATTCAGTGTTAAAAGTTGTCTCTCTGTCAAAATTCATCCTCCTATAGCACAGGGTCTTTGTGTTGTGTGATGGAAATTGGATAAGGTAGTGACATAGACAGCAGAGGGAGGTATTCGAGTTATTTTGTTTTCTTTATCCCTACGCTGAGAAACCAAGTAATGTCAAAACTGATTTCATGCCTCTAATGTGTTTTAGAAAGAAGACAAATCTGAGGACAAGCCCCTCAATGAAGAACTTTGATTCCCTCTCAGCCAAGAGGATGACTGTAGCCAGAGTCTTTTTCTGGTGTATGAAGAGTTCACTCTGCCCTACAACTCAGCAATTCCTAAGCCAAGTCAGTCATGGATTCCCATCATCATTCTAAGTACCTACATGCTGTCTGTCCTCTCCAAGAATCTCTTCTCTCTTATCTCTTCTCATTTGTTGGCTCCAGATCTTTTCTTTTTCAGTACTTCAAGACCTCTGGTATTGCCCTACAATGTCTTTCTGTGCCACTCTGTTGGAGCAAAGGGTGGCATAGTGAAATGACAATATCAGAGGTAAAGCTAGTAGTTCCCAGGGATCTGTTTCCCTCATTCTTTTGGGTTTTGGTCCCATGCTGGGATCCACTGTCAGCCTTTCCTGATACTACAAACAGATTTGTTGCTTGATATCACATGAAATCTTCCATTTATTTTACTAAATAAAACAGTAAGTGAATGGCCTGATTTTTTATGCAAGTGTTATTTCCCACTCCCCTTGTCTGAGTGTTAAGGACGAAGTCTCTGTATTTATGAGTGAATAAGGTCAAAAAAACTACTTTCTCTGAGTTTAACCAATACGATGCCTAACCAGTCAGGCTGGTTGCTAAGAATCATTCCCTATGGAAATGGACCCATTGTCAATAGATATTTCCACCAGGATAGGAGATACCTGTGAAGCTTTGGAATCAGAACAGCACTAAGTAAGCAGGTCCAAGATGGTGCCGCAAAAATGAATGAGCCTAAGATGTTGCAGTCAGTAATCTTACCCAGGAGAGGCTGTCGTTGATCAGAGCAAGGCATGCTCTCATCATCTGTATGGCCAGGGAAGAGAACTGTCTGCACTAGATGACCTCTTGAATGGGTGTGTGTACAGGGGTAAAATATAAAAATATATACCTGAATTCTGCTGGATGTCCTTGTGGCTTTTGTGCATTTAAAAATGACTATAGAAGTACAGGATAGATGCTAAGAGCTGAAGGCTGAGCCCCAGAGAGGAGGGAAGGGTCTAAAGTGTTGGAATACCTTGCTGCTTTTGTCCTGAGTATGGGCAGAAATTGTAGCACTGGACTAGAATGACTTGTGAATGAAGCAACTTTGGTGTTGATCTGTGTGAAGGTGTGAGCACAGGGATCAACCCCTCTGAAGTACTGGGGAGACAGAGAGTCCCATCCTAGATCCTGTCAACTTTGAGGATAAGAGATGGCTCACCTCCCAGTGGCCCAGAACTCAGGCAGAGGAAACACACCTGCCTTCCAGAATCCTCATGTCAGTGATGTGTGATGATTTTGAACTCCTGGTTTTATGCCAGTCCTAGAATGTTCAGGGCGGTATCTTCTGCCAAGAACTCTGTTCACTTTCCCTCATTTGGAAATCTGCTCCTTTTTACAGCAAAACTTGCTCCTCCCTAGGAAGGGTTTATTCCTTTCTCTGTGGTATGGTAGAGAGGGAAGGTCTTCTGGGGAGACATCTGTGAGGAGTCTTTGCGTTGTAGGTGTTTCCAGTGTCATGCACATCTGTTTGTGGTCCAGACCACAGAGCAGGCCCTGACCTCTTGCATGAGTACCTGAAGTCTGTGTCTTGGCCAGCTGCAGAAATTTGGCTCAGCGACGTGACTCTTTCCCAGTGCTGCAGGGAAACAAAACAGGACATGAATGAAGCTCTGGCTGTGCAAACGAGCCTGGTAGTAAAAGCAGTGTCCCTAGTGACTGTGCTCACTGTGTACACAGCTAATTATAGGGATAACTTTTCAGGAGTTTCATTATGTACACTGGGGAGTTTAATTACCTCTGCACCTTACAGAGCTATGTGTCTAACCAACAAACTTGGGAGCCACAAGCAAGTCACGGGAAAAGCCTCTTCCTCCTCCAGCTGTTCTGCAGTACTTTGCAGGACTTACACAGCACAGACAGCCCTGGAGGGCTGCACACAGGATGCTCTATGCACAAATGTGATGGCAATGGAGTAAGGGGGTCTGCCTTAATCCCTGTGCTCAAAGGCTTCTGCAGTGCACCTTTGGTGGTCTTAGTCATAGGGCATTTGAGATAGAAACCAGTGGCAGAATTATGTGCATGAGTCAATCTCTTGTTCATTTAATGTTGGAGTCCAGGGCACAGGGAAAACCCCTCAAACTGCCCTGGGGGGTCCAGGACCCCTGCAGGGACCACAGGAAAGCATTGCCTTTGACCTTAGCCCATGGGAAAAATTGCCAACACTTATGAATTAAAAGAGAAAAACAAAAATTTAAATTAAGTAGTAGTTTAGTTTGTCACTGGGTGAAAATTTGTAGTTTTGAGTTGTTAGAATGGAAGTAGATAGAGGCAAGATGGAGAATTTTGGGCAGTGTCTTAAGTTCTTCTACTTCTACTCCATCTTCTGTTGTGACGGTGGCACAAAGACATTGGTAGAATGTAGGTGATGTAGAGAATTACTTGTTTAGAATTAGTAGTAATTCTTGGTACAAAATAGTAACTATAGTAGGTTTCAGGAGTTAATTAGGTTAGAAACCCTTTAAGAGACCTTGGACACCAGATCTCGTGTTCTTGGCAGCAGTGACTTTCAGTGTGCTGAGCCTGGTGTTAGGCGGTGCACTGACCTTCAGATAAAAAACTTAATAAACATCTTTCAAGACTGAGCTGTGAGATCCGCTCTTCTTTTTAACTCTGGCATGGGACTTTGAAAAGGAAAAAAACCCAATTAGGAGAACCTTGGACTTGAAATCCGAGAGTTTAATTTTTGGGTTTTGTGCCCTGTTGTGTCATCTCTGACCTGAACTTGTGACATATGTAGCCCAGATGTTTTGAGCTGTCTGGGGAGAATGGTTTGGTTTGCAAATGGAGGAAGTGCTAGATGCAAAGGGACAGAGGGCAGGATGAAGAGATTCCCTTTCACCTCAGCATTGTGGACATACTGTGGTATGAGAACCCCTGCTCTTCAGCAGCATCTGAACTCAAAGGACATTCAAAATATCTAAGATGAAAGTTCAATTTACCTAACATGAAAGTGAGGCTGCAGAGGCATGTCAGAGCTGCTGTCTTTACCCCAGGGAATTGGGCATTGGGTTGTGTTGTGGAAGATGCAATTTCATATCCATCTTTGGTGAGAAAGGATTTGAACATCTCCAGAAGCAGAATGTTACAGAGACCTGAAGGTTCAGCGAGGGGACTAACATTTCTTTTTATTCCCCTAAACCACTGTGTGTGACATTAAACAATGAAACGTTGCTTAGAGGTAAACTAGCCCCCATCTGCTGCAGGTTGAACCAAGACTTTGTATATGAAAATCACTGCCTCAGCTTTGTCACTTCAGTCCCACTGGAGTTATGGATCTGGCTGTGCAGGACGGCTGAGCTGCAGAGAATCTGACTGCAGAAGAACTGAACAACCTTTGCATTTACCCTGAAGAAGAGGAGCAGGCAATGCATGTGAGTGCATGTGAGTCTGCCTTGTCAGCATTACTTCTGCTCTTGGCAGTGGCTGGGAGGTGCTGAGAGGCCTCTGACTGCCAGCACAAAGGGAAGTGACATCTCCCAGGCCATGCAGCCCTGGTGTCTTATGCATGCAGAGGTCAACTAACTGCCAGCACAGCGAGGCAGGACTGAACTTCTTCCTTTCTTCTGGGGATGCTGCCAACTTTGAATAAAAAAAAAATTAAAATCCCACAGATATTTCCCAGAATAGCTGTCACAGGATGAACTTTATCGTGCCTAAGTCAGATCCCATCTCATGCACAGAAGTCCAGCAGTGAGCTGGGCCTGAGCTCCCAGGATGGGGAGGATATAGTGCTGATGTAGAACAACATATAATAGAAACCATTGTCCTCCTTCTCATAAATGGAAGAAGGGCATGGCTGTCTGACACCTCTGTTCACAGAATCACAGAATGGGTCTGGTAGAAGGGACCACAGTGGAGTCATCTCCCCCAAGCTCCCTGCTCAAGCAGGGTCATGCCAGAGCACACGGCACAGGATTGTGTCCAGATGGTTCTTGAATATCTCCAGTGAGGGAGACTCCACAACTTCTCTGTTCCAGTGCTCAGTCACTCGCACCATAAAGAAGTTCTTCCTTAAATTCAGATAATTGCATCAGTTTCTGCCTCTTGCCTCTTGTCCTGTTGCTTGGCACCACTGAGAAGAGCCTGAATTCCATCCTCTTGACACACCCCCTTCAGATTACAGACATTGATGAGGTCCTCTTTCAGTCATCTCTTCTTGAGCCTGAACAGGCCCAGCTCCCTCAGCCTTTCTTCATAAGAGAAATGCTCCAGTCCCTTAATCATCTTTGCTGTCCTCTGCAGGACTCACTCCAGGAACTCCATCTCTCCCTTCTGCAGGGCCAAGGGGAGTTCATCTGGAAGGAAGCTAAACCAATAAATCTGCACAGAAATATTAGAAACAAACTCTCTCCTGCTGGTGGACATGTCACAGTACTTAGTCACTCTCAGTCACCTCCACACAGGATGGTTTCCTCTCAGTATCACAAATGGCAGCCCACAGGCCAGCAAAGAGGTGGGGACAGTTGACACAGGAGGAAGAAATATTGTCTGAAAAATACAACTGGGACAGTGGTTTACAGGACCGTAAAAGAGCTGGGGAACGAAGAGCCAAAGGCTGTTTTGAGAGAAGGAAAGGACTTGCCCAAGGAGTGATGTGGCCAGCAACAGGTAAGGGTCAGTGAGGGAAGGTGCTGGGTGGATACCACAGAATACTGATAATGGTGAAGAAAACAAAAACACAGAAGTGTTTTTTCTAAGGCTGTGAATCAAATACCTCTTTGACCCATTTTGGCTTAGTCACTAAGGAAACTTCAGAGGAACATTTTCAGTGGAAAAACCACAAGATGCCATTGAATAAGAGCAGACTTGTTCTCTCATTTGAATGTCTCTCTTCTCTGCTAAAGTACCTGCAAATCCAGACAGGCAGGCAATCTAGCTGTGTGATCTGCAAAACAGCAATTTTGTCCGGGTTAGAGGAAAGACCCATGGATAGCTGCACCCCTGCCTGCACCAGGCCTCCATGTATGGCAGTTATGCAGAGTTGCCCTCTGTATCACAGCTGCAAGCAGTGCTGTGTCCTCCTCCCCACACGCTCACCAAAGCTCAAGCCATTGAATCCTCCATGGATCACAACAGCTCCTAGAGAACCCCACATCCTGTCTACATACAGCTTGAAATTCCAGCCCCATTCAGTTTGCAGCCTAAACACATGGGCTGTGTGAGCACTCCAGGTTTCTCCCTATCCCTGTGTTATGAGTATTATATATTCTTCATGTCTCCCGCCTTCCTCTCTTCCTAGGCCAGAGCCCACATTTCATCATCTTGTTAGGGGTTCTTGTTGTGTAATTCTACGTCACCTATGTCAGCGTCACGTGTTTTGTATGTCTACATCACCAGTGTCATCTCTTGCCTTTTACCTAGCAGATGATGCATTGGTGGTATTGCTATCTGTAACTTTCTCAGTCCAGCTTAATACAGCACATAATTCACATAATTACTTCCATAGGTGCCAGAAGACATAGCATGGGTGCATACCAATTCTAGTTCCTTTATTTGTTGGGCAACTGCAGACAAATGTCAAGTCCTTGGGTATTCTAATCAGGTATCAGAAGAGCAGGATGGGAAGTTGCAGTTTTCCTGGTTGCTAGAAGGAATAGAATAATCACCTCAAGAAAAAAATGTTCATCTGTTTTCTTCTCCACTAAATAATAGAGGGCTGTAGGCCTGAAAGACTCTGTTTTAAAATACAGAGATGATATTTTCAATATAAATCTGTTTTCCTCAGAGTATTCTTTGGCATCTTGGAATTTAATGTGGGTGTTGATCCTGGATATATCATGCCTTCCCATTGCAATCAAGACTTTATTTTCCTTGGCCAACTTTTTCTGTTCTTTGGCTGAGAAACAGAAGAGACAGACAGTAACTTACCCCAGACTATTGATGAAGCCTGTAGGCAGAGCTGGAGACAGAGCCCATATCTTCTGTGTGCAGATCTCCTGAATGTAAGCCATATGGCCACATTTTCTCTTCACCTTCCCTCTCCCTGTGACTCTCAATGACTATTTTCTTAAGGTGAAATGGCAGCATTTCACCATGAGTAAAAAGCTGTCTTATTTGGTTGCTTGTTTGGCACAGCTGAAGCTGAACAGATCTGGATTGCTGTTTTCCCTCCATCTCTCACTCCTTGCCAGTGAGACCTTTCCTCCTGGACAAAGTGCTTTATTCTTTTGGGGTCTGATGGTGAATGTGGTTCCTTGCAGCATTGCTTTCTCCAAGCAGTTGCCATGCTCTCTTGGATCCCTGGGCATCCTGGGTTTTAGACCCCATCTTACAGCAACATTTTCAGATTTTTTGCTCTGTTGAGATACTAGCCATAGAGAAAATATTATGTTAAGCAGATATTACGAAGATATATTTGTGTAATCAATGTTTTATATTATTTTGAATAATTAGGAAATATTAAAATATTATTGTATTTAAATATTTTATATTAATAAGATATTAAGAGGTTATAGTTGCATAATCAAGAAGTACAAGTGGCAGGTGACAAAAAAATGTGAATGAGCCCTTGCTTGGTACATTTTAGTCATGGCAAGACAGTAGCAGAAAGGAAGGTATTGCTAAAGTGAAAGGCAGTTTCTTGTGCTGTAACTGAGGTAGTAATGCCTATATCAGATGATCAGTCTTCAAATGTTCATCAATATTCTTTTCACAGACTTGTTATGTCATCCGGGAGTCTGGATATTGCCATGGTTAATGGGTCTTTCAGGTGCTTGCAGGTCTCTAGCATAGGAAGGGCACATCTTTGGTGTCTGCTGTGACCGGATTGCTCGCTGCCACAGAGGCACAAACCACTCTGAAAGATGCACTGCTCCCACAGAGCAGCAGGCAGAAGCAGGGTGACCTGAGAATCCCCCCTTAAGGTTGTTCTCAGGATCCCAGACCAGGGTCTCTTCTTTCTGCCTTGCTATCTGCAAGCAGCATGGAGACTTGAGAGTACAAGGCATTCCACAGGTTCCTTCTCAGTCTCCAAGATAGGGCTGGCTCTCGTTGCACCCTCCTCCCATACCCATGCCCTGGAGGCAGCTCTGCCTCAAGCACAACACTACTGCTCCCACGGAAAAGTGTCTGCCTTATCACTTGTGCCCCAGGCACTCCCTTTTAAAAAGAGCAAATATCCTGTACAAATGGATACAGAGAGAACCCAACTGTCTGTTAGAGTGGTGATGAAGAAAGACTTAAGCAACACAAACAAATGGATTAGCACTTTGCCTGGGGGCCCTGTTCGAAGGTTTGTTTGGTCTTTGAGTCCTGTGACTGGTATTTCAGTGGATTCCTTCTTGGCAAGTCTGGCTTTGTGATTTAGGACAGTAAACCCCTTCTTTTAACAATAAAGATAACTGCATCCAGAGCATTTCAAACTTAAGAAACTGCTTTACCAACATTTTACAAATAGGGTGGGATTCTTTCTTTGACTGTTCCTACGGAAATGAGGTCGTCTGAGTGTCTGCTTGTCCTGTTCTGACTTTCAAATGATCAGACACGCCTGACAGTAGAGCAATGGTCGCTAAGGTGTTATGGTGCTACTGGTTTTGTGAAAGTATGTGTTGGGCAGAAGTGGAAAGTCCCCAAACTGCATGATTAGCTTTTTCATGTCAAGGGTGCGTAGTCCTGCTCATAACATGCCCTCACATTCCTCCTGGGACCCTCAAGTCCCCCAGGACCAGCTGCCTAAGAGCTGATCCTTGCTCCTTGCCCATTGCCTTCAATAGTACCGATGTTCTCTGACTCACTTCAGTGCCAACTTCTTGAAAATTCATGCAGGATTGTTTACTTCAGTTTGGGCTGGGTTTATCTGAATGTCTGTCCTTATGCTGGCAATGCATCAAACGTGAAAACCTAAAGCTCCTGAAGTAGGTGGCTTCTATTTCTAGTCATGACAATCACCCAAAGACTCGGCGCTGCTTTATTTACATTTAATATATTAAATCTGTCTCTGTGACAGACAGAAATGTCCCAGATGGGCCACATGTGTGGGAGGAGACTCTCTTTCTGGACAAGCACCATCCTCCTCTGGTTCTCCCCAGGGTCCACCACCCACTTAGAGAAATCCCAGGGAACCCATTCCCCAGATCACTGAAAAAAGCAGCAGAAGCTCCCACTAAGAACAAGGATGAGAGACATTCCTGGGACCCAACAGCTTTTCAGGGAGCTCGCACATTTCAGCAGAATGAAGGACAGCCACCAGGCAGACAGGGCTAGACAGGAAAAAGCTTCAGCAGCAAGACATCAGGATACTTTTTCTCAGGAGCAGCTTAAAGTAAACTTCGTGCCTCAGTGCTAAGTTTTGCATGGAGAAGGCAGAAATGTGATCTGAGATTTCAGGTGCTTGCTGTCAGGCAGGAGAGAAGGAGCTAAAGCCAAGCTCTCACCTGTCATGCCAGCCTTGCAGATCTCCGTTCAGTGGCAGTACAGAGCATTCCTGCTGCTGTTTTACTGATAGTTCCCTGTCTGTAGCTGCAAACTCAGAGTGATAAATTATTTTCTTATATTCTTACTTACTCAAGATCTTCCAGATAAGGTAATGACAGAGATTTCTGTTTAGCAATTCAGTGCCTGCAATAGAGGAAGGGGGAACTGATCATTGTTAGTGATAGTGCAGTGTTAGCACAGAGAGCCCAGAGAGATCAGACAATGCAGAAGAGCTCCAGGGGCTGAAAAACAGTGAACTTGTGACGCCTGTGTATCATTTGTCATCACCAAGCCCCAGGCTTAGGAAGACCAGGCAATGATAAAAGGGCCTTTGGCTGAGGGTGGTGCTCCTGCCAGTCAGGCCTCTTGTCCGGTGGAGGGCTGAGGACAGGCATATAACTGCAAATCTCTCCCTTCCGCAGCTTGTACAGCACTTGGCACAAACAGGACCTTAATCCTAATGAGATCCCTGGGCACCTCTAATTAAATGACTGTCCTGACTGCAGTCATTACTGTTCATTTCAGTTATAAACTCAGGTCTCAAAACAGAAAAGGGAGAGATAGTGGTATGTCTTATTTATTGTGTAATATTGCTATTTTATTTAATGGATCCTCCAGTAGGTTCTTTGGTTCCTCCTCCAGTTCACTAGTGAAATGACAGTCTAGAAAGACAACCACCTACCTCAAAGAGCTGAAGTGACAGACAGATGCTTGGCCAAGTAACACAGGGAAAGGTGTGTTCTACAGATGTGTGCAGATGGTTGGTATGTAATATATGCACAGCAGAGATTCTCATTCAATGTCTGCTGTATGAAAATGTATGGTAGTAAACGACATTGTTACTAATCTTAGGCTTAGCCAGCCAGCAGGGCTGTAACTTCTTGTGTACCCAATAGGTGACTCACGCAGTGTATTTTCCTGATAAATGCTTGGTAATATTTTCCAGTGAAGCCATGGCTGTTGGTGGGAGACAGTGAAAAGAAATCCCAAATAATACGATCCAATTGGAGCCAGGAAGAATTGTAAGCAGATCCTATTACTGGAACAGAAGGGAAAAAAACACTAGTTAAAGCCCAAGAAGGACAAAAGTGTCTTTGTTGGCAAATGTCTCTAAAGGAAGAGTCTACTGTGGAAAATAGTAGAATGCAACTTTTATGACTAGTACATGCTTTAAGTCATATTTGTGTTCTTATGTGATTTTTGACATCTGTATTGAATCTTAAAATTACGTCCTTCATCATGTAGGTAGACGAAAAAGGACAGATAATTTCAGCAGAGGAGATCCCAGTGAGCTTTTTCTGAGCAAATGAGTGGGAATGTTGAATCCAAAACTGTCATCTCATGCCTGCAGCACTGGAGTCTTGCTCTTTTTCTTGTTCACCTGTCCTGGTTTTCCTCCTAGTGCCTGGCTAAAAGGATCATGAGACAAAAAGCAAAGAGCTTTGAAACTTATTACCAAGCAAATGACTTCCAAAGCTGCAGAACAACTTGAGATGGGTTTGGATAAAGAGTTTTCCATACTGAGGACTTCATAAGATGTCTTTATATTGCCTTCTGATACTTAATTTTGTAATGATTATTGCTGCAATATTGAAGTAACAAAGGGCAATACAAGACACTATAGAAAGGAAAGGTTATTTTATTTCAAACCACACAGATTTCACTCCCTCAGACTAACACTCTCATAACCACATATTCATAGGCACCAGAAGGCATTTGTTCATACTATTCCATTTTCTTGCAATCACACAGAAGATTCAATTCATGGGCTCTGGAGTTTTCATTATGTCTCTAGTGTTTCTCTTAGTTTGGCTGCCATACACTTATTTTAGATGCATCATTTTACATCCTGCAGGGGTTGATAGTAACTGTTGTCTTTTTTGCCTCCATCCTTTCCCACCTCCTGAGTATCATTAGAATTCCTTTGTCTCCTCATCTAGGTATCTTAGAGCTCAATCTTGTTCTTTATCTTAGCAGCATCAGGTCCAGAGATCTAATTTTCTTTTATTTTATTAAGTGTTCAGTGTACTCTGCCCCTTGTTTTAGGACTTATCTGGTTTTAAACTGTGATTTTTCCCCCCCCTCCCTAGTCTGAATTCTATCTAGAGGATCTGTTGGGATCTTAATGACCTGCAAATCCAGCTGCCATCAATATGGGCTGTTCTTGTAGCCCTTCTTATACCTTTCTTCCCAGTGCTTCCACATCCAGACCTATTTTGTTCTCTATTTATATTATTTTACTGTTTCTTTTATAATTTAAAGAAAATTGGGACCACTAATGACAAAGACATCTCTGGCAGAGTGGTGGCTTTTGGAGTCCAGTGCCATTTTAGGAAGAAGGAAAAACTAATCTAAAAGATCTGATTTATCACAGCATCATAGACTATACTGAGTCAGAAGAGACCCATCAAGATCATTGAGTCAACTCATTTTTGAGCAGAAAACCCCAGGAATCATACATTCTCCAAACATTCCTTGAATTCCTTTTATCTTTCCTTCTCCTTTTACAATTCATTCCTGCTTTACGTAAACACAACATTTCTGTATAAAAATAATCAGTTGCCAAGTTTAATACTAATAAATGATAAATATGTATCCAAAAAGTATATAAACTGTGTGCAATTAATACTAAGGAAGGTCATGAAGTCAAATGATTTGACTATCATGTGATGTTAGGAACATTAATATAATTTGTATTTATGCACAAGAAGATAAGAGTAATCAGATTTCATGCTTCAAAAAATAACAATGCCTTTCTTCTTGCCACAAACAGCATTTCACAATTAGCTGTGTATTACGTACTCCTTTTCACTCCCTAGCTTTCCTTTGTGCTCTATCTGGTATTAACAACAGAGGCCAAGACCATGGGCGTGATGTGCCACAGAAAAAGTTATTTGCTTACTAAAGACAACATTAATGATCCTTTATGTACTGAACTGAGATAGAACAAGGAAACAGAGATAATACTGCAGGGATGCATGTAAATACTTCAGTGCCTCCTGCATTCGAGACACACAGAACATAAATGTTTCAATCCAAACTTGGCTTCACAAGGGCTGGCAGATTTGGGATCAAAGATGCTATCCTAAATATGTTGGTAACAAAAAAATCAAAAACCAAAACCTAAAACTCAAGACCCAAAATCCAAAAACCAGAAACCAAACCAAACCAAACTAACCAACCAACCAACAACAACAAAACCCCCACAGCTGGAAAAAAAAAAAAAAAAAAGCATTAAAGCATTATTGTTATTTATATGGATGAGAAGAGTGAAACCACAGCTGCTTTCTTATCTCTTCCCATGTCTGTACAGGAAATAAGGCAAGTAAACCTCATCTGATCCCAAAGAATTAATCAGATCAGGACATTTTTGTGTTCATGTGGTGAAGCAAAGGGGATGGGTGTGGAAAAAGAAGAGATATTTCAGTTCCCTTTTCCCATATAAGTGCAGCCCAGAAGCAAGTTCTGTTTATATAGACAAAGTTTGAACATTTTGCTTGCCCCATTTTTCATAGGATTCTTGAAGTACAAGAAATGCTAGTTTCTTATATGAGTTATTTAATCTCTACACAAGAGCCTCTGCCAATTTTTTCAACATCCAAATAATATTAATATTACCCTGTTTCTTCCTTCCTTCCTGGACTTAAAGCGAAATATGCTGATCAGTGTATGTGGACATGTGTGGGTGGGTGGGGGTGAAGCCAAAGGAAGCAACAGAGTTAGCTTTTAGCTCTGAAGTGTTTGGCTGCTTTATTCAGTGAACTGAATAACCTTAGTCTGACTTCTGTGAAATTTTAGTCTTCTCTGCTCATGAACTTCCTATTACCAGCCAAACACAGCTGTTCTGGGAAGTCCTGGCCAAACAGAGATAGTCAGTCTTTGAGATATCCCATGGAGTGTGCTGAGCATTGAAATTGAAGGCTTGAGCCAGGCTCACTTTCTTCCAACAAGCAGAACTGGAGAGCAGTGAGCTCCCATTAGGTTGTACTGCTGACTCCAAATGCTCCTGTATTCATAGTCACAATGAGATTTTTCTAGGACACTGGGCTTTCTTTTGAAGCTTGATGGATTACAGGGAGTAACTTTGAGGATCACAGCTGCATTGAGGTTATGTCTGGACACTAATCTCTGAATTTCAGTAAATTAAATGAGATTTAAATTTGCCACCACTAACATAGCAGAGTGGCTAAAAACCTCCCTGTCGCAATAGGACACAAAATAAAGATGCTTGACTCCAGTCAGAAGGCAGTAGAAATCAGAAGGCTTTATTTACAGTTCATTCAGACCTTTTATAACATGCTGTACCAAAAAGACACATTATTGGTCCATAGGGCTGACACCTCTCCCATTTGCTAAGTAACAGAAATAGCAAACAACACCAGTTGTTATGGGAAAGGAATATTGTTTACACAAGGTTGTTTTGGGAAAAAGAAAACTGTTGAAAAGTTTCCCTTGGGAAGAGCTAGCAATTCTCAGGCTCAGAAAATATTGGGTCCACACCTCCCCAGTTTACCAACCAACCAACCAACCAACCAACCAACCAACCAACCAACCAGCCAACCAACCAGCCAACCAACTAACCCCTACAGCTCACCAACTATAAACTTCTCTTTATGGTCATGATTAATGTAGAGATCTGAATTCTGTAAGTCAGAGCAAGTGGAAGAAGAATTATCCTCTCACCCTCTGAATTTGTTCAGGGAAGAAGGATCTGAGCCCTTTAATGGTGTTTATTTTCAGTCCTGCTCCTTAACCCTGGGATACTGAGAAACCATTTGGCCCAGAGCCCAGAGTGATATCCTGCAGGTTGGACATGCAGGTGTACTCCACATCCATGGGCAGGAGAAAGTTACTGGAAATTACTACATAAGATGGAAAGGGAAGCTTCTAAACTGCCCAAAATGTTGGAGGAAGCATGAAAGAAAATAGCTGTAAGATGGTGTGGGAACCTTCCCCACCCACAGAAGACTGACACTATCTGTGAGCTTCAGATGGTGGTTTTTACAACAGTCCTAAAGACTACACATAGATCCACACTGCTAGAACCAATATGTATTCTCACACTGGGAACTTTTACTTTTGCACAGTTGTAATGCTGGGGCCAAAATTTTCCTTAGAGGAAAGGTCAAGACAGAACTCAAGGACATGTGTTTAAATATTTTTGAAGAAAAAACCCCACCACTTACCTGTTATGAAATTACTCTTTTTTTCCCCATTCCATCATGAAAGTGGAAATTAGCCATTGCAGTTATTTTGAAAAAAAAAAGTTTGATTGATATGAAACTAGATTTTCCTGTTTATGTGCTCTCCCTTTCTTTTAATCTTTGGAAATTTTTAAATCTAGTTTTGAAGTGTTTCTTTCCCAGGTTCAACTAGCATTTGAACTAGTTTTAGTTTTAATTTTGAGTAGCTGAGTGAGTTGGCTGCCAGAGCTAACACACATTTAGATATGTATATCAAGTTATTTAAATGTCTGAAATATGTTGTTTATTTTTATTTCATAGTCTTTTGACTAGCTTCTGTGTTTAAAAAACATCTCCATTTTCTAAAGCCTAGTGTCAGTATGCTAGTTTTCAGCACGATTTATTCCATGAGGTTGTTGACTTTAATTATATTGTGGATACTCAAACACTCTTACTTAGTGGCTCAATTATTCTTGCTTCTTGGATCAGTTCCTAGGTATTACTTAGGACTAAATGGAAAAGTAAAAATAAAGTCTTGTTTTTTCATGTGCTGTAGAACTAGTTGTTCTAAGAAGCACTTGTTTATCATGTTGAGAAATCTCTTTGTAAGCCGTAGACCATGTGGTGCTTGATTTGCTTGCATCCTGAGACACAGAAGCAAATTTAAAAAGGACGGTCCAGATTGGTAAATCCAGTTACTTGATACTCTGGGCAACCTGGGTTTGGAAACCCTGCTCTGTTGCAGAGCTGATAGGGTCAATTCCCTTACTGGAGTGCTCAGCAACTCTGCTGAAGCCTTCCTAGCATTAGCTGGGCACTCAATGAGGGAGACATAGATGTGGATCATGGCTTTAAAGACATCGGCTGGAAATCAGACTTCTAACCATGAGAGGTGTGGATTGTGAGAAACAGCCCTTGGAGGGTACTGGAAACAAAACCTGACTGCCAGTCTATTGTCCTGCTGGAAAAGCCTTGAGGTCAATGCAGGGATGGAGAGGCTTAGCGACTCCCACAGGCTATGGGGAAAAGGTCTGTCATTTTGGGTGTGAGTGCAAATGATATTGTCTTTTTAGCCCTCATCTACAGCACTTCCCACCAGAATTATTCCATGAAGGTGGTGACCTGAGCCATGCAGAGGAATCCTGCTGAGGTCTTCCTGGCAACTTATCCAGTGGCACCGACAGACGCCCATGTCTGCTGGCACGTTCTCAGTAGACATCTGAGAATCAGTATTTTGTCCTCGCCTTTATAACTGTTGGTTCATAGTTCTTCCTTTTGTTCCCCATTTACTTCTAGCTTATGAACTTTAAATTTACAGCAGGATTCTTACTGCTAATCCTGATGGCAGACCTCTCCTTTGCCCTGTTGCTTATTATTCTGTTCCTGTTAATGAAGATTTAAAGATTTCATCCTGTATGACCTCTCAGACTTCCTTATCACTGCTGTTGCCTTCTTACTTTCTGTTATTGACAAAATTCCTCAAAAAGCATCCATTTTTAAAGCTAACAGTTAAGAGAAGTAAAGTAAAGTAAAAGTAGTCCCAAGAGAAATTCAATTGACAATTTCTCATAATTCCTCCTTTCCACTGTTTAAGGGTTTGCCCCATTTGTCTGTTTCCTTACTATCTTGCTGTTTTGGTTTTAATGCCCATTTTCTCCTACTTAACTAAGAGTTTGCCAGATGGCACTGGGGCCAGTGATTTACCAGCATCCAAGTAGATGAAGGTGACCAGATCTTCTGAGTCCTGATTTCTTTCAGGGTTCGACATGTCATAGGGCTGAAAACTTATATGATCCCAAAAGGTGATGGATAAGGGCAAGAAATGCCCTCCTGCTAGCAGTACTTTTCAAAGGTGGTTCCTGATCCTTTGCCTCGAGGACAGGTCAAAATTGCTGCTCTCAGGCTCTGAGGACCAACTGCTGCTTGTACAAGGACACAAGTAATGTGGTATCTCATTGCCACAGTGAAGTCTGAACCTTCCCCAGACTCATAGAGCACTTCAGCAGCTAAAGATAAAACCCTTAGACAGGAGCTGCTCACTCTTCTCTGTCCAAACAGTGGTTGCTCTTTATCTCCATGGATATGCTATCATTTTCATTTTGAGCCAGAAGCCCAAAGCCCAGTCCAGCAGTCAATGTCTTGGGCTGCCCAGCGCTGCTGCGAGTCTGATGAGAGCAGAGGGTGCATCTCAGGGATCTGGGTTTGTGTAAGCCAACTCTTTGCCCCATAGCATGTGTCACTTTAGGGGGTTTCAGAGCTGACACCTTAGTTATGTGAGTTTTCAGTGATATTAGCTTGCCATTAAGAGGGAGGATCAGTTGTAAAAGCAGCATGAAATGAGATGGGAGAAGGCTCCTGGCCTACTGCTCCCTGTGGAAGAGCAGGTGCTCTGGCTAGCACTGTAGCTTGAGATACAGCACAGCCATAAGGGAAGAGTTGAAAGGTGGGGGGGTTCTTGCAACAAAGAAGGATAATGGAGCTTGTTCTCATATCTCTGTCCACTCATTGCTCCCAGGCACAGATGGGGAACCTGGAGGTGGCTGTGTCCCGAGTAGCTCCTGGTGTGGGCTCTGGCTCTCTCCCTTTTGGCTCAGTTCTTTGATGTTGCTGACTTCCTGGCTGTGGGCAAAAAGTGGCTCTGATGGTAGCCTGGGGGTGGATCAAGAGTGGGAGAGGGGAGGAGTCACTGATTGATGCTAATAAATACAAAGGTCCCTCTTCTTCGGTCCAGGGTCCAAGACGCCAGGAGAGCTGCCCCCTGAGACAAGAGCTGCAGACTGGCAGGGAAGCAACAGCTTAGTGAGTATGCAGGGACTGCCCTGCTTTTCCTGGACAGCTGCTTATTATTATTATTGCCTTACTGGTGTTTCACAGCTGTAAAATGTTAGGAGTGTTTGCTACCGCATGTATAGTGTTGTGATTTTCCACTCCAGCAGCAGACACATCAGGGCTGCTTTTCCGATCCCTCCTTTATTTGTGAGTCTACAGAAATTTCCCTGGCATGTGCAGATTTTTCTTAGCTCCTTTCTGTATTTCTAACCAGTGGATGCTGCAAGAAATCAGAGGGATTTGGCTCACTGTGCTGCATGGTATGTTACCCCCAGGGCAACCCTCTGTTGTTGAGTAGAGGAGATGCGTGCTGGGAAAGTATGGAGTGCAGGAGGAGTAGAAAGGAGCACTTTTGCAAGAGGAAGCATTCCCTGAAGGAGGTTTGTTGGTGCAGGGCTGTGTAGCTGGCATGTTCATCCATCCCTTGAAAAATGTATTGCCTCTGTGGTGAAAAATGAAACATTTGGGTTAAAGTGGTGTTTGTGGCTGTTCTCCTGTGGTTGATGGCAGGGTATGCTCCAGGCATTCTGGGATAAGAGTCCTCTGAAATGGGAGCAGAGTCTTCTAGGAGCAGAAAGCTCTGCCCTGGGTAAAGACAAATAAAGAGGGTTTGACTTGAAAGCATGTTAGAGTTTCCCACTGGGCAGCCTCACTATTATTCCGAAGTACACCCAGCACCTTCCTCTCTGGGCCCCAAGTGTTTTCCCACTGGGGTCTGTCCTCCAGCTTCTCCCTCATGTTTTCCTTTTTTAGCGGCTACTGTACAAGACATTTGGGAAACCTGTAAAATCCACATTCAACAGTAAGTCCAAAACTTCTAAGTTCTAAGAAATTAAAAGGATCTCAGAGCAGAGAATTTCCTTTAAAGAGACTGGAGTGGCAGGGCACAGAGCAGCAGCAGCAAAGTCTCAGTTCGCCTTTGACCCTGTGTCTAGAGTAAACTAACTTATGCCTTTTTCCCAAGTTTTCCTCCTCATTTCAGGCTAAACACTGAACAGGGAAGAAGTGGATGAGTATGGGGTGGGTGGCTTGATGGTGCAGGATGAGCTGTTCTCCACATGGGGTGGGATAATGGGGATGAAGAGCAATTCTTTCTCTTTGGTCTGAAGTTGAAGTCCCTGGTCAGTTTTTCTTCCTGAGGCAGGAGGCTTCAGGAAAGGGTTATGAGTTTGGCATTGAAAGGGTAAATTGCAAATCCCAGAGTAATCTTTTTCTAATAAAGTTCACTCCTCACTGATGAAGGGTTAGGCTCTGGCTATATGTCCCTGTAGTTCTTGGCTGTGTTACCTTCAGTGAAGCTTCATGTTTTGGCCTCTGAAGGTGATAGCAGTGACAAACAGCAAAGTGGTTTGGGAAGAATGGTCTGCATTCAGAGTGCATTCACTTTGCATCCTGTCAGTGAGAAATCCTGATACCTGCATATAAACATAGACAAAACAGGCAGTCCAAGTCACAGCTTGGATGAGACATAAGAATGGTTCCTGTGCCCTAGATTCATCCCAGGAGGGTGTGGGGTCCCAGCCCCATCACTGCCACTGGGGAAGGGCTGGCAGGCAGTGGGTACCCACCCTCCCTCCCTACTTTGCCTCTAGCAAACTCTTTTCTTTTCACCCACCAGGGATAGCCATCTCTGTGAATACTTTTCTCTTTCACTGCTTTCTACTGATCCAACAGTTGGAGAGTGAAACACCTGATGTTTTGTCCATCTCTGCTGTCCATCATATTGGATCCAGTCAAACTCTTTTAGGTGTTAAAAGGCAAGGTAATTCTCCCTGAGACTGGTGGCCTTGAAGATTCATCCCAGATGAAAAGCCTTACATTGACATGTTACTTTGGTGCCTAGTGATGCAAGGACTGCTAGTGCTAGACCAGAGAGGGAAATGTTTTCCTCTAACTCCACCAAGATGTTGTCCTTTGGGCTGCAAGAGGAGTGTAGGGTCAGCACCATAGTGAGAGCCTTCTAAGAGTTCTGGGTGCTGCTGTTATTTCAATATAAAAAATCATGATCCTGGCAGCAGAGGGATTCTTTCAGGTTGCTGCCTGTCACTTCTGAAGCAATGAAGTAGCAGATGAAACAGGACAGCAGGGTTGTATTCCTCCTCTGATAGCTGGCAGGCTGGCATTGCAGCAGAAGCAAGCTGAAGAGAGGGGGACTGAGTGGGACAGGAATGTTTGAAGCCTCATGCTCCGTGTCTCCATCAACAAAGCTGACAAAAGGGTTTAGGCTAGTTGTATGCAGGGAGGGTATGATGACAGCAAATAAAGCAGACCAGAGAAAAGTCAGAAGAACAAACATTTATATTTGGGATCAACACACACCTCTGCCTTTGGGCCCCTGGCAGCCTGTGAAATTCCTTCCACTTGTCTAGGCCAGCTTTTCTGAGTGCGGAGTGCTAGTGACATGTTTGCCACTGGATTATGTCCCCCAGCCCTGAACTATGACAGGAAGGGGGCATGCCTCTTCCTTCCCAAAACCTAATCCAGTCTGCTAATAGAGGATGTTTTGTAATAGCTCCAAGAAGAGTGTGTACCAGCTAGCTGTCACCTTGCCCAGGCTCTTTCATGGGCTCCCTCCTAGCTCTGTTTTCATAATAAACATTCCACTGCTAATTTTGCAGTCAGCCCAGGATCTCTCAGTGAGAAGAGAGCAAAACACAGTGAGAAAGACGAAGTGAGAGATTCCTCCCTGCACTGGCACAATGAGGACTCTCGTCATCCTTGCACTCCTGGCTGCCTTGATGATTGCTGCCACTTGTTATGGTAGGTGACCTTTATTACTGGGTAGAATGAAAACTCCATACCTGCAGACGTTTATGGGTCTGTTCAGATGTTTGTTATTTAACTTTGTGTCTTCTTTGCCCTTAACTTGATCTCTTGCTTGCTTTCCTTCCCTTGTGTCAGATCCTCCTAGCCCTGATCCAGAGCTGTTATCTCCAGTCATCGGAATTCACGGTCCAGGATGCTTCAACCCCTTCCTCTCTGTTCCAGCTTACCTCACCAGACTGCTCCTCTTTTTGTCCCTTTGTTGTTTGGACTATGATAAGAGTGCTAATTCTTAATTATTCTTTGCTAATAGGAAGATTTCCCTTTTTCCTTTTGTAATATCATCCCCTTTTTCCTATGAGGCACACAGTTCCATATTGATGGAATTAAGATGTTGCTTCATGCAAGAGTCAAGTGCACTTCACTGTGCTAATCCATCCTCTAAGAACCCATGCAAGCTTTGAAGGTAAACTGCTATCCTATCCACTGTAGTGTCAGGAGCAGAAGGTGAGGAACTATACTGAAGCATCAAGCTGGATGACCAAGTGTGAGTCTGGAAGTATTGACTAAATCACCAGGTAGCTCTGTATTAAACTCCTGAGCACTTTAATCTCCTCATATAAATTCTAGGTCACACCACTGATCCCTTTCTCTTTATTTTTAACATGTGCCTTAAAACCTGGCTTCTCTGATTTCTATGTGTGCTCTGTTGATCTGTGGTATATGAAATACTGAATCCCATCAATAGAGTGTCATAATATGTTTCATTTGTTCTTTCCACAGAGTCCCATGAGAGCATGGAGTCCCACGAGTATCTCAGTAAGACACTGCTTCACTATGTTATTGAATTTGAAGAGTGATACAGACATGTCCAAGATCATTTACTCATGCTCCTACTAGGGATAAAATAGATAGAATCACTAAGCCCAGGGAAATTGAATTTACTGAGTGATGGAGTTTCAGAATGAAAAGGGAGAGAGTTAAAAGAAGACTTCACATGTTTTGGCACAAGCTCATACCACCATTTTGCATAGAATGTAATGAGAATTGGAAAAAATTTTGAGAACAGAGCTCACGTCTCTGTTACGTGTACCAAAACCAGGTTAACTGACACTAGAAAAGGACATTGCTCAAAAAACTCTGGGATAAGCATGGAAAGAGGTACTGTAGAAGCCGTGTACAGGATTCATTCTCCGCCAAGAACAAGGAGGGCCTTACTCTAAGAACCTTGGAAGGAGGCAGGGTGTGTGAATAGGCTTCATTTGGCTGGAAGAGGGAGTGTCACAGGAAAAGCATGAAAAGGGTGGAGAGTCTCACTTTGGAACAAGCAATATCCTGGAGAGGTTAGAGGACAGGTGAATCAAAACTAAAAAGAAATTAGGACATCTGGAAGAAGAACAAAGCAGATAGTCAGCAACACAAAGGCACATGTGGAAGCTGGTATCAATGACATCCACAGACTCCTGAACTCTGCAACAGGACTGTGATGTTTCTCAAAAAAGTCAGAAGGTACTTCCAGGCCCCTCAGTCCAAACTGCCACACAGACTTCTCAACGACTGTTTAACCTTGGAGGCAGAGAGACTTACCCAGGCCCTTCCTGTGCACAATTTCACAATTCTTGTAGTTTGTCTGGGAGTGCTCACGTGTCCCATGGCCTGTGTAGCTTGATGCCTGCCTCTTCTGGGCCAAGCTCCACGCATTCAGAGGGTCTGTGGCAGCAAAATCACAGTAACATTCCCCTGGCTGATTTGAATAAGACCAGAACAAGAGCAGCATGGGCATTTTGTACAGGCTGCACCAGCCACTGAGACAGTCTGTACATGAACCAGCCAGGGGACAGGGGGGAATATTAAAAGATCCTGGACTTTGCTGTACATGGGAAGGCAGACAAGGAGGCTGTTATAAAGGAGGAAGCTAGCTTTTGTTGAAATCTGGCATTGAAAAAGTACCATTCTGAATAATCCCTTGCCTTCTCAGATCCCTTCCTCAACAGACGAAGGGCCAATGACTTCATACAGTCTGACTCGCGACTGAGAGGCATCGCTCAGGAGAGGTATGTCATGGACTCACAATGCTGAGGTTGAGAGTGGGAAGAGATTCCTTCTTGCCAAGCACAGGCTGGTAGCAGGGGTGGCAGCCAGGTGACTTTTGAGAAGCCTCAGTTCCTCTTTTAATGTGAGGTACCATTTAAGTCCCCAGTCCCAGGAAAAGCAAGAATTCAAATAAACAGAGAGCGGGTCCTTTGATTTGGACACATGTCACATGCTGAGAAGTCTGATTAATTTTCCTGAAGGAAGCACCAACAGAAGGAGAAAGAATCAGTGTAGGAGGTCCAAAATAGAGCTCAGTTTGAGATTTTATTCTTGTCCTCAGATCTCATGCAGGACTTGCATGATCTTTTCTAAATCAAAGGGCCATCTGAGGGCCTCCTTGCCTCACTTATAAAATACAGATATAACCAATTTCATGCCTTATTCAGAGCTTGTGAAAATGAAGACTGAAGCACAGAAATCATCTCTTAGCAAGGCATAAGGGACACCTTGTCCTCAGGACCAGGTGACCCCTTTGCAGAATATTTCAGGTCTTTTTTCTACATAAATGTTTCAAAAAGAGCTGAAGAGAGCAGTCCAGGGAAGGCTGCAAAGGGAGGACACTTCCTCAAATTGAGGCAGGACCCATTTCCCTCTCTCCACCACCTTACTTAGGCCCTAAATAAAAAGTTGCCTGAGGAGGCAAAACGTTCCTGCTGTAGTCATGTCCACTCCCTGGGTGTGGTAAACAGAAGCTAGCGTGTTTAAAACTCTGTAGCTGGATGATGGACTCTGATGGTGGATCCTTAATCCCAGTGGGGAATTTTGTGACAGGAAAGGGCTGTACACAGATATGTAGGATGACAGCACTTACTCCTCTTTTCTCCTACCATTACAGGATCAGGGAACGTAGTAAGGCACCCCAGGAGTATCAGAGGGAGCTCTGCGAGGACTACTACCCCTGTGAAATGTACGCTTTTCACCATGGCTACGCTGCTGCTTACAAGCACTATTTTGGGAGGAGGAGGACTAAGTAAAGGATGACCTGTTCCCACCCTGGGGCCTGGAGTCCAGGGTATCTTCTCCAAAATCACAATGGCTCTGAAACATATTCAGTTGCTTGTATCCCTGTATGTTATTCTGCCTGCTGCTTCTCGCCCATGTAGCCATGTATTCCTACACCGTGTTAATTAGCATTGATGTAGCAGAGATCACAGTGAATTTAGGGTGTGGGTGTTTACTACAAATAAATTGCTGGTTTGATACTATTGTCTCGTGACTCACAGTATTTTGGAAGGGGGCTATGCAATTTTCCATGAAGGAACTGAATTTGTTTATCATACATTCTGTTGCAGGTTAGGGGCAAAAACATCATTACCTTGCAAGCATATGGCTTTGGAAGAATCTATAATGTTCTTCCAGGTTCTACAAGTGGCTTCTTTCAGAGGTCACCAGATAGTTTCAGCTCCCAGCCTTAAGACATCTAAAAACAGTGGGGTATTCAGAATGCAGATGCATTTTTTGAAAATCAAATCTTTGCTCAGTTGGGAAGACAAAATCCAGAAGGCACCTATTTAATCTTAAAACAAAGTTAGGGTGAGACTTGGTGACAGAAGAAGCCTGTAAATTTCCTCTTGTTTATCCAGCTACCAGCAGGTTCTGATATTAGGTGCTCCTTTAGAAAGGAGTGTGTCATTATTTTTTATATATATATATATATGTATGTATATATGTATATATATATAAACTTGTGTTTCCTTTTGCAATCCCTTTTCAATACCCTTCCACTTGAAACTACTCTGGTAGCACTTGAAAGCTGCAGAAATCAAAGCTGGAGGGGGACTCCTGGTGGTAAATAAACAGAAAAAAGAAATCCAGTGTTTGGGGTCCGGTCCAACTTTGTTTACATAGAACAATTTCATTTTACTCTTCACAAATTGTTTGAAATTAAGATGTGTCTTGGCCCTGTGCACAAGTTACTGAGCACCTCCTGGACCTCTGAGGAGTGAGCGTGGCTGCATTCTGCTCACAATCACTGGGGCCTGTCCCCAGGCCAAAAGGCACCAGTGCTGACATGTCCAAGAATTCAATGCTTCTCTGGGCTTCACTGCAGCCACAGCAGCTAGGACCCCTCTTGGTGTGATTTGTGTAGGAGATGTAACATCTATCTCAGCTCAACACAGATTGTTCCAACATTCACATCTCCAGCACTACACAGGCACCTGCAATTTACAGCCGTTGGAAAGATTCATGGCATGCAAACAAAGTCTAAGATATATAAAGTATCAAATTGTTGACTAATCTGTGAAATTAAGTCTGGAGCCAAATCTACCTGGCCCATTAGAAACATGCATCTCCTTCCAAAACATGCTTCAAGGTTTTGCCAGCTTTGAAACTGAATTTTGGAAAGAAATGTGACTGATTTATTTATTGAAAACACTTCTGATAGGAAACTCCACCCTGACAGTTGCTAAAGTTTTGTCCAGAGGAAAAAGTGAGAGAGAAATAATTTTAATGAAAAATCCTGTACAGATGAGGTATATTCACACACACTTGTTCTCTATGTTCCCAAATAGGTGAATCTTGTGATCACCAACTGGAGCAAACTCACCTATGCTAAATTTAACAAGTCTGTAGTGTCTGGGTTTGACTTGACACTGTGCACCACCACAACAGAAGGCACAAAGTCTAGTGCTGTCTGGGTCTGTGTCCAGAAATATCCAGTGATTCCAATCCCCAGTTAACCTGTAAAAATAATGAATAATACCAGAGATTTCTGTGGGATTTCATTAGTGTAAGCAATGACCAAACAGATTTAAGAGACTACATGCTGGTTAGAGGGCTTGGGAAAAGGTGGGAGGATAAATAAAACTGTTTGGATTACTAGAACTGTACATTTATATATTTATATTATTTCAAGTATTCATCTGGAAACATAACTTTCCTAGAATACCTATTATTTTTAGATATTTAGATATTTATTTACTTTTTAAATGTTGCTCTTTTGCTATAATAATATATATACAAGACTTTTTTCTGGACATCATTAGTATATATATTCAGCTTTCCTGGACTATAGAAAAGTAAACAGGGACAAAAGCTGGGAAAATTCTCTAAGCTGAAAGACAGTGTTTTTAAGAATTGGAAAAATCCCTGATGGCTCTGATTTTCCTTGGGAGCCTCCTAAACTTTACTTCTGTAACCCTGCACATGGGTCTGAGGAGGACTGGATATGAGGTGGAGGGAAGATTATGTTTCTGCTACCAGAAAGAATGAGCAACAGATACCCAAACTTGGTCACTTGGTCTATTCAGCCAGGAGAAGACCCCATTGCAGTGTACAACATCCTCCTAAGGGGCAGTGGAGGAGCACCACCAATCTCTGCTCTCTGGTGATCAGTGACAGTACCCAAAGGAACAGCTGGAACTGTGTCAGGGGAGGTTTAATTTGGTATCAGGAAAAGGTTCTTCACCCAGAGGGTGATTGGGCACTGGAACAGGCTCGCCAGGGAAGTGGTCTCAACACCAGCCTAAGAGAGCTCAAGAAGCATTTGGGCAATGCACTCAGGCACAGGATGAGACTCTTGAGGTGTCCTGTGCAGGGTCAGGAGCTGTATTTGATGATCCTTGTGGGTCCCTTCCAACTCAGCTTATTCTATGGTTCTGTGGTTCCTTTTGCTGTTTGTGGGATGTGCCTTCGGTGACTTGGATAGTCTGTTTTGGAAGTGTGGGGTTATTGACACATAGCCCATGCGAGGCTCTTGTTGTACCAAGTAACTTTAGCCACTCAGGTCCTGAAGAATAAAATACTTTCGGAGTCTATATGCTTATTTGACTTTTGGACAAGAGAGGCCAAAATAAAGCTTCTAATTTATGAAGATTTCCAGAAGGAAAATATAAAGATTTTTCCCTTAAACTAACTTCCAAATTTCCTAAAAGTAAAAAGAATCTCATATCTGCCAAGTAATATGGCAAAACTGTCTGAAAAACTATTGTGTTTGCCCTATGCAAACTGATTTACAGGTTTCTTTACCCTCAGGGTAATGAGTCAAGGTCGGGTGGAGGAAAAGTTCACCACTGCATTCAGTCTCATTTGAGAAACTCCGCATGAGAGAGCCCCATCACGTGAAAAAAATTGCTCAAATTTAGTGTGTGCTGGTCTTTCCCCTGGCTTTCCAGCATGACTGAATGACTTTCAAGTTTGTAAGACAAATGATTTTTTAAATCCAGTTGTTTTTCTTCAACAGCCCCATTCAAAACCTCAGATAAAATCTTCTGGAAATGCCCCGAGTCATGAGATGGATGCCAAAATGACTGCCAGGACCCTGTATCTCCTGGCCCTAAGGACGGGGTTTGTTTTGGAGTGCAGACGCAGGAACACAAGCCAGATCCCTGATCTCTCCAACAAATCACAGGATATAAACTGCTGCCCAAAAACAAGCCCCGGAGAACTTCAATAACCTCCAGGAAAGCTCTGAGGTTAGGGAGACTAGTGCAGCCAAAGAAGACATGAGGAGTGTGCTGGCACTGCTGATTGTGACTCTGGCCCTGGCAGCACTTTGCTCTTGTGAGAAAGGTAAGGGAACATCTTCCCAGGAAGGCTCTCAGAGCACTGCTGAACCCTGCAGGTTGCTGTCAGCCTCCCTCCAGACTGGGAGAGACACAGAGATTTGGGGGAGAGGAGATGCACCACCACCAGTCACTGCATGACTTCAGATTTCTGTTAGAGAGAGAGTCATGGATGAGAGAGGGCTTGGGAACAGAGACCCCCATCTTTTGCTGGGCATTTTCTTTCGCTAGTCAACACCCACTCACCCCCACCTCAGTTGCATATTGAATTGCAGCAGAGAATTTGAACATTTTAATATGTTTAAGATTTCAACTGGTTTATAGTTTTGTCTCTCTCTAAATGGTGGGTGTTAATAAAACCATTTTTGTGAGAAACAGACCGTCTATGTAAATGGGGGGAGCTGGATCTGGCCAGTCAGTGGTGGGATTCAGTTACAGAGGAGGATGACTCACAAGCATAGAAGGACTCACAAGCCTAGGAGGACTCACAAGGAGACTGTCTGTCTGTCTATCTGTCTTCCAGATCCCAAAGAACCCTCAGGATCCCTCAGCACTGACAGTGAGTATATCATTCTGACTGATGGTCAGCTCCATTCTCCTGCATGTGGCTTCTTTCTTCCCTTTGATAGGTTCTAGGGCTGAACAAGAACCATGCTGAGTCCCTCTCTATCTCTTCCCTTTTTGCTCCCTAAGTCTGCAGTCCCTGAGGTGTAGGAGCATGTGCAGCAATCAGAGCCCTTCCCGGGTGAGCAGGTGACATGAGGGCAGCCAGTGTCCCCGCACCAGCAAGGCTAGCATTGCTTGGGGTGTGCTGCTGCCAGAAGCTGAGAAATGCCCTGGCAAGGAATAAGTGATGCAGGTCGTTAGCAGCTGGATGCAATTGCCTTCTGTGAAATAGGGTTGTGTTGGTGTAGTCTCCCTGCTCTGACCTGGCTTCTGACCAGAGACCTGCCCAGAGTGACTCCCGCATCCCCAGGCTGTTCTGAGAGCAGAAGCTGCCCACATCAATGGGTTGTGACGTCCCTGCCAAACCCTGCAACAAGGAAACTCTGAAAGAGAGGGGCTTCCTTGCCTGCTCCTGAGGGCTGCAGTCCCTCCTGTCAGGTCACCTGGGATGCTGGGATTTGCACACCTTGAGTTGTTCACAGTTTTTGCAGCAAGCTGATCCTGGCAAAACTCTGTATGGAAAATCCTTTTTATCTCTCATGCTTTTCCTTTCTCACACTTTAAAGGATAACATTGCTGCTGAGAAGCATGAAAGCTGGTATTTTTCCAGTGAGCCAATACAACACAGATTGAGAAAGAGAAAAAAAGATGTGAAGACTGTTCATGGAAAGGTGGTAGTTTCTGACAACTCATTAACTGGCAGTTTCTGTGTAGTCAGTATTTTGATCCAGATTAACCTCAATTGGCTAGAAACACCTAGAGGGATACCTCTCACCTCCAAAGAGAAACACAGCCAGACACTCCATGATGATGAGGGAGGGGACAAACCCCACCATCTCCCCACAGGCAGAGATCTTAGAATCTTTTTTTCCCCAGAGACAGCAGCAGTTTGCCAATTTCCACACTGAAATGTATATTGGTGTGCAGCTGCCTGTGTTGCTGCTGTGGTGGTGCCTGTGCACACCTCTGCTGTTGTGGGACCATCCCATGGAGTGAGGTTGTGCTGTGCTGAGTCCCAGCTTGGGCTGGGAAGTGGCTGTACCTGCTGTTTGTGGGGTCCTTCACAGCACCATGGTGTTTGCACAACGACAAATCAAAGGAGCAAAGAAGCAACTGTGCAGACGTGATGTGTTAGTGGAGAGCAGGGGCAAATGCTCTCATGGCTGAACCACCTCTTATTCTCCAGGTCCTGAATGCTGGGATCTTTGCACATCTTGTGTGTATTTCTCACTGGGTGATGTTTACTGTCACTATTTTATACTCTTCACTTTCACAGAACTCTGTACATGTGCACATTGGTATTTCTGTGTGCTGCCTGTTGCTCATGGCTCATTGGAGGTGCTTTAAGGTCTTCTGGTTGGTATTCCACATCATTCTCTGTCCGAGTCAAGACACAGAAAGGAAGCCAAGACTCTAAAATTAAGTAGGCGAGGGAGAGGGGGTACCATTCTCCTAATTTTCTTCTAATTTTCTTCTAATTTTCTTCCTAATTCATATTTTATGCCTTCTACACATTTGCTGCAGACTCAGATTATGCTGTGTGATAAGGAAATGCAGTTTATAATGGAAAAAGCCCTTGCTTCATGGAGATGTGAAGGCTGCAGTGAGGAGGGAGTTTTGAGAGGACAGTGGAATGGGGAGAGATGAATAGACCATTAGGATAGCTTGTGGCAGCCATTGAAAGTAGATTCTGATTTTCAGAGCTTAGACTAGTCTGTGTGTTTAAGTGCTGCATCTCTAACCTGCTGTATTCTCTCTTGGTAGGCATAAAGATTAAAAAGGAAGTTGCCAATGCCTTTGTGAAGAGGAAGAAGAGATCCAGCCCTTATGAATGGTAACAACTCAGGAGCTGGGCAGAGAGCTGGAATTTGGATCCGTTCTGAAGAGGGGCTGGGAAGGCCATAGGGCACAATAAGGCATTATTTTGTCATACAGCTATATTAATACCTTCATGTATTGAAGGGAAAAGGCCATAGGAGACATTCAGTGAAGGAAAAATGATTCTTTATTCATTAAAACCCATTTAAAGGCTCATAGCTGGACTCTAGTATTCTTCCCAGGGAGAAAGACAGCACTAACTGTGCTAGCCATGGAGACAGTGGGATACAAGTTAGAAGTTTCCCCAACCTACTGGGTCATCAGAATCAATTTTTAGGATAATAAGAATGATGGAGCCTTGGTCATTGCCTCTGGTTTCCCACAAAGGAAGCACAGCTTTGTTCCAGGAATAAGGCTAGATCAGGTTGGCTCTTCTTTTTGAAGCTATAGAACATACACTTACTTGTGCAGAAAGTAGACACAAAGATTTGGAGAAATCCTAGCTATTTGAGAAATACCAGGTAATGCAAGGATGTTCTTCATATATTTCTGGAAGAGGTTGTTAAGCTACTCTTTCCAATATAAAAATAAAGTAAAAACTCATGAGATACTGATGGGATTTCTGTGGTAGTGTGTACAGTCTTCAGGAAAGATTAACCACACCTAGAAGAGGAACTGACGATGACATCAAAAGTGTACAGCTGAGACTAAAAATCTGGGCTTTCTTAGCCTGGCAAAAAAGAAAAGAAAAAAAGCTATATGGAGATATTTCTCCTGTCTACAACAGAAGTGAGACTAATTAGAGAAAAGCATTTAAGCTAAAGGAAAATAATGGCTAGTGGGCAAAAATAAAGGTAAGCAGGAAAAAAATAAAATAAATGTATAATTAAATAAATAACAACAACAACAACAAAATTCCTGGGTATTTGGGAATGAGACTGAAGACTGAAAAACCAAACCCAAATCCTTACAGCTTCTGTAGTATCCTTTTCTGATAAAAACTCAAGAGCAATTAATTTAAGATGGGTTCAATCCCTTATTTCCCAGCATTGATCAAGTAGCCTATCCCTGTGTAAACAGATGTTTAACTAAGCATGACCAGTCCTCTGTTGCATCACCCTGGAGAATCATTTTCATGTCAGTGTCAGGTGTGTGAACTGTCTCTAGCTGCATCGGCTGAAACTGGAGAGTGGCATCTCTGTCTTTGTCTACTCCAGGTACTTTGAGTATTATAAAAGTCCAATGGAGCAGATGCACGAGCGCTGTGAAAACTACCCTCCCTGTGACTATCTTTCTGACCAAGTAGGATTTGCCTTGGCCTACAACCGCTTCTTTGGGAGATACTGAGGATGGGAAGGTCTCTCCACTCATTTGGCTTGGAACACTCCAAACCCCACAGGAGAAAGCAGGTTGTGGTTGGGAAGGAGGGAAGGAAAGCATTTGGACTGGCATCTTCTCGTATTGTCTCCCTAACCAGCTGGAACACCAAAGCAGGGATTATCCCACTTGTTTAGCTTCATTAACTTCCTTCCTTTCATCAATAAACTCTCTCTTCAGACATATTTTCTGTATTTGGAGCTTCACCAGAAGACTGTCTTACTTCCTTCTACCTGAATCTCCAGCACACGATAGGTGAAAAATGGTGATTAGTTTCTAGAAAACCACAGCATGCCTTAGAAACTAGATCTCTTATCCTCTTCTGAAAAATACAGGATGATTATGGAATAAGAATGTCACAATGTGTGTAAAAGTGATGGATCTAATCCTGGGATGCTCACTGTGAAGGAGGAAGAACACTTGTGTCCTGTTCCAACTAGTGGGGAAGTTGAGTATTTTCATGTAGCATAATCACATTAAATATGCATCACAGTAGGATCATTTTGTAAAGATAGAAGTGTGCAAATACTCTTGCAAAGATAAAAATCAGCTTCTGGTACACTCTTCTGACTACTCTGTCATAAAGTTTGCCTGTAGAGCAACAATAAATAAATAAATCCAAAATGGTGTGTTTAAGGAGTCCTTTCAGATGAGCCTTTGCATTTGTGTGCTGCTTTTCGTGACTGTATAAAAAGACCTCAAATTCTCTTGGTTTTTCTGTTTTTTTTGGTTTTGATTTTTTTTCCAACCAGCTTCTAGTGAAACTAAAAATATCCAACTGAACAAAAAGAAAAAACCTCTTCTCTGCTGCTTTTGCATTTATGCTTGAAACTAAAAGTATCTAAACAGCTAAAAAAACTTTAAAAAGAAGAAGAAAAGAAAGATAAACACATTATGAAATAATAAAAAAAGAAAATTGGTTCAAGGATGGGGCAGTGTTTTATTTACTCAAGACAATTGGTAGCTAAATATATATATATAAAATGTATGTGTATTTATACATATATATTGTCTTCCCTCTGCACTGCTTCATTCTGTCTTGTTTTAGTATTATATCCTAGCAACTTTCTGTAAAACCTTCCTAATATGCTGTGTCAGCTTTCCTTCCCTGAGAGGTGGATGGCAGATCACACCTCCGAGAACAAGGACTGCTGATGCTCAGGAAACTGGCAGAGGCCAAATCTCTCTGGTTACATGTAAACTGTTACAACCATCCTCCGCTGCTAATTGCAATAAATACTGCTTATGTAAAGCAGGTTGGTGTGCTGCTTCTTTCTGTTCCTCTGTATAACTTTTGCCTGTGGTAAAAGAGATGCCTGGAAGACACAGCCTGTTTTTGTGAGCCCGGAGGAGCAGGAACCCAGTGAGCTTCCTTCTCCCCTCCCACACCCCAGTGTGATTCAGAAATTATGACATTGAAATTTAGGTAATAAGTTCAGCACTCTGTGACACCAGATCAGCGTTTCTCTGAAAAGCCTTGTCCTGAAGTGAGGACAAAGGATGTCTGCAGAGACGGCTGCCAGCCTGAGCAATGCTGATCTGGCAGAAGACAACAAATATCTCTGCATGTCTTGCTCAAAGACCTGTGCCTGGTTTCTCTATTGACATGAACTGATGGGGCTTCACTGCTCACAGTAAAACTCTCCTCTAAAGGCCACCTAGTAAAAATTAACAGAGCACTCTATTGAAAACAGTGAAATTTTTGCTGGGAAAAATCCTAGAGAGATTAGCAGAATCCTAATATTCAGTGTACTAATAAAATAGGGTGGGAATTTTTATTTATTTTTTTTGCTGTTGTATGGTTTTGTTAGCACAAAAAGTTTCCTATCTCTATCTGCATTTTTCTGTTAGTTTTATATTTTTCCCTCCCTTTCAGTAAATATATTTTTTCAGGCAGAAATGGTTACACCCGGAGGCCTCCATTATGTCATCTGCTCTGTGTCATCAGATCTTTTCATGGGCTGAAGTCATTATGACCTTCGGGGATCTGAGCACCCAGATCACGTTACAAATTTACTGCTGAAATGCAGGAATCCGATTTTCGCTTGGTTAATGCAGCGCTAAGCACCGCCACAAATCCTCTGCTGCCATCTTACGGCCCTTGTGTTTGTTGTATTTAATAATGAGTTGCTTCTGAAGTGTTTGAAAATTCAAATTCCTTTCCTCCCAATTCCATTTATGCTAAACATTCACGTACAGGTCAGAGGGGAAAACCGGGGACATAATTTACAAATGGATTATATGCAGCCGAATTGCCATTTTAGTGGGAGCGTTTATCATGATTGCCAAGCTCCCATGGGAGCCTGTCTCAGTTTAGGTCTGTTTTATCTCTACACAAACAGAGGTGGAGTAGTGTCTACTCTAAATAAATAAATAAATAAATAAATAGAATTCGTGAGCCCTCCTGTGGACTCACTTTCAGCAGTCAAACAACCGCTTTCTGAAATACAGCCCAAGATGACAGAGGAATTCCAGGAAGGAAAAGTAGGTAGCCTGCATCCATCACTTTGTATGGCGCTTCATGGCATCATCTCATGTCACCAGGGACTGCAGATACTGTCAGCAGCAGCAACTGCTTTGAAAGGAGCCCATTATGAGACCTTTATGTCACTTCCCACCTTACCTCAGCAATATTTCGCAGATGCTCTGTCCACACAATCCAGGCAGCTTCACAAATGTCCCTTATCTCAGGGAATCACACTATCTGTAGGTGTCCCCCTCTCCCAGCCCATCATTATCAGGCCACGGAAAATGGGCTTCACTTTTCTGTAGTCAGAACCAAAGCCTTGGCAGTTCTTGGCTCTTTTTCCATACAGAAGAATTATCAAAGGCCACGGGGCTCTTTGGATGAATAACTCACTGCCAGTATTTGGAAGGGTGTCTAGAAAGCAGCTGCTAGAGAAAGGTTTGTCTCAGCACAGAATCTGCACTTTCACATTCATTTTGCCTGTGCCCAATGTAAACACTCCAACAAGGTGCCACTCTACAGTGGTGTAAGAGTAGGATTGGCAGCACATGAGTAGAAAGCAGGGGGTGATAAGGAGGAGAAGGAGAGTTAGGTTATCACTGCTTCCAGATGGGATCTCAACCTACCCTGCATTTCTGATTGGCTTTATCAGTGTCAACTTTTTAAAAAGGGCTTTTAAAACTCTTAATCAAGGAGTAGTCACCCTGACACATCACTCCTCAGAAGTGCCTCAGGTTTCTCCAAGTCATGGTTTTCTTCCTTTTTGCAAGAACAACACCTAATACCTTGTAATTAAATGAACTATCAAGGTGATCGACACTCATGCCAGCTGAAGTTGGTGCAACCAGACACTTCCTTACGGATTTTTGGCACATTTCTACCAGTAAATTGTCTGCTTGGATTGATTGACTTCTGAATTGCAGTGAGAATTTGGTGAATGATCTCTGGTTGAAGAACAGCCACAAAACTTGAGTGCAAATTACAAACTGCAGGATTTTCCAGTTCAAAGAAAAACAGAAAAACACAGGTGCAAATTACCTTTCCTTAAAACAAATGTTCTTTACAGTGTCTTGGGTGGACTCTGTGAAGCTAGTGACATTGGGCAGCCTCCTGTTGCTGATCTTCTCACAAATACTGTTAAAAGAGGTAAATATTGCTCTTTATATGAAATTGCTTATACCACAAAAATAAAATTTTGGGTTTTTTTCCATTGGAAACAAGTTCTTTAAGGAGTTTTGGGTTCAATTTTAACTGTTCTGCTTTCAGTTCTTCTGTTCCATTTCTTACCTGTCCTAGTTTGTTTTAGCTACTTGGTTGGAATTTTCCTCTTGTTTGCAGCCAGATTTCTTAAGAGTGTTTGTGTGTAGATCTCATGGTACCTTTCCTCTCCTTTTCCAGCCTGTCTAAATCGACCAATGTTCCTGGAGATTCTAATGTAGCACATCCATATCAAATAAGAACTTTGTCATCCTGACTAGTTCTTGTCTATGGTGGTGGGTAGACAATAACCTGAGGTTACTCTAGAAGTTCTTGCTAAAGATCTGCTACCTGCCTTGCTTGCTCTGACAATAATGACAAAGAGGCAAGGAAAGGGTAGAGAAAACTTGGCTTGCATCTACAAAGATACACAAGACATTCACACTTCTGATGCTAATCTTTATTTACTTTATGTTGCAGGCTATGTCCCCCACCCTGATGGATACCGCTCTGCATTCCTTTGATGACCAGTATCTGGGGTGCAAAGAGGAGATGACTGGAGAACTGGAGCATGGACACTATTTTCAGAAGGAAATAGCTGCTAACAAGCACTCTTGCATCTCTGGAAGAAGGCTCAGGAGGCTTTGCTAAAGAGCCCTGTAGGTGTCCTGAGGGAAATGCATGACAGCCATGCCATAGTCCTCATGGCTTACACCATGAACTCCATCCCAAACTCGAAGCTGAACTGGGCTACATCTTCAGCAGGAATCTCTCCAGAGCACTACAGACACAAGTTCAGTTTTAAATATTTTCACTTCTACCTAACAATTGCTATCCAGATATTGAAGGAATGGCAGAGCAGCATGGGGGAACATAAGTGCTACCAGGTGCACAGGGGTGTAAAGGATTTACACATCGAGGCCAAGGTAGGCAGCAGGAGACGATTTGGCCATTTCACTTCTACCTCAGGAATGAAGCCTGGAAGTTTGGGAATGGAACTTAGTTCACAGTGACTGATTGCCTGGGAGCAGCTATACAAGGCTTTTCCTACCACACATCTGAGAAGAAAGTCCTCATTCCCCCTGTTATAAACAAATCAGCCAATTTAGTAACTAAAGAGAAATTATTAAATAATCAAAGTATAAGTTTTGAAAAAGCCACAAGCAAAACAGTGCCGAGCCTGGTGGTCGGCACTGGGTGAACCAGATTCGGACTCTATCCCTCGGAATCCCTGTGGTTCACCAATCCTGCTTTCCAGGGTCCTGTTTTATACATTTTCTGGCTGAGGTGGGGGGACGGTTTTCTGCTTCTCTTGTTGATCTTATCCTTTTGGTATATTCATGTATTCTTCTTTTCTTGCTGCTGATCTGACAAAAAGTTTCCTGGAATGGGTGAATAATTCATCTCCTCACTGGAATTCTGTTCGGGAATAAACATCTTTGGTGACGAATATTATCTTCTCGTAAGTGCATATCGGATGCATATCACTGGGGCCTTGTCAGATGAATAAAAATTCTTTGGAATAAACATCTTTGGAGACACCTTATCTTTGCTTGGTATCTGAATCCTTCTTCCTTTATTGCGGAGATGCATGTCCTCCAACACTTGGCTAACCCTGACACGCCCCACAGGATCTATAGTGTGTGGGATCCTGGCTGCCGACCAGTCCTGCCGCCCGCGTTGTGATGGTAGAGGAAGAAGGATGGAACCCTCAAAGGCTTAACTAGAACTTAGGTTTATTGGGCAGGAAGGAGGGAGCCCTCACCCTAAGACCAGTGCCCCAGAGAGACCCTGAATCTCAAGGGGGAGAGGGTTTTATACAGTGGATGGAACTCGGGGTGGGTAGACAGACAACCAATAGGTCATAACTGGGGAATGGCTGCTGACATAACATGCATTGAATCAATCAATGAACAGGAGGTAGGAGGGAGAAGCTTGCAACCCAGCCAGTCACCAGAGATCTCCCTTTGAAGATTCTGGACCTGGGGGACAGGTCCTGGAGTGACTGACAGGGTAGAAGTGTTTCCTAACGTGTGATGGACAAGTAACCAAGGAGGGAAAGGCAAACCAATCAGGGGCTGTATTTGGGAAGGCTGGGGGAGAAGCTTACAACTTGTAACAAAAGGGGAAGTAAAAATAGAACTGTACTGAACCAGGGTACAAAGAACAACTGTCTTACAATAAAACTCATTATGAAAGTCACACCATCACACTTTATCACCTGATGCAAATCTCTTTCCCGCCCCCCCCATCACTGGCTTTGGTTACATGAATGCTGTAGTTTTAAATTTTTTTGCACTAATAATTTTGCAGCATATATAACACCTCCTTATGAGATATTTCTTGTCAAAAGCTTCTTTCAGACTCAGCAGGCTGTATCTGCATTCCGTGAGGAACTACAGCAAGTGCCAGTGCCAGCTGGTAGAAGGTACTGTATACAGGCTGTCATGCAAGGGGGGCACAGTCTTGTCTCCACTGCCCCAGGCAGCCCCTACCACCTGCACCTACACAGGGCCACACTCCGGGCCAAACCTGTGCCTCGCCTGCTGTGTTTGCCTATGTTTGCCACAAGACCCAGCTTCTACCTGTTTGCTGTGAAATCTGGGACAATCCCACAGCTCACTAAAAATGAATCAACAGCAGGTCTCAAGGTTCTTTGCAGCCCCCATTTACCCCATATGTCATTGCAAGGATGTTGTAGTACTAATGCCTTTGGGTCCCCAACATTTTTATTGCAGGAGTGGGTGAGATTTGCTTGAACCAAGTAATCTATGCTGATGTCTTGCAATGCTGTTACACTTCAAGCCTCAGGACTAATCTAGGCTTTGGTCTACTACTACTCAGGCAAGCTACTACTTCTACATTTATCTCTGCCAAGCTGAGAGAAGTAAAAACAAAGCTACTGTCACTTTAGCAGTGACCTCTCTCCTAAAGCAGAAGGGAGAAAAGGTATCCTTTGACAAAGAACACACTGAGTTTCCTGGGTCTAGAGAGAACTCTATGCTGGAACACCTCATGGGGCCTGTTTCACATCCCTGCCTTTCTGTGAGTCTACCACCACTCCTGCTTTTGTCTCTATGTACGGTAGCGTGTCAATGCAATCTTGGAGCTCAAAACAATCATTTGGAATGAGGGTTTGTGAATCCAAAGCCAAAATAATAGAGTTGAGAAAATAGCCTTTGTGGACAAAGGTTCTGTTAGCAAAAGCTTTAGGCAGTGAATAGAGGTCTAAATGACTACTCTCTTTACTTTTTTTCAGCTTCAAGAAGCAAGAACAGTGGTTATACTGCACTGGCCTCTGCCATTCTCCCTAGTGTGCTCAGAGTTTCCCTGGTTTTGGCCCTCAATTCTCTGGCTGCACCCAGATATGTGCCCTTGAATAGCAGGCAAGAAGTCCCTGGAGTTCCTGTTGCTGCTGAAGGTTCAATCTTCCCTTTGCTTTCAGCTGTAACTCTCCAACTTAGACTGGAATATTCAGCCTTGTTCATCAAAACAGACATTCCCTGGACCCATTCAGGCAGGAAGAAATTATCTATGGCCTTTCTGAAGACTAGATCAGGGATAACCCTCACTATAGATAGTTTTGTCCTGAGGCATTCGGAAAAGACACACAGGGACTTTGGATTCCTTACAGATCTCTTAGTACCTTTATTTTTAGTGAGAAGAGTCTGCCTGTGGGATGTGGAAGGCACCATGGAGGTAAAGTCAAGTGGGTAACTGGGCAGCTGTGCATACCTCCTTTGAGTGCAGGGAAAGTTGGTGCCAAGATGTGCATTGAGGAGTCAGATTCTGTGTTGGTTGAAGAGGCACAGAAGTACATTAAGTCATGCAGATCCTGGCAGACCCTGAACAGCCTTTCTTTGCCACTCCTAAAACCAAGATGGACTAACATTTCTGGAGTGCTATCTGACTCTGAAAAGCAAACAGAGTAAATCCAGAAAGTGTTATTACAGGAGAATTACAGAGGAATAAATGTGGATGTATTTTTTACTAGATTGTTACATTTCTGAAATCAATTATCCAGACTGACCCATTCTTCCCCAAAACATTAGTTGGAAGAAAACATAAAAAAAATTCTTGACAACCTTTCCTGGGACCTTAGCAAGCAGCCAGCAAAATATGGTGTAAACATCTGCAAGTATTGTTATTCTGATGGCTGCAAGAACTATGACTTTGACCTGCAATCTTCAAATAAGGGAAGTGCTGTAAATTAATTATTATTACATTTTGGTGTTTTTTGGTAAATTTGTGTAAGTCCTACAAAATAACTACTTTACATCATCCTCAGAACTATAATCCTTCAGTTAGTATACACTGATGGGTCTACACATAATTAAACTCGGATTTTTGGGAGGGGGGAATAGACACAGCAAAGTCAAACACATGACATCTATGTTCAAAGACAAAGCACCTGAGACTGAGTAGTGCCACATTTTGTCTGGCTACAGTTCTCTTAGAAGTGATTTATATTTGTCAGTTAATGCACTGACTGGATGGTGCAAGCATCCCTTGATAGGTGGAAGCACAAAACATTCTCCTTGGTTGGGTGCCCATCATTGATACCATTTTGACTGCACAGAAAGTTATGTCCTTGCAAGTTCTGCTTGCACCCATGAGTTTTCACAAGGCCAACTAGAGGTACAGTCCTGGGATAGTGTGTGGCTCAGAGACTGCTCCTGATGTTGCCTTTGCTTGTGCAAGAGCCCTGTAAAGCTAGCCTGGTTGCAGCAGACATGTTTCATCAGCTATTGCTGTGGTTAGATGTGTAGTCAGAAGTGTTCAAGCAATTGCAACTTCCTGTCCCACTGTATACTTCTAAAGACTTTTTTTTTCAGAACTCAGTTCAACCATCTGCCTTTTCCTCAATTTCTTTCCCATGGCAAAAGGAGTCTGAAATGTCATAAAACGGCAAACTTGATTTTAGCATTCACTGCTGTTCAGAGCTGAATCTGAGCCTCCATACCATTTCTACTCTCATGGCATGAGAGACCGGGCAAATTGCAGCAAGGAAGGATGACAGACACTCCAGATCAAGTATTTTCCTCCAAATTAATAGGCCTGAAATAATAGCTATGAATCTTCCCAAAAGATCCATAGTAAAGCAGGAACAAAACTGCCTTCATATTGTTCAAATTATTTTCTATCACGTTCCAAATGATGAGGGCTCTAGAAGAAAAGAATTTGCATCCACTGCAAACACTGAAGACCTGAAATCAGTTTTCAGAATGTGACACACAGGCAGTTGCCAGCCTGATCAATTCAATTCAGTCCAATATCGCACAAAGTATTTCAGGACTATGTGGCATTCTCAGTGGAAAACACTCACCAGTCACAACTAACCGACATTTCCAGAAATATAGCAGTTAAATCATTTAGTGTTCTCTTTCAGCTTAGGTTCTCATGCCCACAGCTCTGACAAAAGAATTTGGCACTCTGATTGTATTAATTGGGGTTGAATACAGCAGCTCAGCTTTCAGGTGAAAACGTTAGCAATTGCAGAGTGCTCCTTTTATGCTTCACCTTATATTTTCACCTGAGAAGTCAGCCGTCCTCTATGGTGGAGGCAATATTCCTGGTGAGACCCTTGTGGGCTGGAAGTCCACCTTTCCAAGGATAAGAGCATGAAAGATGTCTAGCTTTGTTGAAGGCATATATACAAGCTTGCCTTACTGGAACAGTCAAAGCCTGTTTCTACTGTCTGTGGTATCTATTTTTCTGTTTATGTGGGACCGTTCAATTTTTCTTCTGTAATTTGCAGATGTAAAAAAGCAGTCATTGCAAAAATGCATTATTTCAAGGCATAGGTGCAAGCATTAATGTTTATATTTATAAACAGTAGAAATTTATAAATCCCAGTAAAAAAGCATTATCTTATATTTCTTTGAATTAGAAGTGCTGTCCTACACTTGTTATGTTCTGAGAACAGCAAGTAACACCATCCCCTTTCAGCCATGGCTGTAGGTGCCTGTGATGACACCTCTGCTGCAGGCAGGAGGGATTTGTTCTGTTCCCATTCTCTCCAGGAAGAGAAGGCCTTTGGAAGATCTAGTAATTGGGAATTAGCATTAAGTAAACTGAATTCTCTTAAAATCGGAGGGAAGGGCAGAGGAGGAAGAAAATGAGATGAATCTGGGTAAACATCACACAATAGAATCAATGACAGGCAGGCAGGCACAGGATGCAGCTAAAGCCCAGCCTCTGTATCCGTAACTCATCACATGCTGCTGGAAAACACCAGGCGAGCAGACGGGAAAGAGGCTGAAGTTACTATCCCATACGCATTTCAACAGGAGCATTCAGACCAAATGAGGTAGGTAGTCTAAATGTTTAATTCGAAAAGTTTCTGTGGTAAATCTCCCTGGAGTTGGACAAATAGAAATATAGAAATATATGTGGCCTGCCTAATTCTAGAAGGAAAATATAAAAGCTAACAAAACTGTTAATGTGAAGAGTAAGAAGCAATTTTAGCATTAGGAGATAAAAAATCTAGAGCAGCTATAAGAAGCTGAAATAATCATATGAAAAGAACAGATTGTAAAAGTCTTCTCCACACCTGTCTAGTATGTAAAATGTTTGTTGAATTGCTATTCCTTCTAAAACAAATTGTCTTCTCAGTTTCTACCAGTAAGGGAAAACAAATGACCTTACAACATAACACCACTGGAGTGGAAAGGTTTTAGTATCACTGAGTCAGCGAGCAAGCCAGAAACATCCCTGAGGCAGGATTGATATGAAATCATAGGCTGCATTATCATGGCTTTCTGTTTCCTGAAAATCACAAACCATTATTGTGTACGTGTTTTGCTCCCTACAGCTTGTATAAGAAGATGTGTTAAAGAGTTTATTCTCTTGGCAGAGATACAAGGTAAGTGGCTGAAAGAAATGCACAGTGCTGTGCAAAATATTAGGGAAAAAACCCTATTTTCAGACTGGCTTGTATTTTAACATTGAGATTAAAAGTTGGCACAGGATGGTGGAAATCATTCCGGTTTTCTCCTGTGACCTTGTGGGGGAGGGTATGTTTAGTAAAATACAGCTGGGTCAGTGTCAGATGATTTGCAGCTAACAGAAAGTGCAAGAACTACAAAGGACCAAAATGTCACAAAGGTATCTCTTTAAGAAGAAAAATCTGGGTAGTCTCCTACATGTAACTAACTGCTCTAACTGTGATATGTAGGCACCAAGAGCAAGAAGAGGTTTACTGCAGAAAAATGCAAAGCAGTGCACAAAAGTGGCCCAGATTTGCAATAAGAGGGCTGAGAACATAAAAAGTACCAACAAAGAAATGAGACATCCTACTCATTCATAATTTGCCCCCATAGCAAAGATGTCTGCATTTAAGCTGAAATCATGCTAAAGCATTTTCCATTTGCAGCTGGTGATAGGTTAAAGGAAAGTGACAGTGTTGATTACAGAATCCTAGTGATGAGGAATAACTCCATGATCACTGTTAACTCAGTCTCTTTGAACTCTATGTCGGCATACAGTTTATGAAGAAATAAATATCAGGGAAGGAAATACAATGAGACGTGTATAAGGGGACAGAGGTTAGGATGGGGTTATTATGGACAATTTTACTATGAATTCCCAAGGGTAAGCTTCATAGTATAAGTACAAAATGCTTATATAGTTGCATTTTCTCTTGACTATTAGAAGAAAAAAGCTACACTGACATAAAATACCCTTATTGTGACACAAACCATATCCACCAACCATCATGGTTGCTGAAAAACTGGATGCCACTAAATGGAAAAAATAGGCTACAAAAGAATGCTTGGAACAATTATTTAATCTTTAAGCCACATCTTTAATTTTGCTTATTTATGAGATTGTTCCATTTTTTAGTTCAGCTTCCACCATCTTCAGTTTCCAAGATCCAGTTTAAACTTCAGTCTTCAGTTGCCAATGACCCACATCCATTTTACCCATCTGCTCGTTACATATTTGTTAGCTATTTTTGTTGCTCTGAGCATACCCAAGGTTTTATAAGGTCCTTTTCCAATAATTTGGCAAAAGTCCAATTTAAAAAAAAATCCAGTTAAAATTCTCCAGAAGAATTAAGATTTCTACATTTACACACTATGCCTTGGGATTTGACCTATTCAGTATGAGAAGAACCAGTGGGGCAGAGACAAAACACATTTCAATGAACTTCAAGGGCTAGGGTTATGGGTGTTAAACAGAGTAAGAATTTTTTTTCTCTCTTGAAGTAGCCTATTTCTGAAGAATGGCATTGAGTGACCTCCTTTATCCAGATAATCCCAAGAGAAAGAAAGAACTGATCCAGCTGCATCAGGAATTGCTTGACTGTATGTCCACAAATTTCCATGCAACAAACGAGCTGGTTGGAGTGCTGAATGAACACCTGGGCTGCACTATTACCCCCATCGAGATGCGAGAGAGCAGTACAGTCAAGGAAAACTGTGAAATTATCATTCAAGTGATAAGTGAGATTCAGCATCAGGTGCAGAAGATTGATCACGACATGAAGGAAAAGCTGGAGCCAGTGCTGTACCAGAAGTTATATGATATCAAAGAGCCTGAGCTGGAGAAAATTGCAATAGCCCAGAGAGTTTTTTCCATTATTTTTGGAGAAGCAACTTCAACAGCTGCAATGGTAGCTATCAAACTTCTTGGCTCCAATCATTTAACTCTCAGTGTGAGCAAGCTCATCGGTCTCCTTGCGCAGATTGGGGCATCTGTTCTTGGGGGAGTTAGTATTACCATTATTGGGCTTGGCCTTGAAATGATTCTCCATGCTATCCTGGGAGCTGTGGAGAGGAATCAGCTTCTGACAGCTGTGAGAAGCTATGAGAAGCACCTGGCTGAGTTTAAAGCAGCCTCAGAAAAGTACCAGCATGCCATACATGAAGTAACTTCTTTGGTGAGGCAGCAAATTCAGTAAATGAAGCTGGAGTTCTCTCTTCTGCTGTGACAGTAGCCGCAGCAGCTATGCCTGCAGAAACCTTTTTGATTCATTATGACAAATGAACTACTGATGGCTTTTTATTTTCTTATTTGTGGCAGCAGAACAAGAAAAGCAGCAATTCAGGAAACTGTCACTGAATATTAATAGAGAACTGGTTTACAAATGTTTCAGAGGGGCAATGTTTCAAGTACTTTGCACCTTTCCTTAAGCTTATTTTCTGGGAAGCATTGTAGGTAATCTTGAATTGTAATTTACACTAGAGACAATAATACAGACTGCTGGACTGGTAGTGGTGAGAAAGTGTATTTCTATATCAAAGATGACAACACAGTGGGAGAAAACAATTTCAACGAGGCAATTCATGCCAGCATCTGGAGGCTTTATGAGGACATCTGTGGTTGCTAAACTCTTAGTGTGGATTAGTGCTAAATCTGATAGAGTGAATTCCCTGTTCATTACAAGGACTAGCTGAAGCATATTTAACTGCTATTTCCTGCTCTCCTAAGAAGCCAGCCAGAGATCTTCCTTAAATAAACTCTAATCCCAGTAGTCTGGCAGGTAAGAGAAGCCTGAGCCTACAGACAAACACACACAACCTTGCTCCACAACTGAGAGAAACCAGCTGCTGTGTTCCAGGTGTGCCTGGCCATGAATAACCTCTTATGCTTGTAATGCTCTGCTCCTTCCAACCCACATGTAAAAATTTCTGTGCAAAGTTGCTGTTTTGTTGATTGAAGTGGGATTATACGCATGTACAAGTGCCTTTAGAATTGTGGCCCTATTAATGGACTAAAGTTACTTTCAGGTCCTTTACCCAATCCCACCAGTGTGGGACTGCCAAGAATGTGCTCAGATTCTGCATTTCACATTATGCTACCAATTGTCCTTATTTTTGTCAGATTTTAAAATCAAAGCTGGAAGCAAGAACATTATTTGAACTGTATTGCTCTGATTTGCTGTGGATTGTTTTTTCTCAATCTTACAAAAAAGGTAATTTAAGAATAAAAATATACATATAATAAAAATATACACAAGTATTGGAAGACCTCTCTTTTCTGTACTTGGGTTTTTTGGGAGTTTTTTTTGTCTGAAAACCAATCTTAAACCAAATAATAAAAAAAGTATTAAAAGCTTCACTATACATGCAATTCATAATTTTTTAAAATCCATGATAGACCAATCTAGTAGGGTTGTGCATAGGTTTCTTTTTTAGCACTCACTTCCCCCATCCTAAAACCATGTCCAAATTAATATGTTTGCTAATATTCAATATTGGCAATCTTCATTTACTAATAACTAGATAGTGCCTATGAAATAAAGAGATGGGTGAGATTCACAGATCTTCCATTCTGGGTCTTGGGGGATTTGTTTGTTTGTTTTGTTGGGTTTTTATTCTCCTCCACTTCTGTTCTCACTTTAATGTTTTCTGACTCCTCTTCCCTTTTATGCACAAAAGCCACTAGATGGCAATGAAAATGCTGATACTCAACAGCTCTGCCAAGTCAGCAGGGAGAAAGTCCAGGGTTCAGAAGCATAGATGGGTGCCAGGGACTGAGAAACTGGGACCAGCTGCAGACTGGGCTACGTGAGTCAGGAAAAGCACTTCAGTGGTGGCAAAAAGTACTGCCTTGCTTATACGAGGTATTGTGGTGGATGAGTTAATGACCTGAGGCATCATTTCTCCAAGCTGTAATATCTCTTGTCTCCTGACACAAGTGGCACTCAGTTTAGAGGTACTTGTGTAGAGGCAAGAGACTGTTAATCAGTAGAACGGCAATATCTGTGTGTTGGACAGGTAGGAGTTCCTGGCTCTTGTTTTCCATGTCCAAATGTACATTCTAAGCTAGGAATTAAAATCAGAGTGATTACCAATCACTGCTGTATGAGAATAGTAGAGTCAAATAAAAACAAATCTGTTGTATTTTTCAAGCAATTTGCCCACGTCCTTGAATGCAAATGCTAAGCAGTGCCAGGGGAAGTGGGGTACGCAATGAGGAACAGAGAGATATACAATTGCTACTCACCTGTAGGTATATCCTTGCTCCTGGTGGACTTAAAGGAAAGCTGATTTGCCCACAACAGATTTAATTCCTGCTCTCTCTAATCTTCTGGTCAGTCTTACGTTTGGTAAGATGTCTATTGATGTTTCCTCTCTAGACTCCTTCAAGCTGCTTCTCAGTGTGACAGAAGTAGCAAGTGAAAAATGTGAGAGGACTATTGTCCTCCAAATCAACAGACACTGCTGGGAGAAAGCAGTCAGGGCTGAGGCAGTACCACTATCCCCACCAAGCTCGGTATTGTCAGGACAGAAGACCCCAAGCTTTGTGAGGTGCAGCCAATCTTTGAAGACTCAGCCATCTCCCTCTATAGTGACATGGCACCTGACAGGGATGTGTATGACCACAGCTTTCCACCACATTGCCTTGAGCATTCTGCCTTTGCTCAAGCTGTTGTTCTGGACAAAGGATTAAGAATTAAAATTGCGATATATGTGTTCCAAATAAGAACAGCCTCAAAAAAACCCCACAAACCAGCCTAAGCTGTTTCCAAACCTATGTGGAAAAACAGTATGGTTGTAACCAAAATCTGTCTGGCTGAATGTTCTTTCTGATGACAAGAATAATATAAAGAGAACATGCCAAAGAGGCACAAGGTGGGGATGACCAGGCTGTGCATGGGGTTAGCAAGACTCCCTAGGCACTGAAAGCACCTGAAGCCTTGGCTCTGAGAATGCTCCTTGACTTTGTGCAGTTTGTGACTAAATGCTGGCATTAAATGCATTATTGTGATGCATAGCTTATAGTCTTTTACCCATCCTGCAATGATCCTTACAAATCAGCCAACAGAGTCTCCATTACTTGAAAAACTATAAACATTGTGTTGCATGGTATGGTCACCAGGAGCAGGGGGTCTAGAAATCCTGCCCAGACAGATCTGACCACCTCTGCTCCCAGGTGCCACCTGTGCAGAGAAAAATTTCCTTCCTACTTCTCCTACTTAAAGAACATGCTGGTTCTTTAAGCCTGCACCCATATTTCATTGCTTGCACATTGATGTCTCATGCACCTTCATTCTGGTTCTTCATGTGCTGTGGACTTGCTGGAAACTGTACTTTGGACAATGGCACAAATCAGCTCCCACCCGGGTGTTCCCCAACCTCGCCAGTTCAGCACAGTGCGGGCTGTAGGAAAAGACAAGTAACGGAGTAGCTTCTGTGGTCCCCGATGGCATCAAATTCTCTCTCCTGTTCTCTTTGCACATGTGACCTGCCCGAAGAATGTCATCCAGTCACCTTTTTCCAGCAGTCCCCTGGGAGAGCAGCCGGCGCAGGAGCCCAGAGGGATCCCGGCCCCGCTCACAGGGGAGCAGCGCTGCCGCCAGGCCAGGCCTACAACAAACCAGGGACAGACCCGAGGCTGTGGGCAGCCCCTGCTCCCGCAGCGCTTTGCATTTGTTCCCCACGGACAGAGGCTTCCCGCACGCCCTTCGGCTCTACCTTGTTTCAGGGCTCGAGGGGCACTGCGGGCGGTCTCCCCCGGAGAGCCCGGGGGAGCAGAGGCCGCGCCGGCCGCGTTCGCAGCTCTATTTCCAGCACCGGCCGGACGGGCACTCCCCTCCCGCACCGCGTGAGCCCACCGCTCTCAGAGCCCGCCGGGGCCGGCTGGGCACTGCTCTCTATCTCCATCATCTCCTTCATCTCTGTCAACTCAATCACCTCCATCCCCGTCCCTCTCTCTCGCCCCGCCCCGACCCCGGTTCCTCCCCGTCTTCCCCTCCCCGCCCCTCCCCACGCCCAACCAT
>VWZU01004426.1:1407041-1427480 GCA_013397095.1 Sterrhoptilus dennistouni | reverse complement strand
GGGACAGCCAGGACAGCTTGTTTACACGGCCCTCTGTTCCCTGCCGGAATTGGGGGCCGGGCCGGGATGTGGGGTCAGTCCGGGGACTGCGGAGGCCGAGCCTTGGCGGGGCCGCGCACGGCAGGGCCGGGGGTGTCCCCGCATCCCAGGCCTCGGCACCGCGACCTGTGCCCGTGCTGCCAACGCGGGGCAGAAAACACAGTTGTTATAATGAGAATAATAACTCAGTTGTTATTCAGTGACTCCTGCTAAATAGCCCGGCTGCAGCAGCTCTCTGAAGGTGGCTGTCCGGAATAACCTTCAGGAGTCGTTCAGCAGGGGGCGTTCTCTCCTTCGCAGGGCCTGCCAAGCCACCAACTTCCAGGACCGTGAATTGTGAAATAAACTCTTCCCTGTTTAAATTTAGAAAGATATCTCGTTATGACAAATGGCACCTGAGCCTGACGTCAGACTGAAAGCACAATGCACACCCCAGTGCTCTCTGAATTTTTGCACAAGGCCTTACATCTACCTTCACCTTCTGGCGTAAAGAAATGTAATTGACTGGTACTGCCACAGTGTCACGCTATATTATACTCAAAAAGAAGTTTATGCTACTGTTCATTCACACTGTAAACTGTGTAGTATACTGTAGCATAGCTGCTGTGTAGGAAACTTCTTGTGAAGCAGTTTCAGTGTTCTCATTAAATTTTCCCTTTAATTTTTATTTGGTTGTGTTACTGTGACGTGAAGTGATGGAGTAAATATATCTGGGAAAATCAGCCATGTAAAAATCCATATGCTTTGAATTGTAAAGTAGCAAATGTTATAATGGAAGAAGTGCTTTTGTTGACAGCTCCATAATCTGCTACATTTAATAGAAATCAACTATTCAGAAAGTAATTCTTGCAATCATGTGTTCCAAAATGCGTTGGTGAGTATAAAGTTTTTTAAAAAGACATGAAGCTTTAAGAAGATAGTTTACATATTTATAGAGTCCATTTAGTTCTTAGTCACTACTTCACTGTGATAACTTTATGCTCTTTTTGAGTCCTAATAAGTAGTGAGCAAATATTAGCATTTCAGTTTGTAAAGGTAGCTGGCTGGAAGTGAGCCTTAGGAGACAGGCTTCCAATCTTGCTCTGGAATACTTTCGGGTTTTTCCTGCAGCCTTCTACAATTAGGATGCTAGGAATCTGATGATAATAACAATAATAATAATAAAAGTAATAAATAATAAAATACAGTATTTATTTATTATTACAGATAATAAAAGTACAGTTGTGTTTGAATTAAAAGTAATTGAATCGCTTTTCTGTGAGCTACCTGAAATCTCTCTTACCATAACTAAATGATTCAAAGGGTTTTTTTATTCCAGAGAAGACACATTTTAGTCTGAAACCTTTCACGTCCAGCCTCAGATGTAGTTTCTGGTTTAACTCCAATGTGGAATCTACCCAGGGTTTAATGAGTGTGTGTTTCAAGGCTGGAAGCTGAAGCAGTGTGCTGTTCCCCGAGGCAGACGTGTGGGAGGACAAGCACAGCAGGGCTGGGAGAAGCGCAGACCAGCAGCTCAAGCTGAGTAGGTCCTGGAAGTGTTGGAGCACTGAACTATTTTTGTCAAGGAGAGCAGGCATGTAGTGCCAGATCAGAGCAATGGCAAATGGGACCAGATGCTTTCCTCACCTCGCTGGTGGGTTGGAGCGAGATGGGTCCCCCTCCCCTGACGGGAGGGGAAGCCATCTGCTCTCAGTGTTGAGCATCAGTAAAGTCCTCCATAGAAATTCTGTCAGAGGCTTAGGCCTCCAGTGCAGTGCAGCATGCCTGATTAGGAACTTTGGGTTTTCATTGATATAGGTACTGTTTCTATACTAGGATGTTGCCTCAGTAATTTCCTCTCTGTTTAATACCAGTTTTTTCCATTAGAAGACTGTACTACATCATCATGGATCTTAGTATCATTTGTCTGCAAAATTTGGATAAACTTTGGTTTATCAGAAAGAATGAAACTCTGGAATGATGAACCTGGAAATGTTTCAACCTTAATACCTTTTAAGATCAAAAAAGATTTAAATCAACTCAGCTGGCAACAGAATGGAAACATTCAAGTTTAAAAAAGCCCTCTTAAAAAGCCTGAAAAATAGTAGAAATAAATATAATAAATATGTCCATATTTCACTTTTAATAATCTAAAGGCAATTCAAAGTCTTAGTTACACAAGTAAATATATGTGGAACTTAGCCATTTTGCATCTGCTTTCAGATTTTGAATATAGTGCTACTAACTGAAGAAATTAGAGATTTTAAAATACTGAATTGCAATAACTTCTTGTTCTCAAAATTCCAGCTTCTTGTGTTGGTTGTAGAGGGAAGCATGGTACCATAGGTGAGCTATAATTCTGGATTTACCACCTGTGAGCTGGAATAAAACCGTATGTGCAAATAATGATGCTGTAACACTGTGATACCGCCTTGGATACTTCTACTCATGAATATGAATTTCCAGTCAGGCCCATCTGATTAGTATTTCCAATGCTCATTTCAAAATACTGATTTTTATTGAGTTTGCACTAATATAATGATCAATGAATTACTAGTGGTCTCATTTCCATTTCGTCAGCTAACAAATATGCCTTCACAACTATGGTACACACAGATACTTAGAGCAGTATCCCTCTAATGTGGTCTTTCTAATGTGTTCCCTCTAATCTGGTCTTTCACTCACAGATTAAAGCAAAAGGATAACTGAAGACAGTTTCCTCCTGTGGAATTCCTGACAGCATAGCAAATATTGAAGTACAGTCAAGCTGTCAGTTTAAATATTTATCAGTGTTAGAAGTACAGATTTTTCTAAGGCAAAAGTCTTCTGCTCAAAAATTATGAAAATATCTAATGGGACAGTTGAATTACTGTATTTTCCATCTTTTAATTTGTCTCATGAGTCTGGAGTTTGGAGACAAAATTTACTTTCAATTTGATTGAGGGCAATATTAGGTGTTGGTACTACTGTCACTAAGCTTTTTATTCCTTTTTTGGTTATACAGATGAAACTTCAGTCTGCAACTCCTGGAAAAGTTGTTTGTGAGTTGAAAGTAGAGGAGGAGCATACAAACAGAGGTGGCACATTGCACGGAGGTTTGACAGCCACACTTGTGGATGTGGTGTCAACAGCAGCATTGCTGTACACAGAAAGAGCAATGCCTGGGGTCAGTGTGGACATGAACATCACGTAGGTATCATCCACTGTGGTTACCAAAACATGCTAACTTTTCTTCCCCTATTGACTCCCTTGTATATCTTCTCTATACTGTGGCACTCACTAAAAATGGGTGTTTTATTTGGTTTCAGAAGTCCTGTTTTGATAAATTAAAGGGGTTGCATGTGTCTTTTTGGAGACTGCCGTTTGGTTCCAAATTCTGAGTTGGACCCTCTTAAGCTTTTGTTACATGTGTTCACAAGCCAGTGCTCATTCCTTCATAGAATGTAATAGGATGTTGATGTGGCTAATTTTACTCTTAAGAAATTGGTTTGGTTTCAGTTTTTGCTTGAGCAGGTATGTTAATGTCTCCTCAAAACCCAAGCTTTAGGGTAAACAGCTTTCTATAGACCCTTTTTTAGTATTACTCCATAAACCAGAGAAAAATATTAAAGCGGGAAACAGTTTACCTCTGTTGTGTGTTCATATAGAGGGTGAATTACAGATTGAATCAGAATTTCTCAGTGGAGGAAGAATCCTTTGCTCCAGGTCATTTTAAGGTAGTTTTGTACTGAGAATAGTTCTTCCTGTAATGAAAAGTCAAAGCACAGTGTCTTAAAAAAACAGTTGTTCTGAAACTTTCTTTGATCATGCTATTGTTGCTTGTCAGCTTTGCTTTATTACTTTTAATGAAGAGATTATAACCAATTGGAACTAAAGTAATTCTACTTGGAATAACTAACACAGTACATTAAAAATCCTAGAAACGTGACCCCTCATCAAAACTGCCTTAAAAAAATATAAAAAGCTCTTCACCAGGTTGTCTCCTTTCTCTCTCTCCCATCACCTTCTGGCTTCTCCACTGGGTAGATGGGATTAAGCATGTGTTTGAGCTTCATACTACCACTGTGATGACTAGGATCTTACGAGAAATTAAAACCTAAAATTCTGTCATCATTATGGGGTTTTTCCTGCAGTAGTATAACAACAGGCTGAATTATTGACACTATCAGTTATGTCCAATTACATAAGGGCTGAAATCTGAAGAAAGTGCTGTCTCTGGAGGTGATCCAAAATTACCTTTAGGCAACATTACATGAAGCAATATTAATAGCTTTTTTAAACTTGGACTACTGCATTCATTGAACAAGTGAGATTGGATATCAAATATTGTTAAAAGAACTTTTTTCCTTTTTGGGAAGGAGCTTTTTAAAAAGTTGTCATGAGGAAGCTATTTCAGTATTGGAAAGAACAGAGAGAAACAGAGAAAATTTTTTTTGGTAACCACAAGAGGATCAGCAGCAGCTTCTAGAAATGAGACAAGGCTGAAATCCTGCCCTTGTCAAGGAATGGAGCTGGTGCTACATCAGCATGAGGCGTGACTGACATTCTTCTGACATGATGTCGTGTATAAAAATGGACTGGTTGATGATATTTATCTCAACAAGATTAATATCCACCAATTCTTCATTTTCCTCTGCAGCTCTGACGTTTGAATGTTCTTCCCTTACCTCAGATCATGATTGGATCATGTGCCTCCTAATTCTTTCCAGGGGAATTATTTGTGCAGAAATTTCTTCCTATTCCCCAAAGAGCATGTTTTACAAGCACACCCTCCTGCTCATGTAAATAAAAACAAAGAGTTGTTTAAGGAATGGAAACAACATTTGAGGGCTGCCCAGATTTCCATGACTTTTCATCTAACCAGGGTATGGGAACAGTTAACCTGTGCCTACAGTTCCATACGGAAATGACCTTCTGCAGCCTTTTCAGCGGTGACATTTTGCAGCTGAATCAGCCAAACTAGTTTAGAAAGGCTGTAGGAAGCCAGCAGTGGTTGGAATAGGACTTGGAGCTGAACTTTTAACTGAAGTCTTGGATACCTCATTGTTTCTGTTCCAAAACAGACTTTTCCTCAGAACTCAGCCAATGGGTTTTTTTCTAGCCTCTATTTTCTCAGAGAACTCTTACACTTACTTAGAACTGCCAGTAATCAGAGGAGCTCAAATCCATTAAGTGGGGGTTTGCAAGTAGGCAGACAAGCAAAGATGTGTCTTTATTACTTATTCTGCTAATTCCTTTGATAATATAAAATGCAGAGTATTCTGGGATTTATCCTCTGTACAGTCTCTTACCTGTTCCTTCTTTTCTTCCTTGAAGATACACTTCTGCTGCTAAGATTGGAGAAGAGGTACTGATTACAGCTCAGATTTTGAAGCAAGGAAGAACTCTTGCATTTGCCACTGTGGATTTAACAAATAAGGCTACAGGAAAGTTAATTGCACAAGGTAGACATACAAAGTTCATAGGAAATTAATATGAAAACGTATTTTAAATAAGTGTTGGACTTCATAATCCCATATAAAATTATTTTCTCACTTATACGATATCCGCACAAAGTTGTGATAGTCTCTACCAAGTGACTTTGTCTCACTTCTATAATAAACAAACAGATTTCTTAATTACCACCAGAATGGCTACAAGCCTGGGTTTGGCATGAACAACAGAGTGTGACAACATAGGGGGGCACCTGGCTTTTTTTGGTCAAGGCAGCAGAAGGGGGAAGCTTTTGGACCAGCCATATGGTGAACCAGCAGGACAGCATCTTGAGAGATCTGCTTTCTCTACCTGTGCTGTCATGTGAAAGAGCAACCCTCTCTTCAGGCCTCTCACAGTCACACTCAGACACCACTAGAAATGCTTACAAACTGTACTTGCTCCCTGAGATGGTAGTACAGAGTTCCTGTAACATTGTCCAGAACTGGCTTGGAAGTGTAAAGCAGGTAATGCAAAATGTAATTTACTGATGTATTTATAACAAATCCAGAAGCATTCAATAAAGCTTTCTGAAACTACCTTTTTAAAGATTGTTTCATAGTTTTGTGGCCTCTTTGCACTAAGTAAAAGCTTGCCAGCATGGAGTGGTTGCAAGAGGGTGTGGTAGAACCCTTGTACACAAATTCATCTGAGATGTCATAATTTCCATCTCATCCCTGAATGTGAAAATACAGTTATATCGTGTGGGCTTTTCAGCTCTTCCTACCTCAGGTTGTGATTATATTTGTTTAAAATCCATCAGTTGTATGTTACAGATGTAAAAAAGTAATTTGGTGAGCTTTCATTCAGGCTAAGGCTGTAGAGTATCTGACCTGGGTTGAATGTGGTAGAGTTAAGCTGCTGTTCATCAGCTGAAGCCTGGTCTCCTCTTGCACTGTTGTGGACAGGCTTAGCTGCTTTCTTCAAACTGTTGACAAACAATCCATGGTAAGGCTATCAAGCTGTAATAAGAACAGCAATTCTACATATGCAGTAGTTTTTCTCATCTAGCAAAAAGCTAATCTACGCTAGTAAAGGGCACGTGTTGTAAGCCCTTTTTTTTTTTCTGGAAGTTAACTCATTGTCTTCAGTCATTTGACTGTTGTGATGAGCAGTTAGTGTTTTCTTCTGTGTATTCCTAAACCTAAAGAAATAATTTTCAATTAATTAGGTGACTTGCTCATGCAGACTGATTTTCAATAGAAACTTGTACAAGTTTACTAATGTGTCATTAATCTTTCCAAAATGACTTTTGAACAACTAATATGAGTAGATAACTGACCCTTCAGTGGAAGTTCTCTAAAAAATTATCTAGTGGGCTCAGGCCACCAGCATGTATTTTTGCTGCAAGTTTAGAACAGTTTTTCATGGTATATACATTCTCAGAAAAGGTTTTTCTCTGGGGCTGCCTCAGAAGCATACACAGCTTACATGCCTGTGGCTAGTTGAACTTTTAATAGTAGCATCTTCTCTTTAGCAGTACATTCATAATTGGTTTTCCCCCAGTACTTGCACTCATACTCAGAAATAATCCCTGAATCCCATTTAAAGAAACACAGTCTTTTGCTGAAATATTTCTGCAAAGGTGCCTACCAAGCAATAACCTTTTTTGTTTTAAATCTTCACTCATCAGAACTAGATGGTTCACTGTATGGAATTCTCACTTTACAGCTCCCTCAGCCTGGAGTGCTGTTAGGAGTCTTAAGCATCTCCAGTTCCTCTGCTATTACTTGGATGAGCAGAAGAGGATCCATCAGAGCAACTGGATGCACTTACTGACTTTGGCAGTTGCCTTTCTGGTTATCTTCCTATTAACATGCTCTGGCATCTCCAGTTATCTTTTTTTTCATTCTTAAGTTTACCAGTTTTCCTATGTGGGTTACACATGTAGTAGAGTGCAAGAAAATAGTTAAAACCATTCCCCTCCAATTGCTATAAACCCATTCCCCTCATTGGAACACAAGATCTATTCTGACTATTACCTGAAATAAAAGGCAGAGTGTGAGAATGAAGGAGGTGTCAAATTCATTAAGTGCCATAATATTGAGAATACACTCAGCTCTACGTTGTGGGGCCACTCTGTCCTTGTGTAACTGTCCCACTGCAACTTAACACGACTTCCTCAATCAGCGCTGGCTGCCTCAGGAACCTATCAGAGTTAAGTGGTCCCATTCTATCACTTACCATTCATCATATCTACATAATTACAACTGAAAAGCGTCCAGGCCAATTGCGAGTGGCAAACCTCAACACGGAAACAACAGTACCCTCCTGTTCCCATTCAAGCCTGGCAAGGACAGTTTCAGGCTGAAGGAAACAGAAATAAACCTTCCTGAAATAACAAGTGAATTCTTTTCTCCCTTACAACAGACTATTCAACACAGTATTTCAGTACTGCCTAATTAATAAGAGGGACATCATTAATATGCAGGCCAGTTATTTCAGAAGCAGTTAATTAAATGGATTATTTTAAGACAACCTTGTCTGTTATCCCTCACCAGCAGCAGTATGTTGACCTCGTAATTTATTTCACAACTGAACTCAGATGCAGAGATTATCTTAGAAGGAATTGACACCACTGAGCTTATCTGGCATGGAGAATAAGCTGTCAAACATCAGACTTAATACTTGGAAGTGTTCTTTACTGATTTAACTCTAACCTATGTGTTGAAAAATCTGTATCTTACCTTAGCTGAATCTCAATATAATGGAAACAAATTACCGTAATAAGGACAAATGGTACATGGCTCCACCTGGCATCTGAATGAACAAACAAGACCTCCTGTGGGGTTGACCTGGTTCCATCACTGCAGATTTAGGCATAATTCCCTTACAAGTAAGCAAAGTGATTTCATGAGCTCATCTTGTGAGTCTTAGTAGTACACTAGATTACATATCCAGTAAGTGACAGACAACTGCAAGTATCTTAACAGCTAAAAATAAGACCAGCCCTCCCATACTGCAGTTTGTTGTGTTTTGGGGTTTTTCTTTTAAATATACCAAACACCCGAATTATACTTATGTCTAGATGTCTATTCTTATGGAGGGCACATAGTGGTATGAAAGGCTGAGGAACAGTTTGTCTCTCTCAGTGGAAGTAACTTCAGCTTCACACTTCATGCAGTAGCCTGTCCAGCCAAGTGTTTCATGCTGGTTTCACATCACTGCTATTGCACAAATGCATTCAGACTGACACCCACAGGCGTGCACCATGTACAGCTGTGCTCTACAGATGCCTTGAGAAAATAAGGAATCAGAACAGACTTGTTCCCACTGGCATTTGAAACCAGGGTCCAGATGCTAATCAGGGCAGATACAGATCACAGATTAAGATGCAGTGAGAAGGGGTTTAGTCATTAAGGATTCCAGCTCTTGGGAAGACATCAGTGATAAACTAGGGAAAAGGTAAGGAAGGGTGTCACAGCTGAAACAAGTGTTGATCTATCAGAACTACTTGTAAGTCTTTTAAGTTGAGCCACCCACCACAGGGGTCTCATGGCTGAGCTGCTGGTATACAATTCTCAGATTCACAAACCACCACCTAACAGGCATGGGGCAGGGAGGGCAGGGATGTGAGGTGAATTGTGCTGTTAAGTAACTGTTCTGAGCAGCAGTTCAAATCTCTTCAGCTTCGTTGACTGGCTCTGAGCCACTGCCAGGGCATTTGGAAGAACTTCCAATTGCATTATATCATTCACAATTTTAGAATTTCCATCTGCTTAAAAAAACCATTTAGCCAGAACCCCCCAAACCTCTCCCTTACCTCACTGTCCATGGTAATGGAAAAAAACCCACTTAGATGCCTTTTTCTACTTGAGTTCAGGGTCAATATGATGACAGTTCTCACCTTCATGATTCTGCAATGCATTCTCTGAACCACTGCTACCACCAGACCAGGATCCCAAGCTGCCATGGTTGTGGGACACAGCAGCATATACAGTTCTCACTTAAAAGAGAATACATTACCTGCCAGCTTTTATCGAACAAGACATATTTGCTATCCTTCAGGAAAAAAACCAAAAATAAATTAACCAAACAAAAAGACCCCTATTTTTGTTTACTAAGACAGTACCTGTGGCTTGCAACACTGTAGTCAAATTTTGGATCTTTGATTTCTTTTTAAAAACAGTAGCTGCTTGAATAGATTTCAGAAGAATTTCAGAACAGTTTTGTTTCCAATACAGTAATTGTGCTTAAATTAAGGGACCTTCCACACGTAAATCCCTTCCAAGCAGAAGTAGGCCACAGATATCTTTAGCCCTATAAAGCATTTCAGTCACCCAAGCAGAAGAGAAATTACACTTAGCTTCAGTTAACCTGTAGAGCTGATACAGCCCTCCCTCCACAGCATCTGCACTACCCAGTGAGCCTCGTGAGCTCCCTCCCAGCTGTGGTGCACAAAGCAAAATGCATCACCTACTGCTGCAGACCTAAAGGGTTTTAATAATGTTTTGTCACATTACTTCGCTCCTGAACGCTGCTCCAGAATCTGTAGGCTTACACAGCTTGTGAATTTACTGCTGCAAGAAATGCAGAATGAAAAATCTGAGATGGTTTTCCAGGCTAATAAAAGTAAATAGCAATTAAGTAAAGTCACATGGCATGTCTAGCTGCTTAGTGAATGTAAATGTACTCTACTCATTCTTGATTTCGACTGTCATGCTCAACGGCAGTAACATTAATGCAATATTAAATGAAGCCTCCAACAGTCCATTAGACTAATCTCATTATTAAGAGGCAAAAAACCTTTGAGTGACTCTTCTCACTGATCAACCCCACAGATCCTGATTGAACATAAGCTGGTGTTCAGTAACTGCAAGTAACCTAAATGACTCAGCAGACAAGAAAAGGTGTTCTGCAGCAGAACAGGGGTGGGAAGGGAAGGATGCCTGCAGAGCTCACAAGCTGCAAGTATGTGCAAGAACCAAACATTTATGGCATTTGTATGATGTTTCAAAGTAATTTCAAAACTAATATATTGCACTGATGTGGTCATTCCCAAGGACCACAGCCACTTACTACAGTGCAGGGTGATCCTCAGGTTTGTATTTTCAAAGTACAATCAAGTAGAAATTGATTTTTTAGAAGTCTAGGTCATTTTACAAAATCCAATTTTCATCCTTGCACCTGCTGCTTTTCTAACAGACATTTTGCAATGAAAAAAATGAACGTGCAGTGAGAGATCATTACCTTTGATATAAAATTTTTAATGCTCAGAGATTAGTAACCAATTGAGTAACCAATTTTTTCCCTTTTTAAAGGGAAGGGCAGATTAATCCCCATGTGTTTCTACTAGCTGGTATATCACTTAATAGATCAACTTTCATATTTATAAAATAAATACTAAAGCTCTAAAATAGCTTTTGAGAGGGAATTTATACTTCGAGACAGACATGACAAACAGCAACTGCAAACTAACAAGCCTGTTACATTTTGGCAGTACTTGTACAGCAGTTCTTACCGTATTTTGTTACTCTTGCACAGCTGCAGAAGCTTGAGAAGCGAAGAGAAGCTCCACAGTCATGCACAGACTATAACATTTAAGAAGCTTCTCGTCATCCAGGAAGCACCAGACAATTCACTGAGATGCATTTAACAATTAATGGCCTTCTGTCTACTTAATTTATCCCTGCCCCCTTGGGACTTACCTAGGTCTCATGGCAAATCCTTAAACAACACCCCAGGTAAACTCCCATATTCAGATGCAATATTGCATGAATTTCAATTCTATGTCCAAGGGAGCCACACAGAGCAATTGACAGTAGGTAGTAACTGAAATTCTTGTAAGAGAGCCTTTCTGTATTTACAAACAGCTCCTAAAATGAGGTGCACACCATGACTAATTGAGCTAGAACCTACATTTTGAAAAAAGACTACTGAGAAGCCATTAGGCTGACACAAAGAGGGCCTGAAAGCAAAAGCTAGAAATTATGAACTACTTCCATTTACTTCTGAAGGGCATTTTGCTAAAGTAATGGAAGAGTATTTTGAGATTGAACTGGAAGTTCCACTTCAGAGAAAGAGTGGAACGAGAATTGAATCTCTTCCCTTAAAAGCTGTCCTGTTTTAAGGGGAGAGAAACTCTTCAAAGATGCCAAATGACATAAGTACAAACTCACATCTTCCCCAACATTCTCATACTCTGAAACCTGTTGGTCCCCTTTATCTTTTTTCCCCACTACTTAGACAATGGTGATGGTTCTCAACTCACTCTGATAGCAAAGCAAAAGCATAAGGTTTGCTAGCTGGGCAGTATAGACCATATTTAACAAAACGAGCTTACCAATTTTTTGTTTCCTCTAACCCCAACTCTGTTCTCCCAAAGAAGCATGGTATGGTTTGTCACAAGGGACAAATGAGCAGCCTGTCTTACACCCTCTGTACAGAACTAAAAAAGGAATAAACAGAACGGGTTGTTTCCTGTAATACAGAGAGTTAAAATCCATGTGATTACTGACCCTTGGAGAGCACTGTACACAGCCACTGAGGCCAGCATCTTGAGATTACTTCTAGCAGAAACTAGACTGAAGAAAACCAAAATTCCTAATACAAGAACTGTCGTTTGTTTGCTAATCAAGTTAACTATGGCCCTATTCTCATTGTGGTGAGATGATGCCCAAAATGACAAATTAAGAACAAAGGATGGCACTTAGGAAGCAAATTGTAAACTCCTGAAACTTGAATGTTCAAAACTCTATGAAACTTAGCTCAAGCTCCATATGGAAATTTTGTATTATGTCTTACAGATCTTTCAAAGCAGAAGCACTTAAAGCTGAGAAATTTTCAATACTATTAGCAGGTATGGTGGTTATTAAATATTTCAGAAAGTCTTAGCATTCTGAAGAGCAGCACTTTCAAGGTATTTTTTTGTAACTTAAGGCCACTACGAAAGTAAAGTTGGTGCTTTCAGGTGGTGTTTTTCTAGGGTGTTCCATATTAACCTGTAAGAACTTATAACCAAGGAAGTAAAAATACTTCTGTACCAATACAGTAAAATACCAGTAATGTCATTATTTCTGACCAGTACTTTTCAAAACATATGGCCCACATTTGCAAGAACACCTTTGCCACTGATCTTAACATTTTACAGTCTGTACATTTTCAGTGTTTGCAGTGGGTGACACTCTTAAGATGCAAGATACTACTAATGATTCGATCAATGCGATTTCCATAAATAAAACCAGGCATCTTTCACCTAATTTATTTAATTTCCATTTTTTTCAATTCCAAACAAAAGCTAAATACAAGTTTTAAACAGGTAAGCACTAGTTTTATCCAAAGGGAGTAGGCTTATGCAGTTTACTCCAGTAAAGTATTCAACCCTTAAGCAGAACCTTCTCTGTCATCAAAACTATACAGTAGTCTTCCTTTTATCATTGCACAATCTTAAAATGTTCTGTCAGAACCAACTTTTGACACTCCAAACACTATTTTACATTGGTTTATAATGTCTACTCCAAAAAAAAAAAAAAAAACAACCTCGATGGGTTTTCCATCAGAAATGTTTTAGAAACCAGTATTTCCTGCACAGTTCACCTGCAAGTTTACAAGTCTCAACTCTCAAGAAAAAATAATCCTCTACCAACATTGTTTCTGCAGCTATTATTTAACCTTTTTTTGAGCTGCTTTAGCAACTTCAGACTCCAGGTTTGCCTCATCTGTATAAATGCATCCAACTCAAAAGAATACCTTCACACAGTTATACAGCAACTTGGGGAAAGAGATCCAAAACAAAAGTGCCAGTAAACTTAAAACATGGCCCAGCAAAATAAAGAGAGGCAAAAAATGCCTATACATTAAATGAGATGCTTTTTTTTTTTGAAGGAAGATTTCTTTCCCACACTTACTTCCTATTGTACTAGCCACTTCTTCGTTCATTAGAATGAATGATAGTGCTCTTCGATACAATCATTAACAGCAAAGCTATAAGGCTTTTATACCCGTTACATTCACGTCTCACCCTCAAAATACTGATGGTTAACATTAGAGATGTTAGGGGGCATGACCAGCACAAATGGGAACACCACCACAAATGATCACCTTGTGCTTTCGGATACATTTGTTTCAATGTACAGTCCCTTCATTTCACATTTTAGTAAGATGCCGATGCAGTGCAGAAGTGTGCAGAGCATCCTCTCTTTCACAAGGTCCATGCAGAAAACATCTAAAAAAAAACCCTGCAAAGTTCTGAGATACAAATGATTAAAAAAATCCAGGATGATCAAGTTTCACAATGTATAGTGTTCTGAACATGAGTCCATTTTCTTCTAAATTCTGAAAGAATAAAGTGGTGAGGAAAGTGAAAATCCACTGCTGCATTCTGTGATCTTCCCCATTTTGCTGGCCAGTGCCTTACTCTGGCATGTAAGGACGGAGGTGATCCTCTATGGTGCCAACCGTCCAGTGAGTGAGCTGCTCCTGTGGCAGGTACAGGCAGATGCTGCATAACTTGAAGATTGTAGCTTTGTTTTTTGGAGTCTAGAGGCAAAGAAAACACAAAGAAAAGGTGTTAAACCTAGAAATTAACTCAGGAGTAATAGGCAGACCCCCACAGACATTTAAAATTCACTATTTCATACACATAAACAGCCTGAGCTTAAAATTAGTCTGCAAACTCTAATGCATAAAATGTTTTCACTATTTCGTTCATTCTTAACTTGAATTATTTCTGTATTGTACCAAATACCAATCGGTATTAGAATTAAAGTATCGGTACCAAACCAATACTTTAATTTTTCTTAAACACTGTTAGGCCTGTTTTAGAACTTACTTAATTTTCAATACAAGAACATTAATTCTATGTGAATACATATGTGGCCCATAGTTTTTGCACATATGAATCCTATTTATAGTGCAAGTTCCCCTGAAACTGCCAAAATGCAATCATGAATGCATGATCAGTTTTCCTATTTGAGTACCTCACAGCAAAATCACTGATACTGCAAAGAAGAAAAAGCTTTTTGTGACTAAAATACACCTGTGAAGACAAGTAAGGAAGAAGCTCACCTGCAAGTGCTGTCTGTCAATGAAGAGAAACACTGACTGGTTAGGGTTGTTGACAACAATTCCAGTCTTGTCCTTTCGGCTCAGAACATGCAGAAACTGTTTTTCATAGTCACCATGATGAAATTCAAACTTGGCCTACATGGTGTAAGGGAGAGGAATAAAGTATTTTTCAAGATAAAGCTCACACGTAACCCATTAATTTCCTTCAGCCTGAGGCTTTACAACCACTTTTGTTCTTTCCTTTTCTGATCTATTCTGAAAAGCGGGAACTGGGGAGTATGGCAGTGTCTTGACACAATTTAAAGCATCCCTTAATGTCATTCTGCCAACACTGACATCAGACATATTAACAACACAAAGGTACAACTTTACCTGTAGCATTTATAAAACCCAATTTACCTTCCTGTGGCAGATGATCCCTGTGCAACAATTTCTAGGAAAATTATAATGCAAAGGTTCCATCCATCTCACTACCATCTAATCAAATACAACAATTTGGAATACTGACAGAACCTTAACAACACCATCACATTTAGACAAAGATTTGATTGTACTAAGAGGCATATCTAAACCACTTCTACAAATACAAACACATTGTATGCACTTACACATACGTGTCATTTGCAAAGGCCCTTTGGAAACTTACATTTTGGAAGGGCTAATACAACAGCTCATAAAGACAGGAGGCAGAATTTGGCATTCAGAATACTGACTGCTTTCTAAATAAAACCAGAGAGCATACTTCTCTAACATGCACAGAACTCACATACCACATTAACTTATTGGTTAAAGAGAACACTCCCTCCAGGAATAAGTTAGTTACTGAAGTCAAAACCCAAAACCAAATACCTGAACAGGCCTAAAGGGTTCATCAGATCCCTTCCACCGAGAGAACAGGAGACAGACTATCTTCTCAATATCATTACGAGGCCATAGAATGAAGTCCATCTCCTGGGTACAGCCAATCACATCCTGTGAGCAGTAAAGGTCTGTACTTACATCCCTTCCCTCCAGTGGTCAAAGACACAGATAAGCAACTTATCTATACAGGCATATACTTAAAAGGTGATACTTAGACAACATTTGTTTGATTTTTCCATTTGTAGTACTCATACCACAACTGAAGTCTTCCTTGCTTTTCACTGAATTTTAATATCAACACCCACTTAATATAAACTACAACTTTAAGAAAACATTAGCAAAGACTGTCCTCCAATATTCATAAAGCAAAATCACTTAGTTGCACAGCAGGAATTGTTGCAAGAATTAACACATGCCTTCCAAAGGAAGATCTAAAAGATGGCAGGAAGTTACAATTCCCAAGGCACATCTCTGAATGAGACAAATGAAAGGTAAAGCTTAAGAACTACAGATTTTAACAGTTTCAGAACGGTTATTACCCCATTGCTACCCTTCAAACTAGACCCCATAAACACAGGCCCACAAAGCCCTCATGCCGCAAATGAGAAAACAAACAGGCAGGATTAGTCCTAAGAGCCACAAGGAAAAGCCAAGTGTTGAGAAAGTCTAACTCAGCAAGTGTACAAAGGAGCCTTACCCTGCGCATAGACTGGTAGCGGGGTGCATGGAGCTGTACTACATCCTTCTGCAGTAGCTCTAAGGAACTTTCCAAAGAATAGCTGGAATCCCGCACACCTTTCAGGATATTTTCTTCATAGTTATTGGTCATGACTGGTATCACTTCAGACACTTCAAAAAGCGCTGACTTTTTCTTCTTAAAAAAAAAAAAAAAAAAAAGCACAGATGACATTAAGATTACAATCCTTTTTAGGAAGCTATAAGTAACCATTTATTTCAGGATTTGTGATTTTCTGCATAAATGTATAAAGTAAACATCACACAGGCTAGGACCTTGACATAAACCACGCTAAAACTTATAGGCAGAAATTTATAAATTTATAAATTAAACAGAATCAGACTGACAATTTCTATAAAAGTTGAACGGGTTTTTGTAGTTTCCAAAAATGCAGATTTACGTACGAATCTTGCAAACAGTAAAATTCTATCTAAACTTTAACAGAACTGCCCCTTCTTCAAGTAGAGTACATGACTTTGGGATGACCAAGAACTTCTGCAAGCTTCTCTCTACAAATATCATTTAAATAACAGCTTTTTTCTCCTTTTCAATTTTTTTACGGTTGGGCTTTTATGAGAAGTGAAATCTTTCAATGCCACATTTGGTGACAGCAGGTGATTGAGATCCCATCTGAAGTTAGTTATAATCTTCCCAAAGAAAGACTATTTTCATTTCTTAAATAACTTTTACACTCAGTACAAATATTTTAGCATCTCTCAAGCAAGGCCAAAACATTATGAAAATGTACAATCACTGAAGTTGTAGGTCTGTTTCTAACAGATTTCTTACAGCTCATTAGAAGTCCTGACCTACTTAGGGGCCAAAGTATATTTTACCAAATAATGCTCCACTTCCCTTCCCCCTCATCAGAACATAGATAACAGGCAACTATTTGCTGACCAAGCTAACTTGAGCTAAACTACTTCAGGCAAACTGGTATAGAATGGACATCTTCAGTTCACTGTGATATAAGCAAATATAACAGGATTCAAAATATGTATTTGCAATTAATTTCTACAAAGCAACCAAAAAGTAGTATCAGTGTTCAACTAAGAGTTAAAGCTGGGTCATCTAAGAAAATTTAATTGTTGCCACTGCTTAAACGTTCATTTTCACGTTACTATGACACAGTAACCAGAAATTATACCCCAAATATATCCACCTCTGCTTGCACTAGAACTGACAAATGCAAACGGAAGTTAGGAATTTTAAAGAAGCTTTTCAAAGAAAAGTCTTAATTGTAAACTAAATTGTAAATCTAATTATTACAGCAAATTCAAAAACTATACATTTGAGGAGATTAAACTATTTCACTGCTCATCTACGTGCATTTTGTACATGATGTACTTTGTTGCCAGTTGCTTCTCTCCATTTCCTCATTTGTTCAGCACATTCACTTCCTCCAAGTACCTACTTTTCTTAGCATTCTGTGGATAAAAACTCTCCCACAACTGCGGGTCTCTAGCTGGCTTTAGAAAGATCCAGCTCCCCACCCAGATGAGCAGCATCCAGCAGCAGAGGAAGCAGCCAAGCAAATGAAGATTTCCTCTTTGCCCTCCCCACTCCCTTTCAAAATGACAGCAGCAGTTCCACATATGCCTGCGCACTTGGGCCATTTCCACATCACATCTTGCGACTCCTCCCTCCAACTGCCAGGTCTTCCCTTCTGCCTTCACCAGATAAACACGGGGGGCAAGGGCCCCAGCCAGATTCCCTTCACAGCCAGCAACTGACCCCAATTAGGCTTAACGAGTTACAGTGTTAACTTTGGAAAGTATCTACCAACAGAGGAGTTACCAAGTAACCATTTAATGATACCCTCTGGAACCCTCTGCCTTACAGAACCACAAAATACCAAGACTCATAATGACAAACATGAACGAAGTAAATACTATAGCAACTAGCAATTAAGAAAAAAACAAGAGGTCAATGGACTTTGTTAAGGATAAAACATTTGATGCAATCAGGCAGCAAGACTTTGCATAAAACACTTAAAACGCAGCAAACGCAGAGACACACTTAAAAAACAAGTTACCTTGTCCTTGAACACAAAGGCAATGTACATCTTGAAGTCAAACTGGTCAGCTAAAGATTCTTTTTTCTTTCTAAGCTGAGCACGAAGTCTGTTCAGAGCTTGTTTCTTCCGGGAGTTTGGGTCCCCCATTTTGTAATACAGGTGGTACTAAAGCCTTTGGAAACTGTCGCTAAACTATGGGCACCTTTTCGTAAGACTTAAGTACAACAGAAACAAGTCGTTTGATTCCTGCTAATACAACTGAATAGATCAAACGCTAATGTAACCCAAAACCGCACCTCAGGCAATATTTGAGGAGAATGTCGTATTGGAGGGGTCAAGAAACAAAGAAAGTAGTTGTCCAGCCATGGCTGGACAAGAAGTTTTACAACAAATCAAGGAAAAGAACCCAAAGAATTTCGAAGAGAAAAATTTGAACAGTTTAGCCGCAGGAATAAGTGGATAAGAATGAAGGAAAAAAAAAAAAAAAATAGAAAACAAACCCCAAACAAATCTTATCACAATTTATGTGTACAATAAAAAGCAACTGGCACAAGCCCAATCCATGGGGGGGTACTTCTGCTCTGCTTAAAAAAATAAAAACCCGAAGCTGAAATTACAAATTGCGTTTTACCCCAGCCAGATTCATGACTCTACTGATTATTATTCTCAGCCTTCCACTATTGCTATGCTGCCCGTCTTTTTCTTTAGAATTATTACACTTGGTGGAGAGCAGAGAAAAGGGTGCAAAGGAGGAGTGCACAACCCGGGAAGTATGACATTTCTCTGCCGCTAACAACAAAATCAACTACAGTCAACACAGCGCTGGTTTGCAGGGGAGCAAAGAGAAAAGACAGCGGAGTCATTTCTAACTTCATCCTGCTCATCATTGCCCTGAGGCTACTGCTCCCGAAGAGGAGAGGGATCATGATGGCCAATGACAAGGGGCGCACAGGGGTTCAAAAGACAATATTCTCACCGAGAGACTCAGACCTGAATCAGTGCCCCAAACCCGGGCTCCCTACCCGTGGGAGAACCCTACATTCCCCGACACCTCATACACTCCCTGGGTCGCCGATCCCCTGGGGATCCTCCCCTCTCTCTCTCTGCTGCGATCCCGGTCAGCCGAGGCTGTGCATGGCCGGCGCTCTTGGCTTTCCCTTGGGCTTCTCTCTGCGCGCAGGGCGGCCGCGCCCGGGGCAGCGGGACACCCACAGCAGCACCGCCTCTCTCCCCTCTCACTTCATGGCCACGACTCGGAAAACATGGAGTGCGTTTTGCTCCTGCTTTTCGGTGACAGAATTTTTTTGCGAGGTTTTTGTTTTGGTTTTTTCCAATTGCAATCTAGGTTGCAATTTTAAACCTCGAAATCACCCTCCCCCGAAAAAAAAGCAAATCCCCAATTATCAGGTTATTTTCTTCCTCTCTCCAGACATTTTTTCCCCTCCCCAGGTGTTTGATTAATCGGGGTTAAAAAGTTTTTAGGTAAGCGAATTCGCCAGACCGGGTTAAGAAGAGAAGGGGGCGGGGGGGAAGTACTTCTCCCCCTTCTCTCTCTGGAGAGAAAGGAACAAAAAACAAAGGAAAACTAAAACAAAACAAAACAAGGAACCCCTCCCAAAGCTTCCCCCCTAGTTAAGCAAGAGACTGAGAGGCTCCGAGGAGAGCCCGGGACCGTGGCCCGCTCGCTACCCGCAGCCGGCGGGTGCAGGAGGAGCAGTGGAGGAGGAGGAGGCGGCGGCGGTGCTGGCAGCACGGAGAGGAGCCATGTCAAGATAAAGCCACGAAGCCGCGGAGCCCCCCCATCCCTGCCGCAGGGGACACGGTGACCGGGCCGCCCGCTCTGCCGCCGCTCGGCCCCGACCTGGTCCCCATAGTCTAGCTCAGCGCCCCGGGCCCGGGGAGTGGGGAAATGGTGGCGGAGAGAGAAGGAGGAGGAAGAGGCGACGGCGGCGGAAGGAGGAGGAGGAGGAGGAGGACGCTGTCCCTGCGCTAGCGGCTCCTACGGAGGAGGGCGGCGGGCATAGAGAGATCCCGGAGCGGCGTCGAAGGAGGACCGGGACGGCCGGGAAGAATGATGAAAGGGCTGAGGTGAGCCTCTTTTCGCCCAGGCGGTCCCGGGACGTCCTCGAGGGCGACGGCAGGAGCGAGGAGGAGGGAGCGGGAGTGCCTGTGCCTCGGCACGGAGCGAGCGCGGAGTGGAGCTGCGCAGCCACCAAGGAGCCCTCAAAATGGCAGCGCCTGAGTCACACAGGCACCGCCCTGCCCGCACCGCCGGCGCGTACCAAGCGCTCGTGCCTCTGGGGGGGCGAGGCGCTGCTGTGTTCGAGGC